>OZ023218.1:31424905-31575822 GCA_963995525.1 Escarpia spicata
ACGGCCTATTGCGTTCGAATGCATAACAAACGATCTGTGCACGTACGTGTGTTTCCAAATGGTGTCCGTTTAATGACGGTGTTTCTCTTGGCGCGGTCTTCATCGCTGTGGTACAAACGAGTCTGGTGACTCGAGTCGTCAATCGATACGGGCGGAGAATGAAACTGGCGCGTCCATCGGTGCAGCGCCAGTGTTCCCGCGCCTCCGACTCCGCACGAACGTTGTCAGCCCCGCTGCTCGGAGCACGCCACGGACACCGAACGAAGCATGGCAACTATGACCGCCGCGATCGCTCTCTGCCTTCTGTTAGTCCTTCCTGCAGTGTTCGGCCAGCGATGGGCCGAGGACGGTAAGGTGATGTTTGTCTCGTGTCCATACATATGCGCTAGGCGTACACTTAGCCGTTCTTTCACATGGTTTACCTGTGCGTTGTTGCCGTCTGGTTCCTGTTGCAATACTCTATGCAAACTACTGTATTTTCACACGGCCGTACGTGGTTTCCTTGTCTATACTCCATCTGTTTTTACTTTGGGTGGCATTTAGGGACGTCGTTCATTGTTTGATTAACATGTGGTTTTTATACCTCAAATGGGTGTTTTTGTGAGGTTCCGTTATAATGCTTTTGTGGAAAAGCAACGATAAATTAAGTTTTTAAAATATGAGAACTAGGCAGTTCATAAAGTTATTTTTTTTATTTACGAACAACCGCGACTGCCGCAAAATCTAGAGTCTAGATCGTGAAATATCTGATGAATTGTCGCCTTCTGAAGAACTCTGTCACTCGACAGAACTTGCAGCAGCATCCGACGTATGAATCGGTTTTGGATAGACACGGTGATGGTGATGGTGATGATGATGGTGATGGTGATGATGACGATGATAATGATACTGATGATGATAATGGCGATGATGATGATGGTGATGGTGATGTGATGATGAAGATGATGATGATAATAATGATGATAATGGCGATGATGATGATGGTGATATGATGATGATAATGATGGTACTGATGATAATAATTATGATGATGATGATGATGATGATGATGATGATAATGATGATGATGATGGTGATGGTGATGGTGATGGTGATGATGATGATGATGATGATGATGATGAATGATCACCGAAAATAGCAACACACAGCCCCACGCACAATTCGTTAACACATTACTTAATTCTTTTGTAGAGAAATCTTTCTTGCAGAGAACATTGTTTCTGTCTCGCCTCACAAGGCATACGCGTTATCTTTATGTTAATATAGTAATAATAGTCGACAGAGTGTAAACGAGTAGATAGTGGACATCCTCTGCAGTCAGGGCAACAAGGTCTTGGTATCGATACAGTTGCAGGGTCAGTAGTCGTAACTTCAAAGAACAACGTTCAACGTATATACACCTGTATGCCATAATTTCGCTGCTCTCAGCGTTGGTTAAATACAATGACATCTTAACAATAGCGCAGTGGACGTTTTCATCATCCTACAGTGGGTGTCAGATGGCAGTTACACATTAAATGCAGATTTAGTACGCGTTAGTCTCAATCGTTGATGTAGTTAACGCTAGTAATCTGGAGCGCTTATCTGATTGCAATATTTAGATTTGTGGGTCTTCACATGTCCTAAACCAATACTGTTTTTTGTTTTTAATGTACTTTACAGATACATTAACCAGTTATTGTTACAGAAACCATTAAAGCATTTCTATTTGATTAGATTGCAGACTTAGTGTTTTTTTTACTTGTGATTTATCTACTTCGCCCAGTGTTTGTTGGCATTCTTTATTTAACATACACTTCACAGTAGATGCTACTTTACTATCCATTGTCCGTTATCAAGTTTACAAGTATTTATATAAAATAAGCCGCTGAACCATTGCTATATTTTTTGCAAATATATGTGTACCTTTAAACTTCAACCCATAAAGAAAGATTGATATTAGCAAAAAAATAGATCAGTGAGCGAAAAATGGGCTACTAAAAACACGTCCCAAAACACAAAATTTAACGGCTTGTCCGATCCCAACGATCTTGATGTCGTTTGAAAGTTTACGCTTTCTGAGATTCAAACATATTAATGGTCTCCCGATAATCAATCCCAAAATGACTGATAAACGGTCTTATAACCGTGCGGTTTCCAGTGTCTTAGACACTGACGAACGATGTTGGTTCGTCGACACAGTTCACCCTTCTACCGATTGAGGTGCTACTTTCTCATTTGTTATACTATTTGTTATATGTTATAAGCTCCACCCACTTTTAAAGGTCGGTGAAACTGCCATTCTCGAAGTCGGCGTGACGTCACAATCACGTATATCAACTAACGAACGCAAATAAGTTTGACCCCCTAGTCTCTATTAGTAGGCACACGTTCTTGCGCTTACATTTATCCGGGCGTTAAATAATATCCGGGTGACGTTTCTGCGCGTGCACGAATCGAGTGGAATGTATTTATCATCAGCTACGACTGTAGCGCTTTCATTTATCCGGGCGTTATGTATGTTTATATATATATATATATATATATATATGTCTATATATGTACATAAATTAAAACATTTTTGCTTCCCACAGACATAACCAATTTCTGTCGTAAAACAGTTTCCTCTCCACGCACACGTCACGTGACTTACTCTTATACTTGGTCACAAATCTGAAACAGCAAATTATAATTATGTACTCTAACTATAACGCTCGTATTACGACAACAAACGAAAGATATTTAATTAATGGATATTATTTATCACTACGTGATCTACTGGTGCCTTCCATATGTACATAAACATCACCCGAATAAAATTTTACGCCCGCATAAATGTAAGCGCGACAACGTCACACAGACGTTGATAATTTAGGTTTCGCTGCCTTCGATCAAAGCAAGACAGATTAACCGCCGTTTAAAAGTGGATGGCGCTTATAATATGAAATCAAGAACTAATGAAGTGTGCATGTAAAATCCTATGCAATTGATCCCGGCTGCGCCACAATCGGAACCTTAGTGTACTGACTACCCGAAGCCAACATCGATCGGAACCGTACAGAGCACCGAAAACAACACGATTGTTGGTCCGTTTATAGGTGTTTTGTTTGTTTGGAAATCAAGGTCGATGCTAAATAATAGAAAGTGTATGCTTTCAAATGATACCAAGATCGTGTGATCGGACGAGCAGTGAGCTGGGAGCTGGGAGCTAGCGACCGTTGAATTAACTGTTTTTGGACCTGTTTTTAATTTCGCTCGCTTATTTGTTTATTTATATTAGGCACATGTCCGATAAAGGATGCATACCATGATTGTTAAATTTCATGTTCTTTTGACTGAAATACTAAAATAACTATACTAGCCAGAGAAGGTAATTTTGCGAAGACTGGGAGTACATTCTGTATAACTGAAAGTCACTCCGATTTACCAAAATATCAATCATCTTGTAGCATTATGCATGTGTAGGTGGTGGGTTGGTCGTCACCGCGTTTCGCAAAGGAAATAAATCGCTACAGTGGCGCCACCTCACGAGTGGAACAGGCATTGATGCACATCAATGCATGTTATATCCGTTGAATCTGATGTGTATGATGACAGTGATTTTGGGACCCGTTTTGTATCGCTCAAAACCTCAAGTCGCACACAAAGTATTTATAGGGTGGGTTTTTAACTTGTAATTTAGAATATATCATTTGATTGTGAAAGGTGTTCACTACCAAAGTTACATTGGCTGGTTATTCAGAATACCTCTAGGAAATGTCAATAAGTTTGTTTTATTAGTATTCACATAATGTTTTAAATGAGTACAGTACACGGTGGCGTAGTGTTTGAAGCATCTGAATTTCAATCGAGTAATTCCGAGTTCCTATCCTCTTGTCGCCGGTTTAAACCTTGGGCAAGTTCGTTCACTCCGTGTTGCTCTAGTTTACCCACTGTATGGATGAGTACCTGGCGATAGACTGTGGTGGATCTTTGCGTACGAATAGTGTTCGCGTAATAATAATTGATAACGTGGCTGACTGTTTCACGGGGAAGTGGAGATGGTATGCAATTGAACAGGTTTGTCAGGGAGTTAAGTGTGAAGTACCGTTTTACTTTAACAAGTGCAACAAATCTGGCGGACAGGATTAACATGTTTGCAGACGAATTAAATTGTACTCAATGTGTACGATACAATTTGAAAGCGTCAGTTTATTTTGTGTCTAGCATGACGAATTAAAGTGATGGAACATTTTCTGATGAGGACGAATAACGGACATATTTATCAGGGGGATAAAGAGGGGGATACTTTATCAAAATAAGTAACCATAGTCAATTTTAAGACAATTTTACTGAAGTTACAATACCTTGCACAAGCTCAGGATTTAGTTCCAAGTTCAACCTAAAACTAGCAATTAGAACTCAGGCCAGCTCCGCCCAGCCCAGTCCATGCGTTATCAGGGCGTCGAGATAATATGCTTTTTATTTCGTCATTCACACAAGCTCCCAAATCTGCCTAAATCTGAAGATACTCATTTCCTGTACACTGAACTTTGGGCTAAAGCCCGGGAAATGCAGAGCTCTAGATTGAACGCGTCTTGTGACAAGAATTGCACCTACATAACGAGGCGCCTCCATGACAGAAACAGCTTCAGAAATTACAACTTATAATAAAACATTACAACTTATAATAAAACATCCATTGGTTTGAATTCCTGATTGCCTTCTTGTAATAAGACGACCTCCTCAGAGATCTATCATAAACAGAGCCCCCGTCCTAGTTATTACAACATGAGGAAATTGGATTTGGCGGCCATTTTTAAAGATGGCCGTCAAGCCAATATGCAACCGCTCAGCAATGCTTATCATATCAAACTATGTTCTATAGACATGGACTCTTTCAAAAATCATAACTAGATCTTGCCCACTCAGATGGTACCAACATCTGGTCTGGCCCATGGACTAAGCTAGTCTGATGCCGATGGTATTACGGTGTCGCTGAAAGCTCGGTGCGCAGTCATGTTTGTCAGCCTCAGTCGGTATCATTCACATCGTTCTAGATCGTGCCTTTGTTTTGCTGTGGTCTCCATGGAGTCCATGTCGCACATTCGTTACTTTGTTCCACGTAACCTCCTCCGTCCGTATCAGATGTCGTGTACATGAATACCCCGTTCTGTCTCATTCGCTCTGACTGATGCGTTTTTGCTCCGCTCGTGTGTCATATTTGACTAACAGCATCACTCGCCCGCGGCGATGCAACGCCGTACCACGCAAAATCGATGGGTTGTTTTGAAATTTAGCCGTTTTGTTGGCATTTCGGATATGGGAGCACATCAGCAGAAGTGTCGACCAATAACACTGCGCGCCCCCGCTCTCGTTAGTGGCAGGCCTGCCATTTACACAAGACGTGCAGGTGAATGCAAAACACGGCCGAATGAAAAGCAACCGACACCCCGCAATATTGTTGCGTGCCTCGATAGAGTGAAGCCGGCGTTAATTAAACTGGCAGCACCCACGATTAGGCATTAAGCATTAAGGTTACGGAATAAACTTCGTCTTTATAGCCTTCGTTGAAATCGAGTTTCGAGGTATGCGGTGTGTCATTTTAATAATCATGTTTAAACTGGTCGTATTTACAGTTGACCGAGTTCACACGAGTGGGTTTTTATTGCAAGTGTGAATAACCTACGTGTATAGCGGCTTGCTGCTTACTTACCAAAACTACCAAAAATAATATTGACAGTAAATGTTAAATGCTGGTACTCTCAATGTGAATAAGACTGAAAGAAAGTGTTAAGGGGGGGGGGTAATTCATTCGTGTTTTAATATTATAAAATCACGTTACACAGTACCCACTATATGTAGTCTAACGTCGACTCTAACGAAGCAGAACAACTGTTGAATTCAACAATGCTATGTTTACAGAGATCGCCGATCTCTCATTTAAATCTCCGAATAGCAAGCTCGGATCATTCCGAAGGAGTGATGCACATATATCCAACTCATTCGTAATTGGACCCGAGGGAACGCCTTCAAAAGCGGCGCGCTTTCGTGTCAACAAACAGTTTCCTCCCGGAGGGTGTTTGTCAGTAAAGTTACGCGTGGTGTTATCAGTTATCAGTTACATTATACGTAATTATTAAGACTGATGTGATCACATGCGCGCGCACACATACCCACATGCGCACGCTTGCGTACGCTCACGCATGCACGCACGCACATTCACAAACACACGCGCTTCACTCAGCGCGCTACATATGCACATAGCGCTTGCACTAAACATCGCTCAACAGAACACTCAACGTCAGCTTATTATTGACGACTTTCGACATCACAATCTACGTCGCTCTCTTCATTAGCCTCCCAGTCGTTCATTGTGTCCACAATATTTGCATAGACGTTTAATGCATGCATAAATGAATAGTGATGTGTTGCCGTTACTATTACGATGCACCATGGCGTGCGCAAGTCAAACTAACGTTCAGACCTGCGTGGTTCGTGGTCATCAATAAACCTGTGCGCTCTTTAAGCAGTCATGCAGAGGTTATGAAGCCGTTTGTGCTGCCTATATGCAATATCATTAATGAATAAAAATTCTCCATTGACGTAGTATTCCAAACAAGCTTACACCCACCCACGGAACAAAAAACATAGAGCAGCAATCGCCGGCATATTAAAGTAACTCAGGTGGCGCAACCTTTGGGTTGACTAAGGAATGACTAACAACCCATTGAACACATTAAACACCCACAATAGCTACCATGTGTTTTTCTAAGAAAACGTCACCAATTGGCCAAAGTCAAATGAACCGTATAAATATTATAGAAAGAGGCGAGTAAACGTCGACGCCTGGGAGGAGATAGATTTACACTACTCCAGAGTTAGCGTACTACTATATAGATATGTTAAATACGCACCGATATCCACAATCACACATTATGTACTTGTTATTATTACATTGTACTGTCAAATGAACGCGTTATTTCTTGCATGCAAGCCTTTTACTAAAATGAGTTCCTATTGTAAATGGACAAATATAACCTACCACCTTACCTAGGTTTTATTATGATCAATATAGGCCTACCCATAATAATTCACGTCGCATTTTAATTATGCAGTAGCCTGTTTACAGTTTCTTACCAATCTGTATTACTAATGAATAATAATTGTTTCTACGACATCGATGCGCAAACCAACTTTGTCACAACTACAGGAAAACAGAACCGACCAGCATTTTAATGCACAAGAGATTATGGAATAGTTGTTAACATGAAATGACAAAAAGAGGTGCAGTATATCACAACGTCATAATGATTGTTGATATGCAGATCTGGCTAGATTAACATATACAAACACCTATCACACGTAATCACCAGGCATCCTCTTCGAGCGGGCGCATATGATCGAACTTATCTCACGTCCACAGAGGCGAACCAACGGCACCGGTACGTGGGCCGACACGGTTATCTAAGCGAACAAGACTGGAGATGACCAATTTACATGCTCAACTTGCTTCGTGCTCGCATGGCTGGTGCAGTACTGCTCTGGAATGATGTACCGTTGTATAATACAAAGTTGACAAGAGGGCCGTGTACAATGTCGCGTGGTGTTTGTATCGCGTAGTGTCGCATAGTATCACGTTGTATCTCTTAATTTCTTTTCATCCGTTGTCCGAGAGGGTAAGGGTGCCATTTCTACTGCCAACATGCGCCAGCCTGGTCTATCTTCCGCGGTGTTTATCGCGGTCGGTAGGGAGAGACTCGTCCACTCAGTGACGTTATCTAGCCAGGTTTTCTTCTGGCGTCCCTTTCTTCTTTAGCATGGCATGATAGCGTTTGCTTACTGTGGGCAAAACATCTGAACAGTGTGCGAGAGCTGTCACACTAAGCTGTTAAACTTAACTTGCTGTTGACTACAATACTCTTGTAATCTGGCGCACTGCCTATATATATACGACGTGTTACGATAAGATAAGATAAGATAGTCTGTATTGTCTCATCAGAGAAATTTATTTTGGGGTAAAACAACTGACTTGACTGCATTATACAAACAACCTGCGATAAAAGAGCACAACAATAAAAAAACTAAACATTATACACATAATTTATTATATTATATTATTATGCTAAACATGGCAGAATATCTAATATCATTATGATGCACTTTCAGCACTAACAGTGACAGTGACACTTTGGCAGCAGGCATTAACATGATGGGTTAAGCTGTTTGCTGGACAATGGCACGAAGAAGTGTTTATGCATGTTAAGCCTGCACCGAGGAGCGCGGCAATGTCTGCCAAATGGCAGAAATTGACCTTCATCGTGTAAAACATGTTTTGTATTGGAAATTATCTTGAGTGACTGGCTTCTCAATGTTTCGCGAGACATGTCCTCCGCGGTGCATCGTGTCTTCGCAGCCATGTCCTCTAGCATTGTCCCTGCTTTGTCGTAACATCTATTGTGTCCTTGAATTCACTCTGGTCTTTTACACTCGTGTCCATCCACTACCACACAACGTGATCCCAATGTTTGGTACGTTTGATGGCGATGCCATTGTCCATCGTCAGGTCTAGAGCAGAGCATGCGCTCTCCATCGTCTCCCAGACCAGAAGGTGTTGCATGGTCTGCCTAATGCCAAAGTCACAGTTCTCAAGGTCTGTGGAATAGTCCCATTTGATCATATTGGTTCTCGACCGGCCAACCTTTGTGCGTCGTCGGTTTACCGCTTTCCAAGTGATTTAGTCATTCTCCACACCGGCAGGGAGGTGTTCCTTGGCGCGGATGTTCATGTGCACGTTGGCTTCAAGAGGGTCGAGTCGTTCTTGCCACATCGCCACGCGAGTTGTTGACGCAGTGGTGTCGATTGACTTCGTCGGTGGTATGAAGTTCCTCCGAGATTTCAGGCGGGATGCAACTCCGATGTGTCCGTGGAGAGGATGTCTTGAGTCATTATTCTGCCGTGCTCGTTCTGTTCGACGTGCCACCGCCCTCCCGATGTCTGATGGGGCGATTCCGTCAAATACATGCAGGCTGTTGGTGTTCGCTGATTTCAGGCAACCTGATATCAGTCGGTTATTCGTCGATATAATCTGTGACATCGCAATGCTCATTAGCTCCACTGTGTTACTTCATAGAATATAAACTACACACCAGGGTCTATGGGGGCTAACAATCGTTGATTATGTCTTTACGACTCTCGTTATTAGGGATGCAGACAATCTGTCTTGTGATTTCGATTACTAGGATTTATTTATTTCCAGAACGCAATCATTACATTTCATGTATTAGACTTTCTCAAT
The DNA here is from genome assembly GCA_963995525.1 of Escarpia spicata. Lineage (NCBI taxonomy): Eukaryota > Metazoa > Annelida > Polychaeta > Sabellida > Siboglinidae > Escarpia > Escarpia spicata. The sequence goes on from OZ023218.1 coordinate 31,434,162, forward strand.
TTTTTCACCGCCGGATCGATTCGTTTGTGTAATGCATGGCCGGCAGCTGATTAGTATTAATGGTATCCTTGTGGTGATGGCGCGTCATGTGTCATGTTGTAACGTTTAAACAGTTAGTTGCATTGCCGGAACACACGATGGTCGATTAGTTTAATGGTCACTTGATGCCCGATGTGCCCAGGCTCAGCATGCCTGGGGACGAGTATCCCGTGGATAATGATAACAGTCAATATCACGTCAATGTTCGAACATCGGCAGCGGTTATGTTGTATTCCATTTGTGTGCCAATGTTGGTATTCCATGACATTTTTGCGGCGGGAGAAAACACCGCTGTGTTTGTTTATGTTACGCATGTCCTGCTTTATTGACGGTAATGATGGCAATTTTGCAGAGACATACATAATCATTTGGTCAATGGCATTTCTTGTACGTGTGTTCGGGGTCCGTTGGGTCAGGATTCGTTACTTTATTATTTGACAGGGCATGCCATCATCATTCACTAATGATAAGTGCACCTAGATTACCCATGTCGATTATGGCCTGATCGGATGTCAGCATGGTTGCCGTGTGAAACAAGCGGCATCATTGACATTAACGCGCCCACGCCATTGATATGTAACATACAATATATTAGCAAACATGCCCACCATTTTGATGGCGATACGTAGGCCTACACCAATCCAACCAGTTTCTGCCGAACGTAAATCGAATATACCGTTTTTAAATTGAAACATATAATTGCAAATGTGTAGACGTCGCTTTCTACCGGCGACGTGTTTAACACGAGATCCAGCGAAATATCAAAAGGTAACATAAACCGTTCCGACATACACCCAGACGTAGAAGACGGTTTCCCGCTGTGTTAATGCCGGTCGATCGTTTGTTGTGAGGTTACGTTTAGAAGAGTTCGACGCGAGATTGTTGTTGTTCAGGTTACGTTCAACTGACTTACCATAACACGATAAAACAAATACGTAATGAACGGGCAAGTTCGAGAAAACAGTTTATGTTTCTTCCGAGAGGTCGTAGGTTACTCCCTGACATTTTGGCGCTCAACATGCAAGCCGTCTGGGAGAAAAACGTTTATATATATTTTGACCTGCGTATCCTGTCGACCCATTACATCCGATAATATGATGCAGTGTCATATCCAGTCTGTGGACGCGTGTCGCCCGTGCGGTCATGTGCATGCTTGACACAACGCATCATAGTTGAGTTGAGTTGAGAAGGCTAAATCTAGACTGCGTTAGTCGACTGTTGTGCCAGTTCCTGCGCTCTCTCGCCCGTTGACGCCGTGTCGCCCGGGTCAAGTCGTAGAGTGCCGGGGAATAAGAGAGGTTCATTAGGCCAAGCCCTCTCTGCATGCACAATTCGCCGATTCCTCGAAATCTGCTTGCATTCATGCCCTTTCGATATAAGTCGATATATTATCTTGATCTTGTAGTGTGGTGCACCGTGTCATCACGTGAAATTCCCTTGCAAAGGCGATTGTTTGCATAACCGAAATCGACGGTGGCAATTTTTGTTATTTTTAAGGAAACGGCAGCCATTTTAAGTGGCCCTCAAATCCATTTTCTGCATGTGTTAATGTCAGATGTGTTACTTTTGACCTTTTCCGACATTCATATCTGCCTTTTTCTGAGGTAACGTTTGTAATCTTAAATATAAAGAAGATGGGAAACCCTTTCTCTGATACCGATTGAGTTCTCATAGTTATTGGCAGACATGGCAGAGGTTGATTCCGTCCAAAATATGGAAAAGATGGAGAAGATCAGCATATAAGGTTCTTCAATCAACAACTAATTGACCGCACAACAACAGTCAATCAAAAAAATCCTAAATTCAAATTGCGTTTCTTCGGTCGAGATCTTGAAAAGGGAAAATCACATGCACAACAGCAGTTGCCGTCTTTTAAACAGGACTGTAACTTGTTGTCATCATGGAGTATCACTTGCCATGCAGGAAAACGAGGGTTAGGATTAGGGAAGACAGAGTAGAGACCGCATCCATGGGTTCCATAACATTGTTCCACTGCGTCTTGCTTCGCGTTTTAAATGTTAACATAATTTCGTTAAATAATGCGCCTAAATGTCCTTAGTGATGTGGGGCCTCATAATCACAAATTGCTTCAGGGCTCAATAATTAGTCGCCTGGAGACCCGAGGGAACGCCTTCACCAAAGAAAAATGTAAAACATGGCATCGACTCGACTTTATTAGACATCCGAGGGAACGTCTAGATGGCCAGCTGATGTAATCGTCTCGCCTTTCACTCACATTTGAATTTGCGTTGTTCTTTGGTGGCGCTGAATATACAGTCAACCTCGCCGGCACTGCACGTCTGACACCCGAGTGGACACGGTCAGTGCTAACAACAACGTCTCCATTAATGCCGTGGGTATTGACGGAACTGGACATGTGAATTCGTGCGAAATCAACCATGCGAACACGGACCGGTCGCTCTGGCACTACAATACAATTATTTAATTATCATTCTAAAGAAACGAAAGCGAGACCATGTTGCAAGAACTACATTGGCTGCCGGTGAAGTTATTTGATAAAGGTATTTGGGCATGGCAAGGGAGGGTCTACATTAGTACACGTAGGGACAAATAATGCAGACAGGGAGGGAACAACTGGATTAGGACAGACGTACAGACAGTTAATTTGGAAGTTAAAGAAGACAAGAGTTGAACATATCATTCTCTCAGGAATGTTGCCAGTAATGGGAGGAAGGGGGCCAACGTGTAGAAACTGCAAGAGGATGGCGAACGACGCACTAGATGAGGAGATGTTTGAAGAAGAGAGGGTGGGATTCATAGATTTATGGGGATACTTTGTTGGGAGGGAAAATATGTACATGAGAAATGGCCTCCATCTAAGTGGAAAGGGGCAGCAGTTTTTTCAGAGAACCTGCTGCGGTCTGTTGACAGTGGGACAGGTTGCATTTGTATAAACTAGATGCGCAGGGGGGATTCACTGAGAATCCTGAAACTGGAGGCATAAATAAAGACAGCACAAATAAATCAGCAAAGAACAACATGGAAAACTTGTCCGAAACTGGACATAACTGCGTTTAAATGCAAGGAGCAAAGTAAACAAAAGAATTGAACAAAACATTGTGGTAGAAGATATTGACTCTCACATAATAGGTATAACCGAATTCTGGACCACCACCGATATATCAGATGCCGAATTGGGACTGACAGGCTATGCAATGTTTAGGAAAGATAGAATAGGAAGAAGGGAAGGTGGAGTTATGTTATATATTAAAGAATCTATCCAGGCTTATAAAATAAAATTAGAAAGAGAAGCAGATTGCGAAGAAGCTGTTTGGTGTAACATAGTTACAGGAAACGTAACGTTAACGGTTGGGTTAGTTTATCGAAGTCCAAGCATAAGTATAGAAGTAGAGAATGAGAGAATGAAAAAAGTTGAAAAAGCTACAAGGGAAGTGAACAAAAGGGACTGTATCGTTACAGGGGATTTTAACCATGGTCATATACAATGGAAATCTTTACAGAGTACGGGGAGTGAGGACCACAAGTTTTTAGTTTTAGTACAGATAGTTTCCTTTCTGTACATGTGTTAGAACCAACCAGGGGTGATAATGTGTTAGACATAGTTTTGTCCTCACAGAATGAATTAATTGATAATGTCAAGATAAATGTGTTTCCTTGAAAAAACAACGGAAACGGTCCAGAAAATAACATTTATCGAAAGAAGCCATTAGAATAATCAAGTACAAACAAATGATGTGGAAGTCATATAGACGTACTGGAAATGATGAAGTCTACAACATTTATAAAGAAGCACTTAACCAAGCTTCAACTGAAATTATAAATTCAAGAAGCTATGGACAAAGATTAGCTTGTAATATAAACATGACAGCAAGAATTTGTATGCATGTGTTCGGCGCAAACAGAAAGTTCAAGATAAGGTCGGTCCTCTAGAAAATAGTGCTTGAAATGTAATATCAAAGGGATTCTTCATGGCAGAAGACCTGAACGAGTATTTTAGTTCGGTGTTTACCAGGGAAGATGTTAGTTCACTGCAAGTACCAGAGGCTAAATTCAAGGGGCGGAATCAGACTATTTAGGTCAATTAATTGTAACCTCGGAAATGGTAGCTAAGAAAATGAGGGCTATGAAGGATAATAAATCACATGGAGTGGATGGTATTCCAAACTACTATTGGAAATTGTACAACAAATTAGCATACCACTTGCAACAGTTCTCAACTTGTCATTAGACGAGGGAGTAATTCCTTTAGAATGGAAAGCAGCAAACATTATACCGTTATTTAAAAAAGGTTCGAGAAACAAGTCAGAGAACTACAGATCAGTGAGTTTAACATCGGTGATTTGCAAATTATTAGAAAGACTAATTAAAGATCACATGGTGGATTTTCCTGTTAAACATAACTTGATAAATCCATCTTAACATAGGTTTCTAAAAGCGAGGTCATACTTAACAAATATGTTATGTTTTTTGGAAGATATCACTAAGTAGGTAGATGAGGGATCACCAGTAAATATCATCTACTTAGATTTTCAGAAGAAAATCGAATATATGTCGTAACTGATTTGTTTGAGAGAAGGACTGCTGCTGTAGTACAACGGCAAGGACGGAAACGAGAAACAAACACCTTACAAAGATGATTGTGAGCAAAGCTTGATATCTTCACCCCGAGCGAGCAAACACATAGTGTGAAGTTGACCGTACACCTCAAATGTAACAACAATATGGTACTGAGCACTAACAGAATGTTGTCATCAGCATTCGGCATAATTGGTGGTTATGATTTGTGTCATATTCACATCGGCTCGGGAGGATTTGGCAACCGAGAAGATGGCTCTGTAATGAGATAGACGTTCGCAAATATTGTTGTCATCTTTCTTCTTCGAAGCACGTCGCTTACGTCAGAAATGTTATGTTATGAAACCGGGAAACATGTATATGAGATTTGTTTAACGAAAACATGAAATCAGGCAATGATCCGCTCGAATATAACGTGATTTTTTGTGGCGTGCAGTGTTCGTGGAATTAGCTACTGGATTGATACGAGATAATCTACAACAAGACAACAGTTCGATTTACGATGAGAATCGATGTCATGTGTAATCCGAATGCACCAAAAGCCCGGAACCGGCAAGAGTAATAACGGCCGCTTTCCGGACACTGTCGATTCAGAAACGCGGAAGATTATTGGTGCTACGGTCTGGCGCATTACATAAGACTTAATTGTGTTCGTGTCAAGCCGTCGTTAAAGCTGCTTCTTCAACTGGTTTAACTCATCATGAATCCATACTTTGATATCCAAATATGTCGCGGTTGTATTGCGAAAACAGCATCTGCCGTCGGTTTTATAACAAAATGCGTACATGTGTTTAAATACTCGGAACAATAGACTTTGAGCTCTGCATCTGGAACACTGCCAACACCACATGAATTTGTTTTGGAGAGAGGAAGAAAAGTCTACGACAACAACACAGAAGCAATGACCACAGCGTGCATTCATGCTACGGTTAGAATGGTGATTTTTCTGCACAAATGAGGGTAGTCGATTTCAGATATTCTTCCTGTGGGTTATGTCTATGTTATGGTCATTGTTAAGAAAGTTACTTCCAACATTGTGGTTCCATAGGTCTTTCAAAAATGGAGTATTTCCCAATAAAACGAAAATTGCCAAAGTGATCCATATATTTAAAGCTGGTGAGAAAAATGTATTTACTAACTACTGACCTGTATCTCTGCTTCCACAAGTCTCAAACATCTTAGAAAAGTTATTTAATAGTAGGCAAGACAAATTTATTGATAAATATAATATTTTAATTAGCAGTCAGTATGGATTTAGAAGTAATATGTCTACATCAATGGCTCTTCTAGAATTAACTGCAGAAATCACATGATCAGCTTTAGATCAGAAACAAATGTACTATTGGAGTTTTTATTAATTTGATAAAAGTATTCGACACAATATACCATAATTTGCTTTAAAGTAAATTAGAAGCTTATGTAATTAAAGGTGTTGCCAATGACTGGCTAAAACGTTACTTAATTGATAGACTACTCTATGTTAGTATTGATGATTATAACTCTGATCGAGTTACTAAAAGTGACCTATGGAATATCCCAGGGTTCAATACTGGGCCCAAAACTCTTTTTATTGTATATAAATGATATTTGTAATATTTCATCAATACTAACATTTATACTGTTTGCTGATGATACTAATATGTTTTGTTCCGGAAAGGACCCGGTGCAGCTCAGCAAGGATATAACCATTGAGTTACAAAAAACTACATGTGTGGTTTTCAGTAAATATGTTGTCTTTAAATGTAGCTAAGACAAACTATATGCTTTTTACAAACTATTGCATTAATTCAAATTCCGATATAAAAATTGACAATAAGAGTATAGATAAAGTATATGTTAGTAAGTTTTTAGGAGTCTTGATCAAGCATAAGCTCAACTGGAAAGAGCATGTTAACATAAAATCAAAAGTGTCAAAAACTATTTCCATTATGTACAGAGCAAGATACATACTTGACAAAAACTCACTGTTCATATTATATTGGGCACTATTTCTCCATTATATATCATACTGCTGTGAAGTCTGGGGCAGCATTTATAACACTATTGTTCACAGTGTTTTTATTTTACAGAAAAAAGTAATCAGGCTAATTTGTAATGAGACATTTTATGTCACTCTAATACGTTATTTTGTGATTTAGGTATACGTAAACTGCCAGACATAATAAAATTGTGTATTCATATTGTAATGTTCAAGGCTAAAAATAAGATGTTGCCGTATAACCTTCAAGAATCCTTTGCTATTAACCATGATTCAAAGCATTTGACACGTCAAAGTAAAAAATGAAACACGTATGCTAGCACAACTTTGAAATCTACGTGTATATTGGTACATGGGGTTAAATTATTGTACTCCTATGAAGAAAAAATAAATAGTTCAACTACAGTTCAAATACTCAAAACAAGACTTAAGCACTTGTTTATCAATAATTACCATGCACACACAAAAGACGGAAATGATTAATATACGTATACGTATATATATATATATATATATATATATACATATATATAAAATAACCGAGAAAATGTGTTTTAATGGAATGGAATGGAAGGGATGGTAACCGGGAAAACGCGAAAACATGAAAATTGACACACTGGTCGTCTATCAATTTGACTGCCTACACATCGAAACATCAATCGCTATGTTACCAATAATTATCATTATGTTCTTATTTTAATTGTTCCACTAATCTTAAATGTTTTACCAGTAATAGTGGTAATAGCTATGACTATTTACCCCATTTAAGCGAATAACATTGACATCAGTATCGTGTGCAACAAGCACAACTTTTGCGGTTCATCCTGACGTCGGCACAAACATAGATGTTCCACGTAAATAAAATGCGTAAAAATTTAGTCATGTAATCTAATACATTAACCTCTTAGAAATAATTATACATAAAAAGAACGAAGAGTTTAAAATGTACGCTGAAAACGGAGGTGACATTTTGGCTTACAAGTATGAAGACAGCTGAGGGCACAATATGGTTGAACGCTAGGCCTAACGTTCTCTCAAGGTAAGCACTGCTCCTTAGAACAACCTATCCGCATAGTTTGCTAGATACAGTTTATACCACAATAACGTAACGGACTTTTATATAATGAATGCTGCATACCATGTGTTCAATGCGTTTTGTTAATGCAAGCATGTTTTTATATTTTTCAATATATGTTGACCAGTATAGAACATGATTTATACAAAGCGGACTTAAAGTTTACACCTTGGTGGTAAAACAACTGATATGTTAAACCAATTGACTACAAATTATTGGGGAAGTTAGAGATAGTAACAACACAAGACAGCTTATAAAAGAGTCCACGTATTTTGACATAAATCTTCCAGATCAGTATGATTTAACACTGGTTTGCCATATACAGTTTCCCAACAGAAAGCTGAGGAATATAGACTTCGTGCTTCTACAAAGCCAAACTTACGGACCATTATCGACGTCCCTCAAATCACATAAACGTCTGACATATGCTGGTTTTGTAGGAGTGCTTGAATTAGTTCTATCTACAGTATATCATGAACTACGAAGCTGTGTGTGACCGTATCCAACATGCGCACAAGAAGACGTTGATGAAAATACAAACAATTGCCTTTCCGCTTCCTCTAACACACTGTAGGGAATGTTAACTCGGAGAAGGTTTTCAAGTTTCCCTTGATACCCGTGAGCTAGAGAGAGGGACACGTGTGTCATGGGAAACTTGAAGACCCTCTCCAAGTTAACATTCTCTACAGTGTTTAGATACAGCAATCTGCGAAATAGGTCTCGGCTACCTTGTCATTCGACAAGCTTTAAGTTGAACTTCCTCATGGAAACAATCAACCAAAAATCATTTGTTTAACATTTTGTTGCCATGGCCTAACGATATAACTTGGTTGATTCATTTGTGAGACACAGTCTTAGGAACCAGGTGGGGTAGAGGGCTGAACTCCCTAAATTTTTGGTGGGGGCTGGATATAGGATTATCCCCCCCAATATTTTGGGAAATGGTGTGGATTTTGTGCTGTAATTTGTTTTGGTGGAGGGCTGGAGATAGGATTAGCTCCCCAATATTTAGATAAGGGGTGCATTTGTGGATACAATTTGAAGTTTCTTGAGAGCCTGAAGGTGGGGTTTTCGTGAGTCCCAAGTGCAAATCAAGGTTTTAGTTCGAGATCCCGACGGTGGGGCTTTTGCCGAGCCTTAAGGGGTGTTGCAAATCGAAGTTATCGGAGAGCCTCAACAGCAGCTGAAAAATATTTGTAAATCTCAACAGCACCCCCCCCCCCCCCCCTCCCCCGTCTTCCGTATCACGATCGGAGACGGCACGCGACAGCGGAGTGGTGCGGAAACGCTGAAGGTCCACCAAAAAATCTTCAAAAGAAGATGAAGCTCGGGCTCAGCCCCCCTCCATATTAATTTCGTTCCGCCGCCAATGTGATCAGTCCGTATTTTAAAAGTTTGAATTTTAAATTCGAAATCTCGAGTTTTCCGCTGTATGTAAAAGGCTGAATGGTGGCGCAATCAGCAATTTTACACACTGCAAGATTTAATAAGATTGCCACCCAGAGAATTAACTCTAGATGGCAGGTGGACAAAGAAGGCCTTTGGGTTATCGAGAGTCCAATCCTTTTATCTACGTGTATCCGCCCTTCTGAGGTATGTGTCGATTTCATTTTAAAACATATTCACGCTACTAGCACCCACACAATCAGCAGATAACATGTTCCATTCATTTACAGTCCTTTGTGAAAATTAGAACTTTCTTATATATAATCTACATTGCTCCTTTACTAATGTAACTTCATGTCCTCTAGTCTTTCTATCTTTCTTAACTGAGAAAACAATATTTATATCAATATTTTCATAACCATTCAATTTTAAACACTTCCATCTGATCTCCTCTCAATCTCCTGGTCTCTAGTTTTGTTAAACCACATTCTTTTAGACGTATTTCATAACTAAGATCCCCCAGTTTTTGATATAATTTTAGTCGCTCTCATAATTATGTACTCTTTCTAGCTTGTGTCCTTCTTGCAATATGGCCTCCACGCTTGTATACAATATTTTAAATGAGGCCGAACTATTGTTTTGTACAGTGGTATTATTAGTTCTTTTTCCTTATACGCTATATTTTGCCTAATTCAGATGTCACCATACACGAGAAAAACACACCAAACGTTGTCTGATTGCACGCTTTGGGTCTGACATCACAATTGCGGATCTCCAAGGAAAGGCAAACGTCGTAACCCTAACAAGAAATGAGCAGCACTTTTGCAAGACTCCTATCGCGATATGGATGTTGAAAATGCCAACACCAAGAAGTTTGTTGGAAATGCCGCTCTAGCCGTAAAGGTTGACATTGGCATACTAGATCAGCCATTCGATATCTACCTGCCACTTGAATATGTCAGCATTAACAATTTGCTGTCGCAGCATTCTTACCCGCAAACGTATTGATCAATAAATGAAACAGTTACAAATATGATTAACAAACGCAAACGTAAATTGTAGCCCCGAAATTGGACCGAAACACCGCAAGTCAACGATTTGGATAAAACACAACCATTGAATCAAACTTTTTCCTTGTAAGTGTCGCCATTAAACCAACACCATCTTCTTGACAAAAGACACATTGGTCCTAGTCTCGCTTAACCGACTCTCGCCTGACTGCGTGACTTCGCCGGGAACTGGCTCAGAATCGCGTTTTGACTGCTCTCTGCCAATTATATAGCACGTCTATCCCCCAGAACGTTTATATATTATGTATGTTTTCGATAACGAAATGAAATTACGAAATAGTGCCCGAAATAGTATTATACAAAATAAAATGAATCTTAAACTAAATGAACACAAACAAGATTCGCTTACTCTACGGGATTCAAACCGAGGACCCTAAAATAGTTGTTCGACACGCTATCAACTTAGTCACCAAGATCAGCACGCTCTGGTTGTATTTTGCGACTACGTATATTAGTCCGACCGTTGCGCACGACATTGATTGCACTTTGTTTAGTTAAATGTGTCCTTGTTTGGTATTTAAATTATGAATATTCACACTTAGTCTTTTGTTTCTGCTCGACCATAAGCAAGACAACGTCAATACGAAATTGTTGACAGCCATGAGAGCTGCCACCTAGTGAATATGCATGTGTTTAAAATGCACTAAACTACGAAAAAAGTTTAATGTCGGTTTATTTTGTGTGTGACATGTTTCAATATAAGTTTAATGTTGAATATTTGTTATAGTATATTATTATCTGATAAAAGTGTATCCTTATTGAATTTGTTATTTCATGGTTGGCCTGAGAGCCAATCATCGTCTCTACGTATCTGGGGTAAAGCCCCCTACCGGTAACACTGGCAAGGTCTAATTATATTCCAGGCCGTAGTGAGGAGCGAAAAAATGATGCCACCTCACGGCGCCTGGGTAATAGTGGCTACATTGGTGCATATCAGCCACCCGTTCCTGAAAAAACATGTATGACTATTTTCTATAATATGTGTATTATGCAGCAGTAGCTAGCTTTACTATTATAACATAATTAGTCAGACAGATATTTCGAATTTACCATTCTAACTATGGATTTCTCACTAATACATCAACCAAGTTATAACATTATCATTAGGCATTGGCAACAAAAGTGTGAACAAATGTCGCGTTTGGCTTTCCATATCACATATTTTCAATGGACTGGCATATACGTATGGATAGCCAATACTATGAAAATCTTACAAAGGCGAACATATTTAATAGATAGGGTACGTATCTTTTTCTTGAAAAAAAATCGAGTTCCCAGGATTTATTTTTGTTGTTTTTGTGGACATCCAGAAAACCCTACTGGTCATCTTCAAAAATTGGCTTTTTAACCAAAATGTCCGGGTCATCGTCAATTTCTACTGGACTATGTGGTCCTTTGTAGGATATTCTCACTTTCTAATTTCTACTATCAAATGGTACGTCACTGTCCTTGTGGCATGGTGTTTTTCCTTGTGTCTGTGGATACGTGTGGGGCTGCGCCCGTTATATTTGCACAGTTCAACAAAATGGCCAATTCAGGGCAGTGTTTCTCTTACAATTGTAATCCGTTTTTCTTGAAAGATAATTATATTCGGTGCTGTTCGAGTGGCTCTGATATATAAAATACACTTAAACACTTCCAGAGTTATTTTGTGTGTCTATATTGATGACGTCATGACAATGCAGTATACTGTTGTTTTTCTTTTTAACATTTATTGATTTTGCGATATGCGCCTTTTGTTTAATCTCGCGTCTTTTCGTTTTATTTCAATTTTATCACGCATAGATGCCCGGTATTCCGATCACGATTCGTGGATTTCTTTCTGTATTTCTTGTGTAGCGTTTTACGACCAGTTCCAAGGCACTGGATGCTTCGTGTTCCCATATCCAGCCAAGTGAAGAGAGCAGTGTGGCAATTATGGTAATACTCAACTTGCTTCCCGTCCGGGCAAATTGTACATGGCAGATTGTCCCTAACTGGGAACGTCTGCGATTGGAAGTTACGCCAAGTGTATACACATTTTTGCCCCTAACATTGCCGTAATCCGAGGGTTGTCCTTGTCCTTATAAAATGTGTCTTTACCCGAGGAGGGTCCTTACCCAAAGGGCATAGAGGAGTGTCCTTACCCGGAAAAATATCCTTACCAAAGGGACGTCTTTATCCAAGTGGTGTCTTTACCGGAGGGGTGTCCTTACCCAGAAGAGTATCCCTTTGTTTTTACACAAAGTGCGTCCTTGTCGATGGTTATTCTTACACTACGGTTGCCTTTACTTGAGGGGTATGTCATAGGGTATGGTGACCTCCTTATAATACTGAACACGACGTGGAAAACAGTGGTGCAGTGGCTAGAGTTTCGGACTCTCGACCGAGAGAACCCGGGTTCAAATCCTGTACTGCGATGTCGAATCTTGGGAAAACTCGTTCACTCTACGTTGCTCTAGTTCATCTAGCTTTTTGAAAGAGCACCTGGCTATATAAAGTGGTGGATATGTGTGTACGAATAGTCTTCGAGCATCAATTGCAGCATGGCTGAATGCTTCCCAGAGAACTCGGGATGGTGTTCGATTGAACGGGTCTGCCAGGGAGTAAAGTAAAGTGGACTGGATACTGCGCTATATAAGTACTTATTATTACTTTTTACTTTTACAAACACAAACTAATGTGATACAGCCACTGAAAACATGATTTGATAAATTAATTATTTCGTTTTAGAGTTTTCCGTTGCGTGCAAATGTTGAATTCCCTCTCTATTTCGTTTCCACTTTATATGTTTTTACTTCGTTAATGCCACCCGCCATTCACCTATCTACCGCCTAGAGAGGAACAGTGGCCGCCTGAAAAGCAACGCTAATAAATGTGCGAATTATCGACGACAAATTAGATCCGACGGAGTCGTCAAATCCATTAGCGTCCGTTGTGGCGAGAGGTTATTGTGGACGCACTGTTGAAAGACTGCATTCAGTGCAGTGGAATCGGCAGCGTGGCGGAAATTGCCGATTGTTGCCGATATGTGCTTGGCACGCATAGTCAGCTACTTTCCGCCGCTTTCAATGTCGGGCTGTAATGTTTCAGGAGAAATCCGTTGCCAAGAGTTGTTCGAAGCATCCTTGACACGACTCGGGCAGTACCGCTAGCAACCTCGCGTGACAGTAGGTACAATTCGACGTGTGCTGGAGACTACTGTAATACACTTTACAACAGATGAATGATTCGTTTATTCAAACATTGGCAACACGATATAAGAAAAAGACAACCGTATATACATGTATATATATATATATATACATACATACATACGTACATAAACATATACACATCTATATATTTGATGCGATATAATTATACATAATCTACAAAATACCATATATATATATATATATATACAAACAAGTGGGTGTACAATGTTTGAAAGGGGTAAACACGAAGTCGGTTACTTTTATGTAAGTTTACCCCTGACAATCATATTAAGGTAAAAGTGTTAGGTTTCCCACACGTGTACTTTTTCCTTGTTCACACACCATAATCAATACATATTGTGCACCCTCTCAATGTATTTATTGTGATGCACTATACACAGGTTATCATATATCAGATAGCATGATTCAATACGTTTATATTTACATTTCCACAGTGACATATTTGTGAAATAGAGGTTTTTTGTGTTTAGATTTAAATGTAATTATATTATTAATGTTTTTATGTAATTACTCAGAGAATTCCACAACCGCCAGCGTACACAGAAATGCATCGATACGTGGAATGAACGCGGAGCCGTTCTAAATCATGACTAGCTCTCAACGAGTGCGACGTTTCCCGCCTAACAAATAGACGTGGTCTGTTTGATGGCAGACAACAGTAGTAAGCTTTGTACATAAATAATAATGTTTTCAGTTATATAATGTCTAGAAATTTAAAAACACGTAATTGTTTAAAAAAAATGCATTCGTGTGATCCAAACGCTTGGGACCATACATAATGCTGATGACTCTTTTTTATGTATTACCCCATATTTCTACACAGTATGTTAAATAAGGCAAGATTAAATTTAATAAGAGCATTCCATTCCGAAAATTTTACACCTTGTCCTCTTTCAATGTTAACATTCCTTATACTTTTAACGACATCCCTATTAAGCATACGATTTCCAAATAACATATAATTGTTTGTAGAATGCTTAATGTTAACCTGTTTACTGAAAACCAAATATACATTTTGTCCAATACGGTACACGTTGTATCGCTCAGTCTTTTGATATCGCTATCTGCACAAAAATGTTTCGTATCATCTGCTGAGAGGATATATTTTATAAGATAGATATATGTTGCACATATCATTAACGTACACTATAAATAGCTTGAGGCCTAAAATCGAACCTTGCGGCACACAACATGATATATTGCAGACTGCAGACATACAGTTGTTAATTGACACAAATTGTTTTCTGTTTTCTATACAACTGTTTAACCACTTACATGCCACTCCGCGGATACCAAGACATTCCATTTTACACAGTAATTGGTGATTAACCATCCCGAATGTTTTTTTTTTAATTATGAAGACACCTACAGCATATTTTTTTCATTTAATGATTAGCTTATTCCATCAATTAGATATACTAATGCATGATATGTTGACATATTTTGATGAAATCCATATTTACTTGGGCTCAACAAATTGTGTTTAGTAATAAAGCTATCTAAGCGAGAATTAAATAATTTTTCTAAACTTTTAGAGAATTGTGGAGCAAAGAAATAGGTCTATAGTTATAGCATACTTATCCCCATACTTGAAAAGTGGGACATCTTTTGCAATTTTTATTTTGTCCGGGAATATTCTAGTGCTGAAAGATAGGTTACAAATACAAGTAATAGGTTTTGCAATATAATTAATAACCTTTTTGATCAAATTCATACTTATATTCATAATCAGTTGATATTTTACTTTCCCATAGTTTTACAACTCCGATTACATCCTCTTCATTAACTGAAGTTAAAAATAAATTATGTTTATTTCTGTTGTTTAAATAGTAATAAATTGAAACATTTGCAGGTACAGTTATGTCCTTTGATAATTTCTGGCCAGTGTTAGTAAAGAAATTGTTGAAAATATCTGCCATATCCTTTTTATTACTAGCCGTTACACCACTGCTAACAAGATGGTCGGGGACGTGGTTCCCCGAATGAGTTGTTCCTATTACATTTTAAAATATTTTCCATGCACCAGCAATATAACTTCTTTTCTCTTTAAGAAGACAGTTAAAATACATACTGTTTTTAGCAGATCTTAGAATACCAGTTAATTTATCTTTATCTGTTTTATACCTGTTTTCGGAATTAATCGATCTACATAATAATTTTTTTTATAATAATTTGTTTTTCTTTATACGTGCATTCTTCAGTCCTTTGGTAAACTATGCGTTTTTCAAATTTGACTTAGCTATTTTTTTTTAATGGACTTATTGTACAATTTTGTAAACGTCTGTACAAAATAGTTACATGCTAGATTAACATCTTCATTATTTACAACAGTACTCCAGGAATGTTTGGTTAAGTCGGTTTTCAACGCGTTTATGTTTTCATGTCTAAAGTGACATACACATTTGTTTGAAGAACTACTTATGTTATTTTTATATTACATTTGCACAAAAGAAATATAGGAAGATGAACGCTAATATAATTTTCAAACAGTCCACTGTCAATCTTGCATTCAAATTCTGAAATAAATATATTGTACAATAAGATTGCAGAGGTAGAATTAATTATACTTGGTCTTCTAATTAAAGGGTAGAAACCAAGACTATATATAAAATCAATAATATTTTTCGTACCACTATGACTGTCGCATTTAAACAAATCCATGTTGAAGTCACCACATTAGAATAACGCGTCTTTGTTACGTAAATGATTAAATAAACCTGTATACATAACTGACTAATGCAGTCTTGTTTCTGTTAATTCTAAATTCAACAGTTGGGCATTCAAGTACATCGTCAACTACAATCGACTTCGTTTTGCATATTTGGCCGTTAAGCTCTTCTTTAATATAAATGACCACACCACCATCTTTTACGTTATCCCTGACTATGGGAAAAGCGTCATAACCATTGAAGTTGTGGTGTCTTTGTTCAGCCATGTCTCACTGATAGCTATAATATCAATTTGTAATTTGAGCAGTTTAAGAAAACCTTGGATTTCACAAAGACTAGCACTTAGGCTTCTGGCACCGAAATGTACCAAAGAGAGACCAACTTCGGTTTTGTATTAATACGATTTGAATGATAACACGTTGGTAGTGTTATTTGCTGCGGGCGGCTGGTCAGGCGTGACCGACGATTGAATATCTCACGAGAGTGTGCTGTCTATTTAAAGACACGCGATATTTAAAACCATGATTATTGTTACTACGACATTACTGAAATAAGTGTATCTTATTTTACTGTAGTAGCCTACAGTTGACACTATCAATGTGCGAAATAATGATGTCATTTATTTAGTACGACAATTGCTATTCACACAATCTCTTTCTGTGTGCATATCACATGCCTCCCGTTGCTGTGGCATACACTTACCAATCACAAATCAAGCGAAAGACCACCTCTTCACAATCATTTGCTTTCTTCATCTCATTTTGCTACGCACCTCGACGCCATTTTAAATTAATTTTAGCAAACGCCGCTAGATTCGAGTTTGTTACAGTTCATGCACTAGTTTGGAGACATCACTCATTTGAAAGATGAGTTGTTGTACAGTTCATACACTATTTGGAAACCTCAATCGCATACTCTTAGACGTCAATTGCATATCCTATTAGACATATTATGTGATAAACTTACGTATCCTGAGGACTGATGTAAGTTTAATCCAAAGCGTAAGTGTGCTAATATGTTAATTAGGCTAATTAGTTGAGATGTTCAGAAGTAAGCTTTGCTGCTGCGAGGGCAAATTAGCTACTATATTAAGGCGCGGTAGCATAGCAGACAGAGATAGATCTGATTAAAAATTTCAAAATGGTGCATAGACTATACGACAACTAATCCATACCAAATTATATGGCATGAGAAGAAGTTTTACTAAGGACGTGGTTAATAGGACATTGTGTTACACATTTATGCAAAAAACAAAACTAAATCTAAAACAGAAAGCATTCCCTCTTAGAATGGAATAAGTTACCAGAATTGGTAACACATTCCATATATTGATACACTAATGTAAACATCGTCTCGATAAGTTCTACCTAACCCAGGGGCTGGTTTCATGAAGCGGCTAAGAACGTTCTTAACGCTAAGATGATTGTTTTAGTAAATGACGTGATTTTTTTTAAATATAAGCGAACATAGGAGTTTATGCAAACAGGTGACGGTAAGTAATTGCGTAACTTTAAGTACGCTTCATGAAACCGGCCCCAGGTGATTATTTTGACTATGAAGGACCATTGGCACTAACTATTAGGACAGGGAACGGTAAACGTTTCATATTTATTCCACAATCAGAAGATCAGATCTTTTCAAGAACCAAATGGATCCTGCGATAGGAATCGATGGTTGGTATCCTAAGGACGTCCTATGACAATGCAATGCCATTGAACGTAGCAGAAGAAACCGTGTGTTACCCCATACATCGACGCTATTCTGTTGACCACGAATTAATGACCAAACCTTTTGCCAGCGGCAATGTCCGAAACCTGACGCGCTGATTTATGTCTACACAGGACTATCAGATTGAAGCTCTCACTATTGCTTTGACAAGGACAGCAAGAGACGAAACATATTGACGTCAGCGAGCATCCATACAGCTCGGCTGTAGCTACGTGCTGTGATCCACTTTGATGACAACTGTGTTTGACAAATTCAACAGACAAGTGTTATTTAGCGACAGACGCTAATGGAGGCTTCACGCGTCCATTGAAATCAGGGTGTGCCACAAAGAGGCCTCCGCAGGGGAAAGCAGGACATTGCACGTGCATATGGATTCTTGTTACCTCGATTTCAACAATGACTCGAAAAAATACGGTAACATAAAAAAGTGTGTATGTGTGTAGTTACACATCCTTCATTATTGCAGAACCCACACTAATACTTGGAGATCTCTGGTGTCAGAAACCCCGCTATGTCCTGGACTTTTTCTAGTGTTATAACCCCCGCTATGTTCTGGACTGTCTCTAGTGTCAGAAACCTCGCAATGTCCTGGACTGTCTCTAGTGTTCGAACACCCGCTACGTCCTGGACTGTCTCTAGTGTCAGAAACCCGGCTATGTTTTGGGCGGTCTCTAGTATCAGAATCCCCGCTATGTTCAGGACTGCCTCTGGTGTCAAAACCCCAGCTACGCACTGGACTGTATCCGGTGTGAGAACCTCCGCTTTGTCCTGTACTATCCCTGATGTCAAAACGCCGCTGTGCCTTGGACGGTCTCTAGTGTCAGAACCCCGCTGTGTCCTGGATTGTCTCTGATGTCCGAACCCCTACTATGCCATGGACTGCCTCTGGTGTCAGAACCCCTACTATGTCCTGGACTGTCTCTGGTGTCACAATCCCCTGTATGTCCTGGACTGTCTCTGGTGTCAGAATCCCCGATATGTCTAGGTCTGTCTCTGGTGTCAGAACCACCACTATGTCACGGACTGTCTCTGGTGTCAGAACACCTGCTATGTGCTGGACTGTCTCTGGTGTGTCAGAACCTCCGCTATGCCCTGAACGGTCTCTAGTGTCTGAAACCCTGCTATGAATTGGACTGTCTCTGGTGTCATAATCTCCACTAAGGCCGGGACTGTCTCTGATATCAGAACCCCCGCTATGTCATGGACTGTCTCTCATGTCCGAACCCCAATTGTGCCCTGGACTGTGTCTGATGTCGGAACCCCGGCTACGTCTGGTGTCACAACCCTCGGTATGTCCTGGACTGTCTCTGGTGTCAAAATCCCCGGTATGCCATGGACTGTCTGTGGTATCAGAACCCTCGCTATGCCCTGGACTGTCTCTGGTGTCAGAACCCCCGCTGTTCCCTGGACTGTGTCTGCTGTCGGAAACCCCGCTATGCCCTGGGTTGTCTTTGTTGTAACAACCCCCGCTATGTCCTGGACTGTCTCTAGTGTGAGAACCCTCGATGTGTCACTGGCTGTCTCTGTTGTTAGAACCCCCGCTACGTCATGGAATGTCTATGGTACCAGAACCCCCCGGTATGCCCTAGACTGCCTATGGTGCGAGAACCCCCGCTATGCCCTAGAGAGTATCTGGTGTCAGAACCTCCGCTATGCCATATACTGTCTCTGGTATGCTGTCACAACCCCCGATATGTCCTGGACTGTCTCTGGTGTCAAAACCCCGGTATGCCATGGACTGTCTCTGGTGTCAGAACCCCCGCTGTGCCCTGGACTGTGCCTGATGTCGGAAACCCCGCTATGCCCTGGGTTGTCTTTGTTGTAACAACCCCCGCTATGCCTTGGACTATCTCTTGTATCATGCAGAACCTCCCCCACCCCCACCCCCACTATACCACGGACTGTCTCTGTTGTGAGAACACCTGCTATGTGCTGGACTGTCTCTTGTGTCAGAACCCCCGCTATACCCTGGACTGTCTCTGGTGTCAAAAGCCCTGCTATACCCTGAGCTGTCTCTAGTGTCACAACCCCCGCTATGTCCAGGACTGTCTCTGACATCAGAACCTCCGCTGTGTCCTGGACAGTATCTGGTGTTAGAAACACTGCTATGACTCGGACTGTCTCTGATGTCACAATCCCCGCTACGTCCAGGGCTGTCTCTGATATCAGAACCCCCACTATGCCCTAGACTATCTCTGGTGTCAGAACCCTTGTTATGTCCTGGACTGCCTCTGACATCAGAACCCCCGCTATGTCCTGAAATGTCTCTAGTGTAAGAACCCCCGCTATGCAATGGACTGTCTATGTTGTCAGGACCTTTGTCCTGGACTGTCTCTGATGTCAGAACCCCCGCTATGTCCAGGACTGTCTCTGATGTCAGAACCACCGATATGCCCTGGACTGTCTCTGGTGTCAAAACGCCCAGTATACCTTGGACTGTCTCTGGTGTATAAACTCATTCTATACCCTGGACTGTATCTGGTGTCTGAACCCCCGCTATGTCCTCGACTGCATGTTTCTGAATACCTGCTATTTCAGAACACCTGCTATGTCCTGTACTGTCTCTGGTGTCAGAACCCCCGCTATGCCCTGGACTGTCTCTGGTGTCAGAACCCCACCATGTCCTGGAATGTCTCTGATGTCAGAATCCCCGTTATGTCCTGGACTGTCTCTGGTGTCAGAACCCCCGATATGGCCTGGACTGTCTCTGGTGTCAGAACCTCCGCTATGCCCTGGAATGTCTCTGGTGTCAGAACCTCCGCTATGCCCTGGTATGTCTCTGGAGTAACAACCCCCGCTATATGTCTCGAACTGTCTCTTGTGTCAGAACCCACGCTATGTCCTGGACTGTCTGTTTTATCAACTCCCCCGCAATGTCAGTTATCTTACTCATTGCCTTTTTGTATAATCTCAAAACATTTTATTGGAAAAAAGTAAGCGACACACGCACACGTTTATACTGCACACGAGGGAATTGGACCGTACCACTGCGAAGAGCATCCCACACTCGTGTGCATTATTGCAATTAGATAATGAACTATGTCGGTTAATTGTGTGTCGTTGGTTGCCCTTCTGCGTGACATCGTGCCGTACCGCAGATTTGAAAGATGATTAAACGAACGAACGTTGGGTTGGCGTAGTTTTTACTGCTGTCTGTCTGACGGGACATCATTCCGCGCGACGCAGTTGCATAGCATCCGGTCATTGAGAGAACCTGACGCCATTTGGGGTAAGACCACATTAAGGATTCGTCCGCCATTACCGAAAGAGTGCCCTTGAAAATACCGTTTTGGTGTCATGTGTGAATTTTGTTCGAGCACTTTGGCATGGCACATGTCAGTCCAGTGAATACTAAATGTACTACTACATTAGATCTTTCACGAGGTAGCAATAAACATACGCTAGTCGCTCGCGTATTCGCACAATGGCTATTTTGCAGAACGCACCAATATTTCAAAATCCGTCACCATAGATTGGGGCGAAATTGAGGGGTGTCAGGTTTGGGTGGATTTTTCTGAAAACTGAGGTATGAGAATTTTACGAATTTTCCACAGCACTTGTGTCAATGGAGGTTAAATATGCTGTGAAATTTTCAAGAAAAGTGTTCGTCAAATTTAGCAGGAAATGAAGGAAACGTTATAATGGCCGCCTATGTAAAATTTAAATGTGGTCTTACCCCATTTGCACGTTGAGTGAAACCGACCGAATAACAGCATTCTTAGCTACAGAGGCACGCCTTGGTCATTTGTAATTTAATAAAGTGGATCCGCATTATCCAGGCATCCCACGTACGGGACTGCACCAAACCGATCTGATTAGTGAGGTTACCGTATCAGATATACTACCTGGATGGGACAGCTTCAGTGAAGCTAGGATTTCATATGTATGGAAAGGGCATGCGGAATAAAAAAAATGCATGTGTAGTGACGTCACTTCTGGGATTTTCCTAATCGATTCCTGTGCGGATTCGAGTCGTTTCATGGAGCAATTCGATTTTCGGCATCCGTGTCCGTGTAAAAAAAAACCACCCGCCTCTGTGTGTCAAACCTCCCCTATTAATTTCCACTAAGACCAAGTGTCTGTAGGCTCTATATCCATTGTTATGTTGCATCCACATATACTGTTTCCGTGCATATGGAATCCTGCCTTGAGAGTGTCTTAGTAGATTACTCTATGCATGTGAAACATGTTGTATGTAGCCTATTTGTGGTTTGATGAATAAAGAAAATGCGGTTCCAAATTAAGTTATTCTGTGAACCTAAGCAGTATATTTCACTATTTGCGGGCGCATAATGAGTGTCACAGTATGCATGATGGCAGTAAGCGGGTGGCAGAGGCGGGTAAGCGCCGGTCATCGTTCATGCCACAGCAATGACACAGCAGATACACCAATATGTATAGTGCACACGCTATATGCCGACTATATTTGTTCCGAATAAATGGTCTGACACGGAATAAACACGCTGTTTTGTACCTGGAAGCATACACATTTCAGGCGATGGTTTGTGTTGTAGAATACATTAGACTATCATGCAGAATGGTTAGCATAATAACTGCCAACTATGCTCTCATTTACCCGATTGTTAATAAATTGTATTCATAAACCAGACAACTTGGAATCAAAAACGTAATTGTTATAAAAAAAATATGATAATACGAACCTATAAGTCAAAACTCACGAATATCCGTCGTATATTTGTTAACAAACATGTCACGCCCATTTTGGGGAATCTAAGTTGGAACATGCTTAGTGCTGGTGTAATATAGTATAAGGTGTTTGGAAATAATTTAATTACAATTATTTGAACATTTATTTTTTAGCCATCGTGGGGCTATTTGTGTACCCTTTACGCGAAAGCAACCTTTAACAAATTCTTAGTAAACGCGTCAATGTTGAAAAAAAATGCACCATTAAAATATGATAAATGGAGTTATTAAAAAATAATTGTATTACACAAAAAGCACTTTGAGTAGGGGCCACATGCTAACGTCGTGATATCGATAGAGTGTTTGCCGGCAGGCGTACATGTGCATGAAAACCACCGCAGTGGCCCACGCGCACGTACGAGGACATTTGATGCAGAGTTACGTAACTCGGTACAATCATAGGAGACACGCAATGTATTGTAGACTCACGACACGTTGTTAATTCTGATCAATGAACGTAAAGGCAGAGATACACGGACAGTTTCGTCCAACCAGTCCCGACGACGTCAGGACTATTCGATGTCAGTCTGACGTATTCGAAGTTTTAAAGGTTACATGATTATGACGTCACGCGGGTTCGAGTATTAAGCGCAGGCGGTGCCAGTTGGTGTAGCGGATACACTGTCGTCGGGGTGAGTCTGGTTTGGTCAGGTCTTGTCTGGTTGGATCGGGCGAACAAATCCCTATGCATCCCGGCCTTAACGGAACTCACGAACACTTTAAAGTCTCGTTTTAATGTTAAAAGAACTGCCGATTCTTCAGATAAATAATTATTTAAGTTATTGTTTCATTATCATAAGTATGATCACTTGTAAAAAGGCAAGTTCTGTTTAATAATAAAAATAACGAAATCTTATATATGGCCGGTATCCACCGTAGAGGCACTCAGGGGGCTTTCACATTATTTTACCATTGATGACTTTAAGGTAGTAATTTTAAGAATTGTAAAAGCACTATACTAAAATATAAAAAGAGCAACGTTCTAGAAATTATAAAATGAGTAGCATTAATTATACATCATAAAAAAATAAAAAAATATCGTTATCAGTGTAATGTAGACTCGTTAATACAACCTTTCTAAAATATATATCTAGTATACATAATCAATGTTACGATATCATAATATAATAAATACAATAAAATTATATTCATAAATAGTATATGATCAGTATCATAGAATGTACACCTGTCCACACCATGTCTCATTCTCAGTATACTTTAAAGAGGTGGGTTTTCAAGGCTGTTTTAACGATGTTGATTGTTGAAGTAGCTCTAACATTGGTTGGAAGCGCATTCCAGATCTTTGCTGCGGATACTATAAACGATCGTGCTCCCCACGAGTTTTTCGGTTTGTGTTCTACTAGGAGTAACTTGTTTGCAGAGCGCAGATATTCACGGGATGGCACATGCTGTTTGACGAGGTTGCACAAGTAGGTAGGAGAGACAAGGTAGGTTGTCTTGAATACAAGCGAGGAGATGTTCTAGATGACCCTCTGTTCGATTGGCAGCCAGTGTAGTTGTTTGACGATAGGTGTGATGTGTGTGAATTTCCTGGAGAGCGTGACCAGTCTGGCAGCAGTGTTTTGTAGTCGCTGGAGGCGTTGTAGTTGTGATTTGTTGAGGCCTTGAAGCAGAGCATTGTCCATGTCCAGTCTAGACGTAATGAGAGCGTGAGTAAGTAGTTCCGCAACCGGCTGATTGATGTGCTTACGAATCACGCCAATATTACGAATTGACAGACAAATGGCTCTGGATACAGCGGCGATATGTTTATCCAGGGAAAGGTTTTCATCAAAGATAACACCTTTAAACAACTACAGGTTGCAATAACAACTATAATTTCACTGGATAAGGAAATTCCGACACACGGGCTTAACTAAGTTGAACGCCAACACCATTTCTTTCATCACATTAGTATCGATTCCGTAGGTCACCCGAAGTCTTTATTGTTTGTAAGCGATTTATGTGTTTATTGTGGTGACATTACAACTGAGTTTGTGCGGTTTACTGCTACCCATCTAGCTTTAGGTACGTATTCGTATACTGTGTGTCTGCGTGGACCGCAGATACGAGAACTACGCAACTTGCTGTATGGCAATATACTTGGATCGATTCAACAATACAATTCGTTAATAACAGTTCAGTGCACATACCGAACATGGGACGGTAGTGCACGCAAACACACGCATGCACGCTGTCACGCATGCACGCAATCACGCACGCACACACGCACGTATACACGCACACACACATACGCGCGTACACACATACGCACGCACACACAATCTTTCTCTCCTCCGCTTGATGGCGTTTCGAAGTTTGTGATTGTTTTACTACACGTTGCTTCATATCACTCAGTTGTATTAATCATTAGCTAGTATAGATTTGTGGTGGGTATAATGTGAACGAATTGTTGTGTATTACAGTACGTCGCTCTTTTCTACGTAGCAATCAAAATATCCGAACGCTCCGCGTGTTTGGCATCCATTTTTATGGCTTGACGGACCTTGTTGCTAGGCAGTAGGTCTCCTGATTGATAAGTCAATGGACACAATGCCCTTTGCGGTATATAATACGGCGCATTCTTGCAGCATTCAATACAACCAATACTGTTTTCAAACGGATCTGTGAGAGAAAGACCCGAATTCGTTAGCTTAGTGATTTTGGTGCATGTATACCGGATAATGCCAACGTCAAATGTTAGGTAACCAACCAACTCAATGTACCTGCCGAGTTGCCGTACTATTAGAAATAATATATAGTATCCACTGGCAGCTTAGATCAGCGGTTCCCAAACTGGATTTTTCCAGAGAGTACGCGAAGGGTTGGCTGAAAGTAAAGTTTTCGCTATCTTGTGTGCTACTCGTCTTGGCGCTTTGCACCAAAGATGGAGACCCCAAGGGAGAGTTCTGTTCTATCAGACCGTTATACCATTCCTTGGAGTTAACTAAAAAGGGAAAAGGCGTCTTCTGATACGCTTCCAAATGTTTTGAGGCCGACTGATTATCGTGGAACAATGTATGCACATGTGTGTACTGTTTTTTACTGCGTTGAGTGGGTTAGAAGCAGTCAATAAGTGTACATGCTATAACAAAACAGAACTATTCAAACAACGAGTCAAAACCATACTTATATAAATCAACAATGGTCATTTCAGCATTTGTATGGTTATTAACATTGTTTTGACAATTTTCTTGGCACACTTTTCGCTGTCAACATAGTACATTCTTCATTTACAGACATCAGTGAACCACATCTATAATGTTTAAATCACTAGACACATAAACAGTTCTATTTACCACTGAAGTGAATATACAATGTCATACTGGTCATGCTTAACAGTTTTTCCAGGGTGAATGAAAGAGGTGGTATGTTTCACCATTCAGAAAATACTCCAGTGCATGATCCACCGATACGCTCTCGCATAAGAGTTAAGTCCCGCCAGAATAAAGAGCATGTCTTGATTATGTTGTAAATGCCACCAAATCCAGCGCTCTCAATACTCGACTCAGCTTTTGCCAAGAGTTTCATGCGGACCGCGGTCTATTGACTCTCTTGGAGAGAACTTGCTAAACGATGAGATCGCCGAATTGTTTCACTACGTCTATAAGGAAAATTCTCGAAAATTCGTTTCCTGGACAAGTTCTCGTCAAAGTTGTCCCCGTGGGGGCATTTCTGATTTTTCGTCCACATATTTATGTGAACACGGATTCTCGGCGTTATTCTGCCCGAAGACCAAACTTCGAGTCGGACTCTCTGTGTCATGGATCTGCCTGTCCAAAACTGCTTCTCGAACTGAGTCTATGTTTTTTTAAAGGCTAGCTCACCCATCTAGTTTTTTCATATTTTGTATTATAAATTCGGCGTACATTTTTGTTTGTCTCATCAGTAAGATTAAGTGTTATCGTTGAACTGAGTGCAGATTTGTTTTAAAGAGTCTATACATTTTATGTTAAACTGATGGGGTTGCTCTGACGATCGCACGCGGGTAAAACAGATTGGGAACAGCTGGCTTAGATAAGTTATCTCACAACAAATGGATGCTACTAAAACTAATAATAATGGCAATTCTGTTTATTCAGTTTTATCATAATTATTATATTTTACATGACATTTACCTCTAATGAAACTTGTTTGTAGTGTGTTTGTGAATACTTGGGTGGATTCACTCGGCCTACTTCTTCATTTCCTGCCTGCTCCTTTCTCACTCAATAGTCGCTTCCGTCCACGTAGATCTTACACTTGTTAGAGGATCGGTCTTTGAAAATCAGAAAAGCCCACATATAACAAAGTGTTAAACAGAAGAAGCCCAACTCCCTCAACGTGCGACCGTCAGAACATTTCCCGCTGTTGTACTTTAAATCAAGCTTTATACTATTATAATGTACAGTTGAACTGTGGACTTGGTGCAACTGTTCAACAACTGTTATGATGTCAGCCGACCTGTATTATATTGTGTTGACGACGTGTGCAAGGTCCTAGTTGAATCGTTATATTATAGACCTATATAATATATACGATGTCACGAATCGGGGGTCTGCCTACAGTTAGTTTTCCCATTGGTTGCCATGTTATCTTTTTGTATGATTATAAGAAAACGTGACCTACAAACATTATTAAACTTCTTTCCTGCTGTTATTATCACCTCATTTACATGCTGATCGAGTTTAGTCAAAATTTAATATTTCTAGCTCTCGTAAAGTGCCTGTATGTATGACACCCGTCAATATTTACGAATGGATGCAGACAGTACTCCGGCTAAAGGGTCAAATAGCCCAACTGCTACCAAATATCCTTCCGCTTAGTAAAATCAGCTACAAATACACCATTTTACTGTCAACAGCTTCCACAATCACACCAGGAAATATGACTACTCAAATGCACATATATCAGAGCATGTGAATTTTGTTTAAAAAAAGGTAAGTTCTCAAAAATACACTTCCTCCTCATTTCCTCGCCAATCAACAGAAGCCACACCAACTTCCGCCACCCATTTCCTGCTGTACCGAGTAACAGATCCACGCCATTGAACCATGCACCAGTAACCCTGCTACATGCTAACGCAGATACTTCGCTTCCTGTTGCTGACCGGAAAGACATAAGCCACAAAGTGGACGCAAATGGACGCAAACTCGCCACCGATGGATTGTGCAATTTACCGTGCTCGCTCAGTAACGTGCCCGACCTGTGATATGTTCAAGCCAGGCTAGCAGATATAAATTTATTATCTAGAAGACGTTAATATCTTAAAGAATCCGGTATGCTGTTAGATTAATGGTACTGCTGCTTCATCGTGCTGGTTTGTTGGACACCAAATGTCCACTTAAGAACAATCGATCCCCTTAGGTCTAAAGTTCAGATCTAGCTGTAACTTAACCACATTAGAGAGATATATTTGGATCAATGAAACATTTGGGATAATGTACCAATTTCAGTTCTATATATACCTAATTGTTATAAGAAATCAATTTAGTTTCTAAATAGTTTGAACTTCACCTTATTTTTTTCAGCATAATAATAGGATTGTGTTACGTCATCTAAACTGAACATTGCACAAATATCAAACGTCCTCCTAACTATTTTCCTAACGTTAGCAATGTCACCATGTTAGACTAATCTACGCCTTACATACAATGAAAATTCAAGTTCACGTTGTAACTCCCTAGCTCTGACAATTCAAAGCATGGAAACTGCACGTATATGACATCACAAAGATCATTCTAGCTTTTTGACCTAGGTAATCGGCAACTCACCAAGAAGTGTGACGTCATGTGCAGTTATACTATATTGAGGTTGATGTACACTATTTTGAGTGACTATTCAAATCATGAACATTTCAAGATATATCATAAAATTGTCCTAACTAGAGCTTATTTTATGTTGTGCTGTAAACTTCACCAGGGATGTCATCTGGTGATATTATGTCATATAACATTAACATATATGTTTACGCCTAACTGATGTTTGCGCTATAAGCAGAACAGAAATAGCAAGATACGCACGCGTCACACCCGTTATTTGAAATGCGCAAACTGGAGGCGCGTTGGCAGGGCGATCGATTGTCTTTAACGATGTCGACTGGGATAATGCCGATGTTAAGTCACTGTAGAAGTCCCAATACGTGACCATCCAGTGGTTTGTTGTAGAGCTACAACGAAATGACAGCAATTGGCGAGCATGTCTACGAGCGTGAAGAATAAGCCACGCGGTCACCTATTTGCCAATTTGAGTTACAGGCCTGTAGCCATAAGCCCTCTATACGAACCAAATCCATGAGTTTGTGTTTAATCGCATAGGTTGTATAACGAACCGAACAATACATAACTATAATCGAGCAAGCGCGATGGACGTGCGTGCGTGCGTACGCGCGCGCATATGTAGTGCGTGTGGTATGTGGTGTGCGGTGTGTGGGGGGAGGTATATTAACGTTTTCCTTTAAAACGGTTTGCATCTCAGGCGCCAAATGTTCTGGGATAAGGGATTCATATATGGAAGAAAAGTAACGGTTTTATTTGTCTTTCGCCATCTTGAAGTGAATGACGCTTAGAGTTAATTATCAGCGTAGGATCACGCGTCACCAACCGTACGTGATGTCATTGACTTAAGTGAGTCACCTTGAGTCGCGTTGCATCGTACGAGTTGTGTTCCTGAAATCGGGCCGCGTTCACCGAAGACGCACTGGGCTTCCGATTTAATTTTCGAATAGGATAGAACGCCCTTTACTCGCGTCTTATTGAATTGGTCAACCTGTGTCGTAATTACTTAACCCGTATACACTTACAACACAAGGTTAAGACATCCAAAGAAATGTCGCGATAGTAGGTAGATTCAATTGTTTATAAAAACGAGTTTGATACGAGATGAGCTAAGAAATCGAATTATGGATGGAACTTTAAGCGATTGTCACCTTATTTAAATCCTGCTACAGAACGCTCTTCTTCCCGGGTATGATGTCCAGCCTCCAAATACTCCTTACTTAGATATGCTCTCTCTCTCTCTGTGATTGCAGGTGAGGAGAACTCCTACGTCGACCTCCCAAGCAGCGAATCCAGGGCGCTCGACGGACTGTTTAACGTTCAACGGTACGAGGCACAGTGTGTGTATGTGTGTGTGTGTGTGTGTGTGTGTGTGTGTGTGTGTGTGTGTGTGTGTGTGTGTGTGTGTGTGTGTGTGTGTGTGTGTGTGTGTGTGTGTGTGTGTGTGTGTGTGTGTGTGTGTGTGTGTGTGTGTGTGTGTGTGTGTGTGTGTGTGTGTGTGTGTGTGTGTGTGTGTGTGTGTGTGTGTGTGTGCGCGTGCGTGTGTGCGCGTGCGTAAGTGCGTAAGTGCGTAAGTGCGTAAGTGCGCACGCATGCATGCATGTGATTTAAATTTGGTTTGAAACTTCAATCTGTTGGCTATTGTTTAATTAGATAATTTGAGAGTATATTGCATAGGTTACCCTGATTCACTGTAACCAATGACCTCCCTTATAACGGGAACACGTCTATGAATCCAAGTGCTGTTGCGAGCGATACAGTGGCGTCACACAACGGAGTCTGGATGTCCTCAAAATGACACACCTCCAGCTCTTTTAAAACGCTTGCATGCACGATGCCCATTATTACTGACCACAAATAGCCACGTACTGTGTTTGTAGTCGTAGGCCTAATACATGCATACGCCTGTTAAAACCTAAAGGGAAACAAACGGCAACCTTTTCGTGTTATGCACCTAAATGATCGAGTTAATACAAATGAACCATTTACAACTAGACCTACAATCACATTATTAACTCAGTAGTTTATTTGGAAAAATAATTTTAACATACACCTACCGAATGTAATGCACCGCGCCATTGTTGGCCAGTATAACAACGCCATCAGTGTTGTGTGTACTACTTTTTCACCAATCCGACAAATCGGGTGGCGCTGTGCTATGGTCGTATGCCATGGCTACTGACCTCTATTATCTAATACATAGAGGTCGATCAGTGGTCATGGCGTGTGTTGACAACACAGAAGAAATCGGCTGCGTGCCTGGACTTCCGATGTAAAATAATGCTCGCTTATTGATTGCTTTTGCTCAAGTGTCCGTGTCGCCAGCCTTCGTGTTATTAGATATTTCAGTAGAATTTTCCACTTAAACACCACATTTTGAGTAGACCAATAACGCTAAAATGTGATAGGGGTTGCAAATGGTTAGTTTGTAATAACTCTTTCAGCTGAATAACACCAGAACGTTGTCTTTTGTTTCCTTTAAGGGACGCAAAAAGGCAAAACACCACTCCGCTAATTAATTAAATTATGCACAAATTTGATAATTTTGCTGTTAATACATTCTACCACATGAAACACAACCGACTTGAATGTTAACTCTGCTCTGACGCCCACGTGTATGTTGCAGACGCCGGAACTGGTGCGCGCGCTGGGGCGACTATTGTGTGCGGGACGCAAAGGTGAAGCTAGCGCAGTGTTGCTTCGGCCTGCGCTGCATGTGCTCGCAGCTGTGGCGACGAGGCTGTGTCTGCCGCCAACCGCCCACATTCGGCTGATCACCTCGTCTTCTACATCACTCCATCCGCAGAGCTGGCCGAGCGCTCAACGCGCTCCTTATCTTCACCAGCCGATCTTGGATGACTGAATCTACTGTCTTCTGCTTGCCGTCAGCGGAGCTGTCGTTGAGACTGTCACGTTTCGTGTTGTAGCCGATGTGGTTTAGATGAGCTATTGTCGATGTTTCTGAAAGTCTTTATTTGTATGTGACTGTGCTGAGAGCAGTTTATTGTATTCGCCAATCATGCTGTGAACTGTAGAGTTTACGATAACGCAGACGGTAAATGGCTGTCATTGTGACACCACGCCGTACGTCGAATCACACTCGTCACGCTTCAGACTTAGAGGAATTTCTCTCCCCTAGTATAGTCTTCACTGACACCCCTTGTTAACCTAATCTTACGTGGTTGTGGATTGCAATGTGTCATCCACGAATCAGGCAGATTAATAAAACGTAGCATTTATTCATTAACATACGTTCGGTGTCACGTCAAATCTACGCATATTCGCATACAGACACACACGCGCGCGCACGCACGCACGCACGCACGCACACATAATCACACGGTGGATCATCAAACTGCAGTGCAAAGAGACTACACATTCCAAAGGGCTGAGCGTTAGCACGGCTCCTTTGATATTACATGGCCATTTACATGAACTACGAACACTGTACGGATGTAGGCTATATTATCAACCATACCCCTCTTTTGTGTGGATGTTGATATAGCGACGCCACTAGCTTCGATATTTTCTATTGTTACCCTTTGACTGCACCTGTGTGAAACAAATAATACAACACTTCGTTGATTTTCGGTTTTATTTTTTTACGAAATAGTACATCGAGTGACAAAAAAAGCACCGTCAGCAATCAACTAGTCATTTACTTTTGATCAAGACAATATCCTGTTAAAATGACTGACTGACAGTTGAAGACGGCAGGTAAGCCATGGAAGGAATCTGCAAGCCGGCTTGAACGACATCTGAGCCGGCTTGAACGACATCTGACGTCTCATCTCTTTCGGTCGAAGATTACAAACAATCCTTCCTAAAGTAAAGTTCCTGTCACCGTGTTGCACCCATTGTAGAGCTTGTGGTCCACATCTCGAAATAATCGTATACGTTTACTGCAACAACAATTAAGCGATGTAATAATGTGATACATATTATTATTAATAAGAAGAAGAACAAGACAAATACGAAGACAATTAGGAAACAGGTCCTGCTGTGGATCCACTTCGACTTCTTACTTGTTTTTACATACAACTGGTTGTTAAGTGGAACAAATGACGTAATGACCAATATTATTGATGCCTATATCGGTCTACGTATATCCGCAGCTGCGCAGTACGCAATTTCCTGGCAATGTCGTGCCAGTATACGCATGCGCCAACTGTATGTTCATGAGAGAGATACCTGCTACACCCACGCACGAATGCCCTTTTACGGATGGTCTGATGCATAGATCTAAATACACAATATACATTTAAATCAGTGGTCTGATATAGTCCGGCAGTCAAACGCCCATTTGAAGGTGTTCCGTGCATTAGGGTCCGCACGATTTTGTTGCAGTTTTGTGACCTAACATTCTAGGTCAATAATCAAACGGCACCCTTCAACATTTTCGTAGAAACCCATTAATATGCAAATTAGTTATCGACATTAAAATATATACTACTTTTTATGAATATATCGAATTGTAAACATCCAAACAATCCAAATGATACGTCTAATCGCAAATTTCAGGGTATCCGGTTATGATTACGCCAGTGAGGAAATTATAGTATGCAAATTTGTTGCATGAATATGCAAATTAGCTCTGACCATATAACTGCACGATCTCCTCAAAAAGCGGACTGACTTAAATGTCCCCTCCCCGTACAAACATCATTTAAAAGCCTTAGATATCCCCATCATAACGAGGCCTGTTGTAGAACTGCCAAGTGGTACAGTAAGCAGAACTCCAATTTGAAACAAGATCACCGTCAATTAAATACATTTTCGAAATTGTGCGCTTCCGCAAAAGTTTTAAATTGCAATGGTTGCATATCTACTTTCTTTAACAAAAATGGCCAATATTTGTGGAAAGGTTATTGCCTCCCCGTCAGAACGAGATACGATGTGGAGCTATAACTCTGCATAGTAAGTGTTGAGTTAAGGTCAAAGGTACTGTGAAATGATGAATATTCGATTTTTTTGTAATACCTCAAACGTCACAAAAATGTATGGAGTTTGTGTGGAGCGACGATCAAACAGTGATACCGTCAAGTAATAAATGTCCAAAACTGCCTATCATCTCATATACCTTTGGAAAGCCTGTTGTCTCCCGTAAATACGGGATACCACGGGGAGCTATCAAGTGGTGCAGTGAGTGTGGAGTGAAGGTCAAGCAAGGTCACCACGAAATGATGAATGTTCAAAACTGCGCCATTCCGCAAACGTTGTACAATTACAATGTTTGCATGTCTACTTTGTCTACCTGTACTAACTAGGCCATATTGTAAACCTATGTGTATTGTATCCCCGTCAAAATTAGGCATGGCATGGAGTTGCAAAGTGGGAGTCTAACTCTGGAGTTAGACCACCGTCAAAAGATGCATCAACCAACATCACCACGTTTGATGAGTATCGCAGGCACTCTTGTTGTTTCTCACATCATGAAGCACTTAGTTAATCCCAACAGTATTGGCGTCGTCCGGGACATATACCTCACCAGCAGGCTTAAATAGTCCACAAGAGAGAAGCGTGGTTGCTGGACTCGCTTAACATGGGACAATAAGGTGCCAATAAACTGTAAATACTTCCATCGCGATGTCACCAACAAACAGGAGCTATTATTTCTCTCCATTAAGGTTGCAGAGCTTCACTATCCACGTTGAAAGGAAATGTTACACACTTCAGACATATGAGCTGTCATTAGTAGGTGCAACGATAATATGCTACATCCAGTATGACCATGCGGAACCTGACACGCAACTGTTGATCCTTGTGCTAAATGCTTTGTGGAAAAGGGACAAAAACCATGCTTGATACGTGATGTAGACACGTGTGCCCTTGTGTTTCCGATCGTTAGAATTTATAAATTTGTCGCTTTTATGTCCAGCTGCATACATTCTGATAGACTTTGGGACAGGCAATAACTTTATTCATCTTAATGGCAACGGCATCAGTCATGCTCTGGGAAACGACTAGTCCTTGCCTGTTGTCGGTAGCATGGGAAACCTAAACGTCATATCATGAAGGAACCACAGCATTCATGCATCCATTTAGATCTGAATTCGCGACACTTCAACTCCTGGAACGCATCACCATTGCCCTCTGTGACTAGAGTTGCAGCGTGCGTGGTGTCCGTTATCGAGGCAATGGGTGAATTATTCTGTCAAAGGAATAATATCATTAAGATATACCAACAAGCCAGGATGCTCTGTAGAAGAATTCACAGCGCATAACATACCAAAGTGTTATTTGGTTGACCAGTTTAGTGATTCGTCAGCAGATACCCACTCCAGATAGTTGGGACGTGAAGAGGTCGTTTTGTGCACAAGAATATAAAAATATATTGACACAAGTTTGAGTTTGTAACCCTCAAAATGACATTCAAATAAAAAATTTAAGGTGGCATCCACCCACGTCTATTTTATCATCCCATTGGTGATGTAAAAAAAATGCAGCTACAGTCGATAACTACTGAGGAAAAGTTAACTTTCCTCAGAACATTTCCTCTGTTGACATCAGTGAAAGGAAATTGATAATTTTCTGTCCCGTTCTTGTGCGCAACTCATTCTTGGCGACAGTCGAACAAATGTGACAATACCAAACGGGCACTGAATCATGTCAAACTGCCTACCTCGACACTGTCTGTATCATTTGAATGACCGCAGAACATTTTATATTCTAAGTTATTCATATTTTTATATTGATCTTTTTAACAGCCGAAAGAACATTTTAAGTCATTATTTTACCATGAGAATTGTTTTCTTTTTTAATTTACTGATGGTTACATATTATTTAAATTTGTTTATTTTATATATATATTATTTTTTTGTTGTTGCTATTTATATGTTAGTTTTATATAAAGCTCTATAAAAGTTATGGATATGGCGCCATATAAAAATTTGTTATTATTATCTATTTTGAACAAGGTGGTATCATGTGACCTTACCTATCTTGGCGATTGGCCAAATTAGCACTTAGAAACATTTTCCTTGTTATAATGACATGGATCAGAAAAATCACTATAACAGAACTGGACTTAGAGGCATCTGCCATGACCAACGAGTATATCAGTGGACGCATGATAAATAGTACTGCAAGCTGGTATGCTTAACTCAATTTGAACTGAAATGTAACTAAGGTACATTTTCCACAAGGGTCTTCACTTAGAATATGATTTTCAGCCAAATTAATACATTTTATTTATAAATGAACAAATTTCTTTAGATCATAAAGGTGGGTCAGGAATGCAGTATATGTTCGTTGAACTATACGTAGATTAGAGTGTCAAAATATCGAAACTGTTGGACATGGCTTTTCTTCGAGTCCAAGCGAGTCATTAGCATTGCATATCCGTGCCAACTGTGAAGTCTTGGTCCATACCAAGCCACCATAACACACTCTCCAAGTCAAGTATAAAGTATTTGTCACACGTATTTGTGCATAAAGGAGTCAAGTCCCAAGCCATCAGGTAGGACACAGATTAGTCTCAAGTCTTAGTTCCTACCAAGGACTTAAGTTCCACGTCATCAGGACACAAGTCAAAGTCAAGTTTTTGTTTCTACCAAGGAGTTAAGTTCCACGTCAACAAGACACATATATGTCCAACTAAAGTCTTGGTCCTTACCAAAGAGTTAATTTCCGTTCCAATTAAGTCATCGGGACATTTATATAAGCATCAAGAATGTGTTCACACAATTACAAGACTGCTGTGGCGTGTTCGCAACGCATTCCATGTATAAACATCACAGAATCTTTCGATAATATTCCTGTGGAGCTATTAGTATGAATAGTTGCTTAGATATTTTCGTCCGAAAAAAACGGCGTGTAATCAAGACACCGCGTAACTTGCATTGTCGCCGTACAATGCTGCGAGATCTTCGCCAGATTTTAACGCCAAACAATGAAAAAACTGTATTCTTAGTATCAAAATGTGACATTTTTAAGAGTTGCTAAAACATCTAACGGTTGGCCAAAGTGGGAGGGGAAGAAGCCATCACACACGCATACTGTACCTGCTTTTTTTAAATGAAATCACATAATTGACAACTGAAAATATATTGAGTAAAAAATTGGGCCAAGAGGCCCTGAAGTCCTTTGGACTAATACATCTATATGTGACCCCGGCTGACCAAATTAGTGATAAATCGGAAAAAATTTTAACATTATTTTCTTATACATTCTTGTAAAGGTTGGGTAGGGTGCTTTACACTGTTTAAAAAATTATAGCTGCTACACAAATTGGCTAAGTTATGGAGCATTGAACCTGGTAGGGGTCAAAAAGTTAAAATGAGGAAAACGGCTGTTGAAGTTTTACATTACATATGCAAATGGATTGCATGGAAATATTACATGCATGATATTCAAATGTGGCACACAGTATGTATGTTATGTTGCAATGATACACCGGAAGTACAAATGTGCTGCTATAAAAACGTATAAAGTTATGCCAGATTATGTATTTATGTATAAATCTAAGGGGATAGATTATTTGAGAGCAAAAGGTAGACTAAAGAACAAAAAAATGGGTCTCAGCTGGATGGTGATAGTCCGTTTGAACTTGAAGCCGTTGTCAAACTTTTGTCTCGACTTCACCAAAGGCGGTGTCCTGCTGTCCGAACTTCGAAGGTGTTACTCACCTAACTTACAGGTCTTTGTTAGTAAGAATAATGGGATGGTAATTGACACCAACGTTTTTTCCTGTAAAAGTCATTTTGTGGGATATATTAGCATTAGCCGTGCCAATTCAAAAATTAGTGCTTTATAATAGTAGTTTGTCAAAATGTAAACAAACTCAAAGACAGTTGCACCTAAGCCTTAGCCTTAGGGGCTGGCTTAAGCCCATGGCTGGGCAACCAGGCTCCAACTTTATAATGATCTCATTTACCTCCCTTCTCAACCACCTTCCATATCTTACTCATTCTCGTTATTGTGTAAATCAGAATATATAATTTATGTATGTGAATTGAATATAACTATTTTTAGTTATAAGTACTAAAGCATTCCTAATTTTACTGTTCCGCAACTGTTCTTTTACTGTTCTGAAATAGTTTAATGACATTATTATATATTTCACATAAATATATATGGAGCTAATGGAGAGGCCCATCATAATCCATAGCACTACAAAATGAAGTATCTGAAAGTCTTTCTGGACTGTCGCAATGTCCAATAGTTTCTTATCATAACCCTCGTGTACAATATACCAAAGCTATATATTTCCAACACCACCAAATACGTATTATCATTGGATAGTTAATTGAATAATCTTTCAGATGAACGCAACTTAACTGTAGCACCAAAAAATGAAGCATACAAAAGTTACACCGCAAACAATGACATGCATTCTCAAAATGTGATTCATTATAAAAATTACCATTTACCAAGCTCAGTGTGGTCAACATATTTCATTGCAACAACATACTAAAAGGTATCATCATGTAGATAATTCAATGCTCTTGAAAATAACACTTACTTGTAATTATAGAAAATGATAAAATTACCATGCATCTTTTTTTTAATCTAGGTAAAGCTTCTGAGGAAACATATACTATATAGAAATAACATGCTGAGTGCTAATGGGTTAGCAGGGGTCTAGTGCACGATGTCTGTTGACACAAGCTTCTGTCAGTGACAAATAACATATTAGTCACAGTTTCCATCAAACAATAGCAGCCAGAGAATCTTAGCTGCAGTAGGTGGGATGTTGTGGGAAAAGGGTTTAGCTTTTTGGGAGACCCTGAGATGCCCTTAGAATTATTCAATCAAATAAAAATGTCCTTTGTACAGTGACACTACCCTATACGAGACGTCTATACAAAATTTGAGAAAACGTTTTTGAAATAACAGAAAAGACAACCTCTGATCCATGCAAGACACCGAGTCCGCATGTGACAGATGTTGTTGGAAAAGGGTGTTGCCATCAAGTTATAAATAGAGCTGCTGCTGTAGAGGACAATTTAGTTAGCAAATTAAACATTTTAAGGTACCTTTGATGCCCTTAGAATGATTAAATCAAATACAGATTTATTGTGTATAGTGGTACTACCACATGAAATGTCTATGCAAAATTAGAGAATAAGTTACTGAAACGTTTTTGAAAAAATAGGCAAATGTAAAAAATTACCAGTTTTCGGGTCCTTTTTGGGGGGCCATTAAGTGCCCTTAGAATGATTCAATCAAATACAGATTTCTTGTGTACAGTGACACTAACCTCAGGAACGTCTATGCAAAATTATAGAAAAAGTTACTGAACAGTTTTTGAAAAAATAGGCAAAATGTACAAATTTACCACTTTGGGGGCCCTTGGAGGCCCTAGGGAGCCTTTAGAACGATTCAATCAACTACATATTTCTCATGCATAGTGGCAGTGCACTAAAATATATCTGTGCAAAATTTCAGAAAAAGTTGCTGAACGGTTTCTGAGATACGGCAGCTAACGGCGGACGCAGAGTGATGGCAATAGTCCGTTGGACCTTCGGCCCAAAGGACTAAATATCATATGAAAAACATAATCCCAACCCACCCACGCTTCTTTTTGGGCACCAAATGTGTACATTCACAGCTGCAGTATACAAAACTGCAATCACAATGGCCGTAGAATGGAAAAGGGGCCATCTCTATCGCCTATTGCGTATCTCAGCGCAACCCAAGAGATAACCTAGAACCGTCTATGGGAATGGGTAATCTCATGGTATTCTTTTGAAATGCAAGCAAGAAACACCCTGCCATTAAATGTTTGCGTTTGACGTGTTTCCACGTGAGCGCTAGCATCGACCCGTCTTGCCTCAACATGCCGTCTCGTCTCCTTGATATGCGAGCACATCACGACGAGCCTGGTAGGAGACGCGTCGCGACGAGATGCTCGAGACGCGGTCAAGACGCATACATCGAAAACGTGTTTCGATCGTATCTCTTTGGTGTCCGGGCCATTTAAACGGTCACAAGCACACGCACACATGCGCACATAAGCACGCCTACTCACTACCCACCAGTCCGCCCGCCTGCGTAAATGGTTGATAATTAACACAACACCTCAAAAGAGGCCACCAGCATAACTCTATCCGAGCTCAGGCAAGATGAACAAGCTACATTCATGCACTCCTTGGAGTGCAATAAAATGTTTAATGTCTTTGAAACTGCGTATACACAAATTTAATACTGTTGTTAAGTACTGTGCCAAATATGAAGCCTGCTCATTGCGAACTCATGTCACTAACCCCGCTCAAACGTGGTCATTTGCGTGTCACAGCCGATCAGATGTTGCTGACGTCACCACAGGCAGGGCCGTAGAGCGCGCCCTATTCTTTAGCACGTCTTTTATTTCAGATTGTACTTGAAACTGAAATCGCGGAATTTAATATTTTGATATCACCGTAAAGATAATATTCTTACCTACAAGTTTGTTGCTGGATGTAAACAGGAAATGTGTTAACGTTTTGAGTTATTGCCATTTGAATACCGTGATCGAATGCTCAACCTTGCATTATATCAGCGGCCGCGTATACATTACATGATTAAGTATTCGCGTTGTTCAAACGACAAAAATCCAAAACAAATTCTGGGTACATCTAATGACAAACTTGTAGCTAAGATTATTATTCTACTGTGATATCAAAAACTATTCAATCCTTTGCAAGTTTGAGCATTCGCAATTTTCAAAGGGCAATAACTCAAAAAGTAAGCAAATTCCTAGGTGCATAAAGCAACACATGTGTAGGTAACATTATTATCTTTACTAAAAAATATTAAATTCCACGATTGCAATTTTTTGGTATGGCCTGAAACACGAACCTGCGTAGATGTGCGCCATGCTAAATCCTAGAGGTGCTACCTGCGGAAAATGTACAGAAAAGCGCGATCAAAAGGGGTCTTGAAAATGGTGACAAAGGGCATTAAAAATAACTGAATATCAGGACACTATTGTTAGATTATATTTAATTCAGATTGAGAATAAAAACGTTAATTTCACTTAATCTTTAACACTTTGAGCCGTTGTTTCTACTTGCGCACGACACAAATAAGTACATACACCCTATTGCATTTGTGGCCAAAACACGTTTTCTTCAATAATATCCTGCAACTGGACCACACGGCTTGGGTGAGTGTGACCATGTTAAATTTCGGCTACTTTATGTTAGGCTTCCAGTGCAGCTATGAAATACGTTCTCATTTAATTCTAATTATGTGGTAATAATTTATTATTTTTTATCATGCACACAGTTGCACACACACATATACAATAGGATTTCCATGTGCATATGTCTATCATGGGGTGCAGTGGTTCTGTCGATAGAGCATCAGACTCTCAATCGAGAGAACCCGGGTTCAAATCATGTGCTGTCGAACCTTGGGCAAGTTCATTCACTCTACGATGCTCCAGTTCACTCAGCTGTATGAATGAGTACCTGGCTACAGACAGTGGTGATATTTGTTTATAAAGTCTTTGTGCATTAATTGCAGCTTGGCTGAATGCTTCCCAGATGATGTTCGAATAAACAGGGCTGCCAGGGAGTGTAAAGCGCTTTAAGCAGTCCTGAAGACTGGATTCTGTGCTATATATAAGAACTTACCTTTACTTTTTGCTTAATATGGTGCAGCCTATTATATGAAATGTATAGCGGCCAGCCCTACATATTACATATATAGAATATAAACATTATGTTGGGGTGGCCATTATACCTTTCATACAATATATACAAACTATATTTCAGTTGTACTACTTAACAATGATAAATTGCCACACTCTAATGACTGCAGTAATTTATTCAACATACTGAAACACAATTTTTTGTTGAACACATCAAAGTCATACCCAGCACAACACAAACGTAAACATCACACAAACACAAACATCACAGATTTGTCAGAATTCTCTCTAACTTATAAAAATAAGACAGTCTTAATAATACCAGCTCACTTTGCAACAGTAGACCAAAAACTGATGGTATTTGATCCCAAACTCTGTAGTCTTGGGCACATATCTGATGCCTCTCTAAGTATTATGTCACAGATTTGTCAGAAATCTCCAAGTGATAAAAACCAAACTTTTAAAGTCTTAAGAGCATGGGTTCACTACGTAAATGGTAGTCCCTAAATTGGTGGCGGATCCAGAGAGGGTAGACTAGGGGGGGCCAACAACCTCCACTGCAGCCAGCGCCAATCGATTATTCGGTGGTCTGAGCCTGACCTTGAGCATGACTCAGCACACTGGTTGGATCATGACATCAGAAATGTTTTACCGCCGCACTGCGCAACTGTATCTTCAGCCTTATTGTAACCTAAACGGGGGCACATTCCAAAGGTCTAGGGGGGGGCATGTAATGGAGGTCCATTCAAAAAGGTCTGGGGGCATGGCAAATTTAAAAGGTCTAGGAGGCTAACCCCCAGGCATCCCTGGATCTGCCTATGAAACTGGTGATATTCAGTCCTTGACTCTGTAATCTTCAGCACCATTCTGTTGCCTCTTCGAGCAGTATGTCCAATACAGATCTGACATCCACTACCGCGTGACTCTCTGCTCGTCTTTGTAAGCGAGTGAGAGTATGAGACGGTCCCTCAAGAGTTTGAAGAGTTCGTAGTAGTTGTAGAAAAGGAGGAAGCCGAGAGAGAGGACGTGGCTCCAGTCTGTCGCCTGCAGCAGCAGCAGGAACTCATAGATGATGAGGGCCCACGTGATTACCAGCAGCCAGTTGGTCACCCGTAGTGGCTGCGAGAACATGAACTGAAACAAAAAGGAAACAACACCCATATTGGTAACTATGAGGCCTGAGGAACATAAATTGAAACAACACCAAAACAAAGTTGAAACAAAACTCAGATTGATAAAAGCCTTAATTTTTTTGTTAAAATTGATAATCAAGTCTAAACACTTATGTTTCACCATTCATATAAAGTTATAAATAGTACATTGAAATGTTGATTTTGATTTTTCAAATAACAGGTGTTTTGGTCTTTGGATAATGGGATTTATATTTTTTAGATACCATGATCTTGTGTTGGTTCATAACGTGATTTTATTTTCCCAATACAAAGGTCAAAACAGTGTTTGCATTGTTATAAAACGGGCCTCAAGTGGGGTGCAGTTGGAGGTTTTCAGAATGCCCTCAAGTGGGGTGCATTTGGAGATTTTCAAAGTGCCCTCAAGTGGGGTGCAGTTGGAGGTTTTCAAAGTGCCTTAAAGTGCGATGCAGTTGGAGGTTTTCAAAGTGCCCTCAAGTGAGGTGCAGTTGGAGGTTTTCAGAGTGCCCTCAAGTGGAGTGCAGTTGGAGGTTTTCAGAGTGCCCTCAAGTGGGGTGCAGTTGGAGGTTTTCAAAGTGCCTTAAAGTGCGATGCAGTTGGAGGTTTTCAAAGTGCCCTCAAGTGAGGTGCAGTTGGAGGTTTTCAGAGTGCCCTCAAGTGGAGTGCAGTTGGAGGTTTTCAAAATGCCCTCAAGTGGGGTGTAATTGGAGGTTTTTGGAATGCCCTCAAATGAGGTGCAGTTGGAGGTTTCCGGAGTGCCCTCAAGTGGGGTGCAGTTGGAGGTTTTCAGAGTGCACTCAAGTGGAGGGCAGTTGAAGGTTTTCAGAGTGCCCTCAAGTGGAGTGCAGTTGAAGGTTTTCAGAGTGCCCTCAAGTGGAGTGCAGTTGGAGGTTTTCAGAGTGCCCTCAAGTGGGGTGCAGTTGGAGGTTTTCAAAGTGCCCTCAAGTGGGGTGTAGTTGGAGGTTTTCGGAGTGCCCTCAAGTGGGGTGCAGTTGGAGGTTTTCGGAGTGCCCTCAAGTGGGGTGCAATTGGAGGCTTTCAGAGAGTCTCAGCCCCTGAAATATTGACCACGTTCCGATGCCAATGACCAATGTATGTGTAACAGGGTTTTTTGTAAGCATAATGGGTAAATACAAAATGAGAATAGATAAGTTGGAAATGTTCACAATCCTGGTTAAGTACCTTAGTGAAAGGACAGTTACTGCACTTACATAAAACCTTGAATGCATGCTATTGCCTGGCTCCGCCGAGTTGTTGAACCCCTCAGCTTTAAACAGTCCCCGTACGTGTTTCACCAGCGAGCCACTCTGCCACACTTGCAACTCCGACCACCTAGAACAGTCACACACCCGCTGTTATGACCGCTACACAACTTGGTCAATGTTTCTCTCTATTATTTGTCATAACTATCTTACAACTGTTATGCTAGTCATTATCTCACTGTATTGCATTGTCTTTTGGTGATGTAAAATGAATGTAATTTGTTCATTCATTATCACGTGAATACTATAAACAAGGTAATTTTCTGACAAATTATTGACAAAAAGTACCAGTCATAAATGATATCATTTTATTTCTAAGTCTAATTAAGGTAAAAACTTCACAGTACATTTTAAAGTGCTGCAGTTATAAATGACATTTTGAAAGGACCTTTTACAGTAATTACTTGAAAAGGCAGAGGCACAGTTTCAAAGGTGAAGGTTTGAATGTATGTTGCTAGGGATAGGAAATAGAACAATGTTTGTGTGGCATTACAAAATTACTGTTTCTCTGATTATATAATAACAATAAACTTCTAAAGTGCCTAAATCTTCAGGAACCTGAGCTGAGAGCCACAACAAACCAGTATCACTAAGCACTATATGATGAACAGGGACACATAAACATAATCTTCAGAGTGAGGGATCACAAAATACCCAAGCATCCAAGTAGGAATGTAATTTAGAAAAATAAGTGTAGAGATGTTCTTCTTCAACAAAGGTACTATCGCTTACGATGATCTTAAAATGGATGGGGGTAAATTCCTAATTTTGGATTAGACACAGAGAATGCAGTTTTAAAAGTTTGAAGAACAAAAGGTTGTTGCAATACTGATGTGCTGAGACACCTGAGGATGTAACAACACATGCTCTGAACTTTACTAATATGTTACGAAACACTCACGCGTTGTAAGGGACATGTGCATGTCGCCCCTCGACCTTGACCCATTTGCCGAGATGCAGAGAGCATCGATGGAGCACGTCGATGTACTTTGCCGGCAGGAAGTGCACCATGAACATGACAAAGGCACTCACCCACACGAGACAGACATGCTGGCCGACCCACCAAATGTCGTAATACACAATGTTCTGAAAGACATCTCTCTACATCAGTCCGACTGAACGTATCTTAAAGGGAGTTTGTTTGTTTGTTTTATTGTGAAATCATTTCATACAGCATAAACTATATGCATTCTTCCAACAAGTGTCTTAGTAAACAACATTCTGAAAGACATCTCTCTACATCAGACCAACTGAGTGCAACATGAGGATGGTACATAATAAACTATATTTCATATATTCCAACATACGTACCACCCAAATGTTGAAATAAAGCAGAAACAACTTTTGAAT
The DNA here is from genome assembly GCA_963995525.1 of Escarpia spicata. NCBI lineage: Eukaryota > Metazoa > Annelida > Polychaeta > Sabellida > Siboglinidae > Escarpia > Escarpia spicata. The sequence goes on from OZ023218.1 coordinate 31,478,664, forward strand.
TCAACAGTTCAATGTTTACAGTAACTGCTGAGCTGTCACTCAAATCCCTGAATAGTGAGCTTGGATAATTAAGAGAACGGTCATGACTTGAGAGGTGCATGATGAGGTATCACATGATACACAGATCCAGCTCATTCGTAATCACACCTGAGGCCATGTCTTCAAGAGCGGCACACTGGCATGTAAACAAACTGTTTCCTTCCCAAATGCGTAAATTTCAGTACAATGTAACAACAAAAATGATTCATTCAAACACATTTTGGTGGTCAACGTTAGAATGATCGGTACGGTTTAGACAGCATAACATGATTTTATAATAAAATCAAATGGACAACCTCCCTTTAAGCAATGTAAACATCACAGAAACTTTAATGGAAATCATTTTAAATATCAACTGTAAACACGCAAGAAACATGTTGACATAATTTACAGACGTGGTGAAGGAATTAGAGTGTTTGCAAGTGCTCCATTCTCAACTCTCGTCCCGATACCAAGTACGCAAAGTTACCAGTTTGGTAGGTTTGAACACCGGAAACCAAGGAAAATGTTGGCATCTCATACTGACATGACTGATTTTTGTAGATCGTTGGAGCAATCTATAAGATTATTATTATAATAATAAAATAATAATCTTTATTTTATGTAGCATCATATCCATAATGTTCATAGAATCACAGCGCTTTTCATAAAACTAATATATAAATAGTACAAATTTAACCAATTTAAATATATAAATAAATCAATTAAGATAATCATGCTGTGTAAACATCAGTAGATTAAAAAGAAAATAATTCTCATGGTAAAATAAGTACTTAACATGTTCTTTCGGGTGTTAAAAAGATCAAGGTAAAAATATGAATAACTTAGAATAAAGAATGTTCAAGTAGTGTACGCAGTAATAAAAAGGTGAGTCTTTAAAGCTGTCTTTAAATATTGCAGGGAGGCTTTGGAAGTAACAGTAGTTGGTAGACCATTCCATATTGTAGTGGCAGCATGGACGAATCCACATCCCCCAGCTTTAGTTCGGGCTCTCGCAACGACAAGATTGTTACCCTCAGCAGAACGAAGATATCTGGCTGGTTTGTAAACTGACACAAGTGACTGTATATATGGTGGCGAGAGTTCAGCATTCAACGCCTTATATGTAAGTTCTGCTATTTTGTAGGTAATCCGTTGCTGGACAGACAGCCAGTGGAGTTGACAAAGTAGTGGTAATGCAGTCGCATAGCGCACGCCAAGTTATTAGATTCTGCAGTCGCTGCAGCTTGCCAGTGCAGTCTAGCAACCAAATCAGATGCTGATGAATTATGTATTATAGCACTTACAAATGGACATAAGTCATATTGTTACATTTCCTACAGAGGGAGCAGGCAGCATCATCTGCACCGCAGTACTGCATGACCACTGTCTTCTTCGTGCAGTTTGTCGGCAGTCACATCATTCTTCCAATGTCCAAGGGTGCATCCAGGAAGGGTGTATGGTATTCGCTTCAGCATTGCTGATGACGAAGTCAACGGCAGCATGAATGTTGTCAAACTTCAACACATTGACAGGTCGCTTGTGTTTGTTGTGGTGGACACATGCTTCTACACCGGCAACCTTGCAGTGTGTAATCAGGGCTGTTTGCTTGTCTTGACCGATGGTGTGGAGGTCCTTGAAGACATCTCATGTTTAAAAATAAAATCGACACATACCTCAGACGGGCGGGATACACATAGATAAAAAGGTCGGACTCTCGATAAGCCAAAGGGCTTCCTTGTCCACCTGCTACCTAGAGTTAATTCTCTGGGTGGCAATCTTGTTAAATCTAAATCTCAACAGATCCGGAACCTGCGGTGGCAGAAATCTGTCCACTGTCCAGCATGATAACACCTGCCAAATGTCCAATCTTTTCTGTGAATGCAGTTGGGTCGTCATCAACAGCTTCACTGTCACCAGTGACAGTTGACAGATCCAATCGCTTCCTCTTCCAGCTCCGAGTCACAGTCGTCCTCAGCCTCGCTCAAATCAGACAAGTCCAAATCATCATCACCAATGCCGATCAGGCGTGTCACAAAGTAATCATTCACAAGTTCACTGAGGATGTCCCTGCTTGCGATATTCTGCCTGTCCATTAACGCTAATGCGAGTGACATCATTCAACTTCGGTTCTGCCATCTTGGTTTTTTCAAGATCGTAAACACAAAATGAAACTCGCCCCATAGTCTGTATTTCATTTGAAATTTGCTTCAACAACACGTTAAACAGTTCAGTAATAAAAACAGCAACATCAAACTAAGCTGACTATTAATCAAACTACATAAACATTCCAATTGAACTTACACATACAAAACCATTAACTTTCACTGCGCACTCAATTTTCTTTCAATTTCGCCTGGTAACTTCCAACTGTTTTTCCTAGGCCGCCACACAAATATCCACCACTGTCTATAGCCAGGTAATCATTCATCCAACCATGTGAACTGGTGCAACATTGTGTGAACAAACTTTCCCATGATTCGAAATAGGAGGAGGAGGATCTGAATGCAGTGGTCCAATGCGCTATCTACTGCATAACTACCTTCCACATAAATTATACCGCACTCCACATAAACGGAACAGTTCGAGCCACTTGCAAACACTCTTTACCGACTGCCTTAAAACTGACTCATCAACTGCACATGTTATAAATGAGAAGCAAGACAATGTCTCACCTGTGCGAAGCAGAGTGGCACAAGCCCTATGTAGTAGGCACACAGCATTGAGTTAAAGAGGACCTGCTTGATGCGACAGTTGAAGTCAGTCTTAAGTAGTTCCGCCTCATCCCTGATCAGCTCTGGACACATGCAACAGTTATGCTGCGGCTGCACGTCATTTGTCGTGATGACAGTATCCCGAGATGGCTTGTGTTTCGGCGTGCCCCTGTCGCTGGTCGTGGCTGTGGATGCGGTGGACGCGGTCGTGATGGTCTTGGCAAACAACGGCTGTATCCGCAGTCCGAACAGCACAAAGTACATGATCAACCTACGGGAAACAACACAACAATGGATTAGAAATGCAGATGAAGATGTCAAATAAAATATACACAGTAAATGTGCAGCTCATCTCTTAATGCTTTGTGTATACATTACACTTGATAGTAAATAATGATTATATTAATAATATTACCTGAACAAACAATACAAATTTTACATTTATTTTTTACATGTTACTTTACCGTTACTGTACAACTTTCGTATGTTCAATTTAGACACGTACATGTGTGACAAACCACAGCAAAATTGGTATCACATCATGAAACTGTGAAACTGAGTTTTGTACTTTTTTTGATTCCACAGATGAGAAGCTTTAAAATGATATCTCAATAGTTGAAAAATCTTAGAACAGTAGTTTTTTATTTATTACTAAATTTGAAGCAAACTATAAACAGTAACATTTTGAGAAACGAAGTCATTTCGACTATTATTGTCTAGTGTTTTTTAATCTATGGCTTTATCATAGCATTTATTTGATTAGTTTTGGATTTTTTGTCAAGAAAAATAAACTGGCCATTAAATAAACTGGACATTAAACGATAAGAATACAAGGTATGCATTCATGTCAAAATCACAAAATTTATGGAATATGGTTTAGACAGCTATTTTTATTCATATCCAAAACAGACCCACGTGACTTAATACCCGTTTCCGTGACGCAGGTCACATAACGATGGTCAAGGGAGACTTACGGGTAGCAGAGGAAGAGAGTGTACAGGGGGGAGTGACCAAGGACGACGTTGTATGCTGCACACAGAAACACCACGACCAGCGCCACCAGCAGCACCAGCTTGAAGACCTGCACCACCCAGTAGAAACATGTGTGGCGTGTTTGTAGACCGCACACCTAGTAACAGACATGTCACAGAGTTGAGTTCAGTTAGTACGTCACCCAGTAGAAACACGTGTGGCATGTTTGTAGGCCGTACACCTAGTAACAGACATGTCACAGAGTTAGTACACCACCCAGTAGAAACACGTGTGGCGTGTTTGTAGACTGCACACCTAGTAACAGACTTGTCACAGAGTTAGTACACCACCAAGTAGAAACACATGTGGCGTGTTTGTGGACCGTACACCTAGTGTAGCGCCATGGTGCAGTGGCTAGAGCTTTGGACTCTCAATCGAGAGAACCCGGGTTCGAATCCTGTGCGGCAGTGTCGAACCTTGGGCAAGTCCGTTCACTATACGTTGCTCCAGTTAACTCAGCTGTATGAATGAGTACCTGGCTATAGACAGCGGTGGATATTTATGTACGAACAGTCTTCGCATTAATTGCAGTGTGGCTGGATGCTTCCCAGAGAAGTCGAGTTGGTGTTCGAGTGAAAAGGTCTGCCAGGGAGTAAAGTGTAAAGCGCTTTGAGCAGTCATGAGGACTGGATACTGTGCTATATAAGAACTTACCTTTACATTTACCTTTAGTAACAGACATGTCACAGAGTTAGTACGTCACCCAATAGAAACATCTGTGGTGTGTTTGTAGGCCATACATCTAGTAACAGACATGTCACAGAGTTAGTACGTCACCCAATAGAAACATCTGTGGTGTGTTTGTAGGCCATACATCTAGTAACAGACATGTCACAGAGTTAGTACGTCACCCAATAGAAACATCTGTGGTGTGTTTGTAGGCCATACATCTAGTAACAGACATGTCACAGAGTTAGTACGTCACCCAATAGAAACATCTGTGGTGTGTTTGTAGGCCATACATCTAGTAACAGACATGTCACAGAGTTAGTACGTCACCCAATAGAAACATCTGTGGTGTGTTTGTAGGCCATACATCTAGTAACAGACATGTCACAGAGTTAGTACGTCACCCAATAGAAACATCTGTGGTGTGTTTGTAGGCCATACATCTAGTAACAGACATGTCACAGAGTTAGTACGTCACCCAATAGAAACATCTGTGGTGTGTTTGTAGGCCATACATCTAGTAACAGACATGTCACAGAGTTAGTACGTCACCCAATAGAAACATCTGTGGTGTGTTTGTAGGCCATACATCTAGTAACAGACATGTCACAGAGTTAGTACGTCACCCAATAGAAACATCTGTGGTGTGTTTGTAGGCCATACATCTAGTAACAGACATGTCACAGAGTTAGTACGCCACCCAATAGAAACATCTGTGGTGTGTTTGTAGGCCATACATCTAGTAACAGACATGTCACAGAGTTAGTACGCCACCCAGTCCTCTAAGTTAACTTCTCTGTCTAGGAGCCAACTGGCTCCTACCTACATTTTTAGGAGCCAAATTTAAAAAGTAGGGACCAAGTAAATGTGTGTGCGTATGTACGTAATTGTGCTCTCAGTACCATTTTAATCCAAATTAAACACAGACGTCTGTTTGAAATATAAATAAATTTTAAACATAATATAAATATGTGGCCAGATACTAACTTTATGCATTATAACACGGTATACTGACAAATTAATAACAGTCATATGTAGAATCCTTGAAATTACCAATAATTAACAGTAAATATACATGTATGTATAGGGACACTGATTTTCCATTTCAAAAAAGGCAAATTCCGTTTCAAAATTCTTTTTCAGAAAAAAAGGCAAATTCCATTTCAAATGACATATTTTCTGTTTCAGAAAAAGGCAAAATCTGTGTCAAATGAAGCATTTTCCATATCAAATGATGCATTTATTGTGTAAAGGGAAAAGGAAGCAATTTCTGTTCAGAAAAGTAATATTTTATTTCAAAGTTAACTTTGAGAAATAATACATTCTGTCAAATATTTAAAATATCACAATGTTAAGATCTATGCATCTATATAATACTGTTTTACTGTGTGGTTAATTTGTTTAACGACATTTATTTGTGCAATATTTGCAACACAGTAACAACCGTACATAATCAATTTAGATAATAAAATAATTCCTCTCACACAATAACTTAAATGACTGGTTGTTTCTAATGCAGCAGTGCTTAATATATGTTAACAAATGTAAATTACACAAGCAGTCATATTAACAGTTTAAATCACTGATGCTGTTTCACTGACAATTTTGTTCAATTATTATGATGCCATCCAACAGAATTCGTGAGAACTACTAAACGCGGACAATATTACTTTGAGCCAGCGTAACCTAGGCTGTTGTTATTCCTTTGCGTTTTGTATTCGAAACTGAAATATGTACACTTACGTATGTTCTAACGATTTGACAACTACATTTAATTAGCAACATATCTTAAATGCGCTTAGTGGACAGCCAGACAACGATCGCGAAAACTGTTTACGTTAGCGCCTTCTGCTCGCGTCCCAGTTTACGTCGGTTGACACAAGGTACCACGGGCGCCATGACACTTCATAGTAATTTACCTTGTGCGTTTTTAAAATCCTGTGTAATAAATCCACCAAATTAAATTAATAGTGTTGCAGAGTAATCATGTTTGTTTCAAAAATATCGCCATTAAATTGTATTGTTTACGGTGTTTCCAAGAAACGACAACATGTGGTTTATGAAACGGCAAATGACAATGCATGGTCTGTTATTACAGACTCGTCACGGTTGCCAGCGGGCGCATATGCGACCAATTCAGTCGCAATTTAGAGGGCTGTCGCCCAATAGAAACACTCGTGGCATGTTTGTACACCGTACACCTAATAACAGACATGTCACTGAGTTAGTACACCACCCAGTAGAAACACACGTGGCGTGTTTGTAGGCTGTACACCTAATAATAAATGCCGCCTTGAGAATAATCATAGAACAGTCACTTGTGTGGCAGTCACCCCTCTAAATCAACATCATAGATCTTAAGAAAGCCTTCAACACTGTGGACAGAGAGGTCATCTGGATGCTGATGCAACACTATGGTATTCGTACAAAGTTCATAACAATAATCAAACATATGTATGAAAACTCCACCAGTCAAGTTATACATAATGGGAAACTGTCCGAAACATTTGAAGTAAAGATTGGTGTAAGACAGGGGTGCATACTGTCACCATTAATATTTATCATGGTGATAGACTGGATAATGAAAGAAACTGTTAAACATGGTCAAAATGGCATCCTGTGGACATTCACAAAACAGTTAGATAACCTTGACTTTGCAGACGACATCTGTTTACCATCTCACACACACAACCAGATGCAAGCGAAAACTAACCGGCTGACAAAAGAAGCAGAGAAAACAGGTCTAAAAATAAATATATACAAAAGACAAAACTCTTGATGGTGAACAACACACAACAAGCAAAGGTACAGATCAAGTGAACGGATGTAGACGAGGACTACAAATTTACCTATCTCGGCATTGCAGTGACAGACAAAGGAGGAACAGACGAGGATGTCACATGCAGGATTGGAAAGGCCAGACATGCATTCATCACCTTAAAGACAGTGTGGAATACACCATCCCTTTCAACAAGAAAAAAAATTCGAATATTCAACTCAAACGTGAAAAGTGTACTGCTCTATGGCTCAGAAAGATGAAGAGTTACAAAAACAACCAAAAACTACAAACATTTATCAACAAATGCCTTAGAAACTTACTGAAAATCAAATGGCAAGACAGTCACAAACACTGAACTGAAGAACAGGACAGACCAAACAAACATCAAAACAAAAATTCAAAAAAGAAAATGGACATGGATAGGACATACACTCCAAAACAAATGCAACAACAGTTACAAAACAAGTCCTTGATTTGGAATCCACAAGGAAAAATAAAAACAGACCACCCAAAAAACAGCTGGAGGAGATCCACAACCGAGGAATTAAAGAAGTTTGGTAGCACCTGGAAGGAAACAAAGAAGACTGCTAACAACAGAGTGGGATGGAGAAGCTTCGTTTCGGACCTATGCTCTTACCAGAGCTAAGAGAATTAAGTAAGTAAGTAACACCTAGTAACAGGCATGTCACAGAGTAAGAACACCATGGGTCACCACCCAGTAGAAACACGTTTGGCATGTTTGTAGACCATACACCTGGTAATAGACATAAAGGTAAGTTCTTACATAGCGGAGTATCCAGTCCTCAGCACTGCTCAAAGCACTTTACAGTTTACTCCCTGGTAGACCTGTTCAATCAAACACCATCTCAACTTCTCTGGGTAACATCCAGCCACGCTGCAATTATGCGCGAAGACTATCCATACACAAATATCACAACTGTCTATAGCCAGGTACTCATTCATACAGGTGAGTGAACTGGAGCAATGTAGAGTGAATGAACTTTCCCATAGTTTGACACCGCGGCACAGGATTCGAATCCGGGTTCTTTCGCCACTACGCTCCAATTTTTGTTTCACACAGTTAGTAAACCACCAAATAGAAACATGTGTGGCGTGTTTGTAGACCATACATAACAGACATGTCACACAGTTAGTACACCACCCAGTAGAAAAATGGAAAGTTTCTTGATAAAACACCACAAGAGTTGACAACTCATGACCAAAACAACAACATTTACATCCTTGAGTGAACACATGAAATATCATTGACCAGAATATCACTTACTTCCTTGACAAAACACCAGAACAGTCGACGACTCATGACCAGAACCAGCAGTAGGGCCACGTACGGGTCTATCAGGTAGAAGTTCTGAAACAATGATCGTCAATATTTCATATACTAAAGCATATGCAACGATCATTAATTTAACTTTTTTCTTCTTCAAATTTTACACATGCAACATTTCCTACAATTTGCCCCCAAAGATAATTTTGAAAGAAAGATAACAAATATGTTATCCTGGATGTTCTTTCTCAAATGGGACGGTCACCTCCCTGGGATATTATCAAAACACTGTGCTTGCATGCCACATTGGAAAGATGTGTATTTCACCAAAATTGCAGAGGAGTAAAGTATACCAGGAAACACTATTTTGGGAGCTGAGCTCACACCAATTATATCTTTTACTTGGCCTTTCAGTAAAGTGTTTGTTTTTGTACAGTATCTTATTTATCCAGTCAAACTGGAAAAGGCATTTTTGTTTAACCAAACTTAATATTTTAGCAGTTGGCTAAATGGTTGTGGGTTAGCATGAGCCTAGGGGGCACAAGTTATTATTTTAGCGGTTGGCTAATTGGCTAGGGGACACAACTTGTTATTTTAGCAGTTGGCTAAATGGCTAGGGGTTAGCATGAGCCTAGGGGACACATGTGGAATAAAAATTAGGAAAGCTTGCTCACGAGTGCGTAGGTGGAATGAGAGTGGGGCAGCCACCATACAGTCTTGTAGACATTGACATACTGCAGACACAGGCAGATGAGTGCAAAGACAAACACCATGCCCTCAAAGATCACGTTGCTGTCAGTCGGGATATCAGGAACATGGGCGTGTTTTGGCTGTATGACCAGCAGGGCTGATGGCATCGGGTCGGCATCGTCCTGGCTGAAAGACACAATCATGAGTACCATTAACTATTTATGGTTCTACATCAGCAGATATATATACCTGTAGGCCTAACCAGCAGCAAAGTTGCATTATTTATACTAGCAAAAAATACTTCTATGGTTGTTTGTAAGTGCTTATCATCTTCATGGTTAGGTCAGAAACCTCGGAAGTAATCAAATCCATCGTTTGATATTACGTTTCATGGATTGCTTCAGACAAACAGACACAGAAGATGGTTTTGCAAAGTATTTGTACCGGATGTTTAATCAAATTTAAATCAATGTAATAACATGTTATTAACCTGTGACCAGTCATAAAATACCACATTTTATTTGTGTCCTCACAGTCTATCATTATACGATGTTTGAATTGGGTTGATTTATTAATTAGCAGATACATAGAAATTATTAAAGATGAAACTACTGCCACATGGTTTCACAGATTTGCTAATTTTTAAAACAACACGACAGGTGACAGTGTAAGTGTACACCACTAACAACATTGAAGGCAACTTCAAGGGCTTGGGTTAGGGCAGTTGACACTGTCAGTAACAATTGAGAAGCCAACAAAAGATTAAGGATTTGTCTGAGGAATTCCAGCAGTTAAGATTAAGTAATTCCAATACAAAGCAAAACTTTACAGGCAGCTTTGGTCAGCTAATACTACAGCAACCCCTGTTACATCACAATGCAGGACCAGTTTCAAAGATGATTTCCACCCAGTTCCAGGCAGCAGAATTGCACAAACCCGTTAGATTACTGCTGGGAGCTACTAGTAAGCTTCATTGTGTAAGATTAAACACAGCACACCAATATCAAAGAAGGATTCTAGTTAGGTCCAGACAATTAGCCCTTATTTCCAAAGTATGGGAGCAAACAGAACCTTGTGTAAGCTGTATTTAAGAGTACTAACTGGGCTTTGTTTTATTACCCATTCAGTACAGAGAGCCAGTTTCAAAGTTTTCAGTAGAGTTAATGTGCAGGCTGGTGTGTCCATGGCTTCCTACTTTAAAAAATAAAATATAATTGTAAAATTACTCATGAGTTTGTTATTAATTTTTATGCAACTTTTGCTAATTTAATATATATATATATCAAGAAATTTGTTGCACTAACTTGATAGGCTATATATATATATATATACATATGTATAAGTATTGTATTTATATATAATTTGTAAGTATTTCACCAGAACCAACATTTTTTATAATTTGTTTGCTCAAATTGAATCAAATAAATGTTATGGAATGAGAATATGGATCTAATTTGCAAACATTTCTTCTGATATTTGTACAAAATTGCATATTTTTATTATTGTGTCTGATATGCCTGCTGGCCAGTATAATGAAGTATAAATTTATAAGATTACAGTGTAAAGTCTTTAATTTACTAGCTACGCCTACAGTTATCTTGCATATGGAATAGCACATAGGTACCTAATTGTGGCCAGTTAAGAAAAAGATTCCTCAAGCATTTTCCTTAATTCTGGCATTTACAAAAATTTGTACTAACCACTCCAGTGAGTTGTAATCTTCATGATGACTACCAGGTACTATAATTTAAAACATAGGTGATCTTTTATTGTCTGACCTAATCATGAAAACACCCACCTAGAGCTGCTTCTGAACTTCTACAAAACTTACACTGACACTTGCATATAATGATCAAGAATTATAAAATTCACAAGCAAACTAAACTAAAACTCACCATCTCTGGCCTGGCTGCTGCTATGCGTAACTACATGATTACCGTAAAATCAATAAATATTGTGTCAAGGCTTCAATAAATAAATGAAGTTCATAGAAACCCTGTACAGTATCGTTAAAAAGATAAGTTCTAAGTGCAGTATCCAGTCTACAGGACTGCATAAAGCGCTTTACACTTTACACCCTGGCAGACCTGTTCAATCGAACACCATCTCGACTTCTCTGGGAAGCATGCAGCCATGCTGCAATTAATGTTATTACAAGTATAACTGAAGAAGCATAATAATAATTGTATATACGTGTGAGCATGTAGCCATGTACATATATATTGATATAGTCATTACCCCGGGTAGGTCGTTATCCGTCACACTACTAGATGCATATTCTCGAATCTCATGAGATCTAACCGCTAGTCTGTGTTTGATGTAAATGAGAATTAAGCGTGACTTCCCACGGTGATTGCATCAACATCTCCTACATCTGTTTTCATTGGTTATGTCCAACCAGATGCTTAACACTGTTAGCAACATTTTCGCTTGCACAAACTGATGACAAGTATTTCACTAAAACCAACTATTCTGACAATTTATTTGTTTAACAAGCCACAAATAACTGGTAGGGAGTTACAATATGGGTATCTTTCACAAACATTTCTTCATATTTTTATGAATTTAACGGCATATTAGTGTTATTAGTGTGATGCTTATCAACAAGTCCAGTATTAGTATATTTGTGGGGCAACAAAACCTGACCAAATTCTTCCATAAGATTTCTATGTACTAAATTTCTAACACCTATTCCATCAAATATCTGCAAGCAAACTGTTTGAAAAGTTATTTTGTGTGAATTACTTATGGAAATAGACCTGCGGAATCTAAATCTCATAAAAAACGCCTGTGTCAAAAACCGTGCGTCCTATGCAGGCATGAGACTTTTCTGCGGAAACACGGATTTCCGCGGTTCATGAACGCGATTTGGCCGTTTCTGTGATTCGTCAAAATCCAAAAAATCTTTTTTTTTTAATATAGGATGGTTGTGATGTGGTAAACATCGACAATAAAAATTATAAATTTTTTGATCGTCGTCCTTTTTCAAAAGCAAGTCGCATTCTGAATGGCCAGAAACTGCGAATCACGGCACAGCTTACAATCCGTGCATGAGTTTTGGTGGCAATTGCGACAAATCAGTTGCGGGTGTGTGTTTTCGAAGTTCACAGTCGTGTTCAGTCGAATGAAGCATGAGCTACGGTCTACAGTAAGTTGTCCGCTCTTATTTCAAACATTCTTGTATGAGTAAATTACTGAATTATCGGAATTAACGTAGCAGTCGAGTGGTCTTAAGATCGTAATTTCAATAAATATTAGATCGTTTAGCCTGCCACGTGAGGCGTTGTAATGGCCTATGCCTATGGGACTTACATTACTGGTGTTACGGGTCATGGCATAATAGAGCACCGTTAACGATATGTAAACGCGAATAGTAAGCGGAGTATAAGTTTTGGCGATAACTTTAAGGTATCCTAGATGGGTTTATATATTATTTTGGATAAATATAAGTATATGCCAAAACTTGCAAAAATATGTCAACATGAAGTACGCCTGTTCACTTTAACGCATGGTTTAGGTTATTATTAATTAAATCACGATTTGAATTAAATTTACCTGACGTTGTTAATATGAACACTTTTAGGGGATATGGCGTGCACCAAGAAGGATGTTGAACAGAGAGGGGACGAGTTGAATTTGAAGAAGCAAGAGAAAAGCAGCTGAACAGGTTTCCCAAGACTTCAAGAGGCAAAGACTAAAGTGCCAAAAAAACTGAAATCTGTCCACCTCCACTCCCCAGTCCTTGCTCAGGCAGAGAAGAGAAAGAAAGCTGTGAGTGCCAGGATCAAGCACAGGCGAGAAAAGAAGTGAAGTCACATGTCCACAATGAACACATGTAAAGTTTACAAGTGTATGGTTTCAATGAACACTAGTAGATGTGGACATTTGTGTGTGAATTTCAGTGTATTGCAGACCTGCCTACCCCAAAAACTTCCTGTCAGTAATCCATCTTCCCATTTACACTGATTTTCAGGAATATACGCTTCCTGTCAGTAATGCAGAACCACCATGTAAGATATTGTCACCGGGGGGGGGGGGGGGGGGGGAGGGGGGTAGCGACAGGTCAAACCCATTAGTTACGCTGTCATCAACATCACGTACACTCTAGCCTAATCAAATCTAGTATGATAGACGGGGGCCGGGGGGGGGGGGTAGCGATGGACCAAAACCATTACATTAAACTGTCATCAACATCGCCTAGACTGTAGTAACTGTATGATAGGCTGTAAATGATACACTAAACTCCTCAATAAATACACTAACTTAGTCTTAGTACAGTCAGTTGGCCTAACACTACAAGTACAACACTCACTACATTTTTGCATTACACATTTCTTTTGGGTTGGCGGTGGCGTCCTTTCGCCGTTAGCCATCATTTCATGCCGCGTGACTTCGTTTTGTTTGATCGCGGAAATGCGATTTTGTCATAACGCTGTTTCCTACTGGTTACATTACGACCAGACTCAGCGAATGAAAAACCATGTCACAACATGCTGCATACATATGCTGCCACCTGTTGAATATAGTGCAACCTAAATTTCAGTGATTACCCAACATGGTCACAGTCCGTAATATTTTCATCCCTCACCGTAATACCGTAATTTGAGGTGACTTTCCGGAATGATTCCGGACAATCCGGAATGGTAGGCAGGTCTGGTACTGTACATTAGAATTATCATTTTAATAAAACTTGGTTATTTAAAGCATTTTTGTGTATTTTTTCACATTGACCACTTGTGTAATGTTGTAGTTTTGACAATGTAGTATACACTGCTTCTGGTTTTTTGTGTGATATGAAAATGATGTGCTTTTACAGTTATGTGCAGGGAGCTGTATGCTTACACTTTTGATTAATACACTCTCAAATGTAGTGTTTCTATGCACTATGTTTGTGATTTAATATAAAATGGAAGTTACAGGATTAGATAAAAACAGTGTGAAAGTACACTAGATTACAACACAAACAATGATGTCTTTAAAAAAATGTCTGAGTTCCAATCCAGACCTCCCCCTTTCTTCCCCAGTTTGCTGCGTCGCGCGCAAATATTCCTCAGAAGTGACTTGCCTCCTCTTACATGCCTGCCTATGATCTATTGGGAATGATTAGCGAAATCACGGGTAGTCTTTGGCTTTGTCGGTGATGTTGAGTTTTAGTTTGTTTTGTGAGTTTTGATCGTTATGGGAATGTAAGAGTACTGTTTTTGTAACATAGTGTGTATGTATATAATATATATATAAGATATGTGAGGAGCAGTTTGGCAGCTGTAGTGTAGGTGGTTGTTTTCATGGTTAGGTCAGAAAATAAAAGATCGCCCGGAATCGCCCTACAATCCACTTCGCCCCCAATAATTGACACGATCGTCGACCGGACCGTCACCATGTAATGTTAATAATTAATTATAGGTATATGTGTCACACGCTGTATTTGCACATATATAGCCTAGGCATATTATATATTTATAATTATAGGTGTGTGTGTACGTCTCAATAAAATATCTCGATTTTAGGATAGCCATAGAAAAGAAAGTAAAGTATTGCCAAAACAAATTCTGACAAGATACCTGGACGGGTAATGCGAAGGTGACACGGGGAAGCTGGGGTCCGTTTTTGCCTTGTTTAAACCAGATGGTGACGACACATTGTGCGGCCTTGAGACGCTCCTTCGGGGGCCAGGCATGTTGATACTATCCTAAATACGTATCATATGTCAGTTCCTCATATACAACACATATACGTATGACTATTTGGCATTTCTAATATAAATCGAACGGTTCGGTGACAACCGAGAGCGTTTGCGGAAGTTACCTGTGTATGAAGAAATGTTCACACTAGCAACACTAATTGTTGAATTACAGTCGGAATGCCCCACTGCCTGAATGCACAACTACCTGAATGCACAAAACCTAGTTGCAATTCTCCAACCGCCTAGTCGCAATGCTCCAACGGCATAGTCACAATGCTCTAACGGTCTGGTCGCAATGCACCACTTTTGGTCGGAATGCCCCACTGATTGTAATATTGTCAAACGTATGCATACATAGATAATACAATTGTATATATTAAAACATTAAATATTAAATGAATAAGTAATTTAGAAATCACTTGTTTCGTTGACTTTATGTACATTTTTGGAAATAAACTGTTTTGCCTTCGTATACAAATGTATGATTGTATTACATAACCTATCATGAAATATCGATTATATACATTGTCCTTTGATGTGTATAAGTCATGATGTGAAATAGCCTAATCTGCATCCTGCTCTTGCGTTGAGCAAATCTTTTAGCTACTCTGGCATTGTTTTATTAAGCAGATCGGTTTGTTTGAATGACGGCATTGTATCAAAAAGAGTGTACATTGAAATAAAGCTTTGGACATCAACGACATCTAATTTATGTTGGCTTGGACAGCGGGTTGAAGACGGGGGGTGGACTATATATATACCTTTATTATGTTATGATTGATATCGTATATGTATTATGTATTTTATATTATTATATTATGTATATAGTACTTACGATATTAAGTAAAATGATAAAGGTAGGTAGATATATACTATTTTCGATTTATATATATCGTGTTATGTGTTTTATGTTTTAATGCATGTTCACACTTTTGTATTATTTATTATTATTTAAAAACAAATATTTTGTTATTTTAAATTTATCCTTTGTACATATGTTGTACGATGTAAATGATGCATGAATGGCTCGGCCATCGAAAATAGTGTAAACTAAGTATGTTACCGAGTGAAAATAGAAATTATTAATTAATCAATACACGGAGTGAGACTCGGATCTAATAAAACAATTACTGTATTATAGTTACTATATTGTTTCGCGGAAGTTTTCGTTTTGATTTTCTAGAAATAATTGAAGGTTATATCTTATACAAGTGTAGTCATTCATTATTAAATTACACTGAAATGATGACCTTTGAATTTTAATGTGACAGGCTAACAACAACAACAGTGAGAATAGTGGCGTGTGTGTGTCAAGAATATTTAGAGGCTTGTGTAATTGGCTTTTCTACTCCTGCTTTGTTTTATTGAGCAGATTGTTGCACGTTGTCTGTCCTTTTGGAGGCCATAGCAATTGGCTTAATACCCTTTTATTGTTTCATCGAACATACCGTTTTGTTTGACTAACGGCATTGTTGAGAGAACGCGTCCGACAATAGCAGCATTTAACTGAAGTTGGCTTCAGTTTGACTTTGATGACGTGAAGGCCTACCTGGGTAATCCAGTTCTTCCTAAGTCCTCTTTGAATGCTTTGAATAGAAGTTAGGACCTAGCTGAGCAGATCTTGCGTGTCAGATTTGTGTTAGTATAATGTCTAACGTTACATTCTGAATAACAAGAAAATAGATAGATAGACAGACAGACAGATATAATTATATTAATCATACATACAAGCATGATCAAACAAGTGTAACAGACGGTGAAATGACATTCAATTCCGGGCTGACAGTGGAGCCAACCAACTATATAAAATAAGTACTTATTTAGTGAACTGGTCAACCTCAGAATAACTGTGTAGACAACGTAATAATAATTCCACGTGTAGCGTGTGGATTAAGTTGTTATAATAGATCAGATATGTAAGATGTCACAACAATAATAATAACTAATGTTCAAGTAGCGTAGCACAAATATTTGTTGATATTCCTATTCTCTAAGAATGTGTGTATTGTAGTCACAGTTTGTCTAAACACTGAATATCATTAAATATTTTTTTCAAATGTGCTCTACATTGTAGGGACATTTGATATAGTCACGAAGGTGACAATACGGCCTACGGATGTATATATGTTTAATTAATAAAATTGTCATCCTGATTTCTGACTACATCTTTTCAGACATGTTGTGTGTGTAGAATTTAACAGTGTAACTTTACAAGGAAAACAATCCATCCGTGTTCTTATGTTTTATGTGTAGCGAACGATTCAGCTCAAATTAACACATGCAACGATCTAGTAATAATAATAACATTATTAATATATATGTATACATCATGGAGGTCTTTATAAAAACGAGCTACGAACTATTCTACATATCTACCAAGTTCCGTTCTTTTATCACCTAATTCACAATAAGTTGTATATTTTTTAACTATGACACCCACTACTAACAGTATAATGTAGTTGAAATTTCAAGCAAAATCCATGAACATATATCACTACCCATATATACGCAAAGTCGCGTGGGCGACACTTAAAGAAGTCATTATACTAGCCGACTTACCCGGCGTTGCCCGGGTAAAAACAAACAAACAAACAAACAAACAAATAAACAGAGAAACCATCATGTTTTATAATATATAGATACCATAAGAGGTGCATTGCGCCAAACCATTGGAGCATTGCGACCAGGTCGTCATTACCAAAGTGGGGCATTCCGACCAAAAGTGGTGCATTGCGACCACTCCATTGAAGCATTGCGACCAGGCGGTTGGGGGCATTGCGACCACGCGGTTGGAGCATTGCGACTAGGCAGTTGGTGCATTGCGACTGGTGCATTCAGGCAGAGGTGCATTCCGACCATTACCCCTAATTGTTTACAAAATGATAAAACACTACTTTCTTTTACAACAATTTGTATCGATTCAGACTTAAAGTTATTTAAGATATACCTTGTTACTCAAGATATAAGAGGTTATCTAGAACTGTCAGAAAATTCACTATTCAGCAGTTTATAAAATATTTCCAGATTGTTTTTTTATTAAATACTAAATACAGTCAATTTACAAGTCCAATAATTAATGTTATTGGATTAATCAATTGCATACTTTTATCTTATATATAGTATTAAGTTTTCCTGAACTTATTATGCACATGTATATATATAATATTTCACTTGCCATTATTTATGTTAATTTTGGTTTTCCTCTGATTACTGACTGATTTACTTACTTTGTCCAAGTCATAATAGTATATATTTTACATTAAAAAAGTAACGTTTGTATATTTATGTATATTTACTTACTAGTCCCTTTGATCGATGTACATGTACATTTTAAATTTGTATATGTGTATGTATGTATACATGTATATATACATACACACACAAACAAACACACACACACAAACACACACACACAAACACACACACACACACACACACACACACACACACACACACACACACACACACACACACACACACACACACACACACACACACACACACACACACACACAAACACACACACACACACACACACACACACACACACACACACACACACACACACACACACACACACAAACACACACATAGGTGCCGGAACAAAATAAATATTGGATGGACTGAACCGGAGCTTGAGCATCACTCCGCTCTCTGCTGTCAGCTCGACTAATGACATCGGAAGACGGGGGGAGAGGTGGTGCTGTGAAGATTTTTGCCACGATGTTCACATTATTAAAAATGTTAAGCCTTTCAAGCTATCCAGAAACTTTGATTTGCATTCCCCCTAGAGCCAATGAAACCCAACTTCAGGCTTTCCAACAAAACTTGCAATTGCACTAATAAATATTAGGGGCTAATCTTTTCTCCAGCCCCACCAATAAAAATAAATGAACATTACATCAGAAAATGCACAATGTTCCCTTGCCTATAAATATTGGGTACTAATCCTATCTCCCGCCTAATAATAATAATGATGATGATGATGATGATAATAATAATAATAATTACTATTATTATAATTAATTATCCAAGCATGTGCTGTTTCAAAAATCATACATCATATGTATGACCTAACCAACATTACACTTTAATTTGTTTATATTTTTGTTTCCGATTTGAGTGATACAAAAAGCGTGTAAAAAGGTTTGTAAAAGGTAAAGGTAAGTTCTCAAATATAGCGCAGTATTCAGTCCTTGGTGTTTTACACTTTACTTCCAGGCAGACCTGCATGATCATTCAAACACCATCTCTATATACTTATCTGGGAAGCATCCAGCCATGCTGCAATTAACACTATCCGTACACAAATATCGACCACTGTCTATAGCCAGGTACTCATTCGTACAGCTGGGTGAACTAGAGCAACGTAGAGTGAACGAACTTGTCCAAGGTTCGGCATCACAGTACAGGATTCAAACCCGATTTTTCTTGTTCGAGAGTCCGAAGCTCTAGCCTCTACACCACTGGACTCCAGACAGACTTGCACAACACACATACACATACACACAAATAATAACAACGCATACACACAAATAATAACAATAATAATGTTACAAAATACTTCAATATGATTTAAAAAATATGTGTGCTTCACAACATATCATATCTATGCTAACATGCATAGTGTTATAAGTATTGGTCTGTCCAAAAAGGCCCGATTTAGTTAGTTGTAAAAACTACTATGACCAGTCTACTTGTACGACATACCCAATGATTGTGTTATTTTTGTATTACAAATGTTATTTACTGTATTTTTTACTGAGCAATAATAAGCGTTCAATAATGGGCATGGCGAAAACCATTTACAGACACTGACATTTCATGTGACATCTTCGTAGGCTCCACTTCCTTTAGCTGAGACTCATCTGTAGTTGTTTCGATCATACGTAACTTATTTTGATGCGTCTAGAATGATGCATAGGGCTGCGATTCAGAAACGCTAAAATTTGTGAGGTTACAGAGCAAGACATTTTTTTTCTACGGGTAAGTTCGAATAATGTGTGATATTATGTATGTTCTTTGCTCTGATATGAAGTCCAGCCAGGAATTGTCATCATTACATTGATTGGCAGACTCTGTCTCTACCCCTTTCGGAAGTTTCCCTTTCCATTGCGTTGCCGTTTGCTTTGCTGTGAAGGCCGATATTCATTGAAGGATTCACAAAGAAGGAATGTCTCGGCGCAGTATATATCGTTATCGATGTCATGGTGGTTTGCCGTCATGTAGCTTATGACACACCATGACATCACGGAGCCTGAGGCTGAGGCTGAGGTGACACCAGTGAGACTATATTCGGTATATTCATACGTCGCCCAATTCCGTGGCAACGTGGTATTGTGTCATTTGTCAAATAGTGTTTGATACTAAATGCCACTGTTTACACTGAATTAACAGTGGAGTTTTCCACATGTCATACAAAATATTAGGAATTTATTTACTAAAATAATAGTTAGATACAGGCTTTAGTTAGGCACTTCAATGAATTCTGCAAACTGGGTAATTTTGTGTGCCTCGACTCGCGATCACCGCGCAGAGCCATCTCGTTTCCTGGCATGCGGGTAGCATTTTGTTTCAACTCGTGTTTTGGCATTCTTTTTCCGGACGTTTACCTTATTCACTGCGAGATTCTTGCGGATCATAAGTTGGCATTTCTTGACATCTTTTTCTGATTGAAATTTGACCAAGATTAAGCTAAATATCATAGATTTGACGGCATAACTGTGTTTCAATTATAACGTTTACCCACTTTTACATGAATGGTATTCGTACTAAAAAATATTGTCTTTAGACAGATCTATACGTATTGAATTACTCTGTGTTGACATTTTGATGTAGCCAACGAACGCGAAATATGGTTTTAGCGCCATTCAAAACATGCAACATTTGTCTGATTTTGACCAATCTGTGTCAGTCAGACCAACAGCGCATCACCTTAGCCAGATGCAAATCATGGCTTATTCTATTTCTCTGAATTTAAATCATTACAGAAACAGCATTATATATTCTGACTTTTAGATATGATGTTTTTTAAGTTTCTGTTTTATGAATACGATTATAGTATGCGGGCCAAGCCATGGCAGTTCTGCTATATGTAGCCCGAGACTAGGATACGATAGTCAGACTTATTCTTAGCCCAGGGCTGGTTACTGCTTACCACTTGGCTTGGCATGGCTTATGCCATTATTTATGGTTATGCTTTTATTTAGACTTAGAAATACTATAAATTTCATTATACCAAATTTTTTATTAATTGGACATTATGGCCTTTTCTTGAAATGCCTCGGACTGTTGCGGTAGGACAGTAATTAGCAGGGGTAGAAACTAACTTTTTTCACCACTAGTCGGCCAGTGAAGTTCACTAGTCTGCAGTCACATCTACTAGTTCCATCAAAGTCAATGACACAGAATCAAGATAACCAAAATAAAAAAATAAAATTATTTACGAAAAGCACATGCATTATAGACAGCGATACATCACATGTGACGAGGTATCACATCTCACTCATCCTCAGGACCATCCAAGTACTCGTCCTCATTGTCTTCCCATGCCACAAACTCAGGCGGCCCTAGGGCCACTAGCATTCCACAGGTGGATGGCGGCAGTTGGATCGAACTTTCCATGGTTCATGGAACTTTCCATGGTTCATGGAATCCTCACTTTCTGCTCTCGTCGTATTTCTTGTCACGTTCGCACTTCTCGCTTTCATCTTTCGTTTCTTCGCAGAATTCTTCACGCCATCGATAAACTTCCACATGTTGTTAAATGATCAAAAATGGCGGCGTATTTCTATTATATACATTTTTTTTAAAAATAAGCAGCGCCACAGAACTTTGTTCTATTCGGTAGTCCAGCAATCATCTAAGAAACATAAAAATGCATTTAAGAGAAATAAGTAAGACAAAAATAAAGTTAGGAATATGTAGCAAAATCCTAGTATATATATATATATATAGATAAACCTATGTATAGTAAAATTACGGGTAAATGCAATGATAAAGTAAACGATTAGCAAAAGGGCTGAACATACTGGATAAAAAAACGAATAAAAGCCTAAATTACATTAAATAAGTTGATTAGGTACTAAAATGTGATTCTGAGATAACTGAGACTAAAAATTTATTAAAACTGTATGCATGAATAATACAAAGGTTAAATGAGGTCTGATTATATTAGTTTGAGAACAGAAATGTCTTCAATAATTGTCCAAACTGCCAAAATATTTTTTGAACTTATTATTATTAAATGTACAGTTAATATATATTTATTACCATATCGTGGGGTGGTCACAGGTTGAGGTGACCGGTGGCATAATCGACCCCACTTTTAAGGTTTAGCCTCAGTTATGTATAGTGTAATGCGTCAGCGGGTAGTGTTGGTTTTAGATTTGGTGTGGTTGACTGGTGTGCTTGGCTAGTATTATACTGTGCAGTAGGTCTATGGTGATTTTAGCAGTAATGACATTGTTTGATATATGATATCATGTATACCAATACTGCTTGTTTTATGTGCCGAAATGTGGGCTCTGTCAACCTGAGGTACAGGAGACTAGTATGGGCTCAGTCACAGGCCTGGCCTTGGGATGTCGAGCCCACATTTCTCTCTTATCACGTTAATAAATAAACGTCATTCATTTGGCCTTTTTTCATCACTATATTGGACTCTGTGTTGTTGCTTGCATAAATATATTTATTACCATAATTAATGTGGTTATACACCTTGCATAAGTTGCATAATATATATATATATATAAATATTTTCATATTCATGGATATTATGGTCTTTTATTGAAATGTGTTGGTTTGTTGAGTTTGCATGCTATTTAACTAAAATCAACTTATTAATTGCATTAATTTGGTTATAATTAGTACTAAAAATATTCATTTTTAGTCCTTTGGCCCAAAGGTCCGGCGGACTTATGCCATCACTATGCGTCCGCTGTCTGCCGTTAGCTGCCATATCTCAGAAACTGTTCAGTAACTTTTTCTCTAATTTTGCATAGATATATCTTAGGGGATTGCCACTATGCACGAGAAATCTGTATTTGATTGAATAATTATAAGGGCCCTGTAAAGCCCCCAGGCCCCCAAAAATTGTAATTTTTCAAATTTTGCCTACCGGTATTAAAAAAAATTCTTCAGTAACTTTTCCTCTAATTTTGCATAGACATTACATGTGGTAGTGTCACTATACACAAGAAATCTGTATATGATTGAATCATTCTAAGGGCACCTCAGGGGCCATCAAAGTGCAAAATGTTTACACTCTAGTGATGTGATTTTTAGATGACCCCCTAACAGTAGTTATTGTGTATTGTGTCAGAAACAGAACCTTGCAGCTATACCCCTTCCCTACAACATCTGTCACATGCGGAATCTTTGTCTTGCATAGATATCTATTTTTATGCAGTTATTTTATAAGGAGGTTGGAGGTTGTCTTTTCTGTTATGTAATTATGAGCAGGAAGTTTGTGAAATTAGTTATTCTTAGGCGACAGAAAACTAATTCCTAGTTTATCATCAATGCATGTATTTAAAAATAGGTGCCACAACATTTTATTTTCTATTATAATTATTCCTCTAAATGCAAGACATGGTGCAATAAGTGAACATTAAACATGTCAACATTTTTCTTCCATCATGACCCTTAATGATCTGTAACTATGATTCACCAAAACATTTGATTAATAATTACCAACAGTGTTGTTAGATTTAAATTATTTGATTTAAATAATTGATTTAAATCATGATTTAAATCATGATTTAAATCACTCCAAAAATTAAAAAAACCTTTGATTTATGATTTTTAGTCCTTTGGGCCAAAGGTCCAGCGGACTTATGCTATCACTCTGCGTCTGCTGTGCTAGCGCACGAATTAAGTAGAAAAAAGTGCATTGCAATAATTGCTATACACAATTAATTTTATGGAGCAATCAGCATTTATCCATAACAAATATTTTAATTCATGCATTCTTACCTCCAAATGCACACAAACTCGAAAAAATGAACAACATGGTACGTTTTGGACTTTCATTCAAACCACAACGCGAATGTGCTACCAACTACTCTAATCTAATCAGCTACCAACTAATCTAGTCTACTGAGCTACAAACTATTCTAATCTACTAAGCTACCAACTACTCTAATCTATTCAGCTACCAACAACTCTGATTTACCCTAGCACCCTTCTGGGTGCAGTCACTGCCGTCATCGGCATGCAGCCTCTTTTATGCCCCATAAGGCTGCACATCTGTGCGGCGAGGCTTCCTGCCAAAGAAGACGTCGACGGCTTTGGTCGGCTCAAACTCATCGACAGATAGGCCCATCTTCTTGATCCGGATCAAGCTGTCGAGAGTAGAAGTGCTCAATGAGGCTCGCCAGTCTGTCTTGATCTTTTTCATCGTCGAAAAACACCGCTCGACCAGTGCATTAGAAAATGGCAACACACGGAGGATGTTGAGGAGTCGAGCGATGCTCTGGTAGCTCTGGCTGTAGTGCACGTGCAGCTTCGCCCAGATGCAGGATGGCTGCTGCCCCCTGAAGTTTGTCGCGACGAAGTGCTTCAGCTCACGCGACTCCTCCAGCAGCTCGTCCTTGTTGCACCCCTGTAGGATACTGGCGAAGTGATCGGCAGCTTCACGACGTGTGACTCCATGGCACTAGCCAACGCCGCTAGCTCACGCAGTCTCTTTGGGCTGTTCTTGTACAGGTAGTAGAGCTGTGTGAACACAGCGAACAGCTCGGTGTAGTAGCTGCCGAGAAACGCGTCTCTGACAGTGAGCTCGTGGACACCCACCAACCAAGGCTTGTCCACTCTCAGACGAGCTGCCCCCCTTCTTGCTGTCCACGTTCAAGCGAATCCTACAATTGTGAGCTGGCTGGGGTCATCTAGCCCCACAGCAGCGACAGTGTCCAAAAGCAGATGGGTCAGTCCCTCGGCTGTGCCGTCGTTGACACTCGCCATCTTCAAGTAGCTTTGGCCGATCTGGCCATTACTGCCGACATACAACACATAGAACAACTCCTGTTCTTTCTCCAACGCTGCGATGTGTGAGAACTGGAGAGACGCCTTCGCCATCATGTAGGCGATGTCGACAAGCCTGCCGATCGTCGCCCGGTCCTGCTTCCCACAGGTGGCCATCGCCTTGCCTGAAACATAGATCCATCATAATCATTTGTTATACAACTTCGATGCACTGTGCGGCCCCTTCTCGAGGCGAACGGCGCCGCGATGCTGGCGCTCGATTTGTGTTTCACGATGTTGTCTTTCTTGAAGGCCTTGCCCTCAATCCCACGGATGAAGGCATCGCTATAGTTTCTGGAACATCGCACCTTCTGCTGCCACGCGCTGCACAGTTTGCAGCCGGCCTTCGTAGCCTCCGTGTGCTTAGTCTCTATGACCATCCACGACTTCACCGGGAATATATATACACCTGCCATTTATCGGCGGTAGCAGCTGATGGCATCACATACGGTCAAGTTGGTTGTTGTAGAGAACAATAAATAAAGCAACAACAATACTGTAATAACAATAACGATAGTATAAATGATGACGACGATGTAAATAACCCAACAACATAAGAGCGCTCGCTCCACAACGTATGATTGCCGAAGTACCCTCTAGCAACAATTGTTTCGGGGGCCTAGGCATTGCTGAATTCGCGCTCCCATTGGTTTCGCACGAGACAGGTCTTGAGCGAAACATGTGGGTGATAATTGGAATTTTGTAGCGATCGGCAAGCTACTCGGTATGAATTTTATCACCCCAAAAAAAATTATGTCATAACCGGAGAAAATTGCATCGCAGAATTTGTGACATGATATTAAATTTGAAGAGCAAACCATGATTTTTGCATCGCAAATTGCAGTACGATACCGCTTAATTTGTGCGCAGAAACCGTTCAACAACTTTTTCTCTAATCTTATGGTACTGCCACTATGCACGAGATATCTTTATTTGATTGAATCATTCTAAAAATGCTAATTTTTTTTACTAAATTCTCTACTGCTGCAGAAGCTGGCTGCTGCCTACCCAATGAGCTCTATTTATAACTGGTTGGCTGGATACTCTTATCTCTGATCACTGGGCTGGCTGAGTGGAGCAGACTGTGTATTGTGCATTGGCTGGGCTGCTGCTTGCCATTGTAATGAGGCTCATGGATGTTAAATTATTCAGTAGACCACAATAGTGAACTCTTGCTATTATTGGCTGGATGACTGTAAAACTACATGGCGTCATGGCATATACAACCACTGGAAATCGGCATAAATAGCAGAGTACCGGGATAAATTTC
Source organism: Escarpia spicata (assembly GCA_963995525.1). Classification (NCBI taxonomy): domain Eukaryota; kingdom Metazoa; phylum Annelida; class Polychaeta; order Sabellida; family Siboglinidae; genus Escarpia; species Escarpia spicata. The sequence goes on from OZ023218.1 coordinate 31,504,827, forward strand.
TACAGTATTTTTAATAACACATTTAAGTTAACTAATACCGTAAATTTCCATGTATAATACGCCCCCATGTATAATACGCACCCTGACTTGCTAAATTTTGATCGAATTTCTATATCACCATGTATAATACACACCCTGACTTTTGACATCAATCCCCGATTTCTGCGCTTCTAATATTTCTCAGAATCGTAAACATGTCACCTATGCAAGTTACGGTATTGCTGCCGGCTTGTCGCTCACTAGTGACTAGTGTGTAAGTACTATGTATCTTGTGTTGTAGCATGACAATTGCGCAACTGATTAAATCAGCGCTTGCTTGAACTTGCATTGTGTCGTTCTGATTTCACTTTCAAGTTAACACCAAGTTCTATTCTGAAATGCTACATGCAAACCTGGTACTTTCAACTGTGAAGCATACATGCACTACATTTGTTTTCATTTACATTCACAACTTTAAACATGGAGTCACACTTGTTGACACTCGACCCGTGATGCGGGCATCATTCACGTGATTCAGGAACGCCAATCATAATGCCTTGGCGCTCAGGGAGCAACACGTGTTCTTCCTGGGCTGCGCTTCCCGGTCTCATATGGTTCCTGCTCATTGGTCTTATTCGCGATGTCAGACATACAAGCTCTTGTCTTTGTCATTTCTCACTGCTAGTTTAGGGCTAGAGAGGCTAGGTAGGGGAGTGCGATTCTTGCCTTTTGTTTGCGTTCTTGCGGTGGTTTACGTGATTGTGACATCACGCCGACTTTGATAATAACACTAGTTTTCCAGCAGCGTTACCCTGGTCTGCAAACATTGATAAATTGGTCAGAGAAAATTGTGTTTAGCCTTAGCACCATGTATAATACGCACCCCAGCTTTTGAATAAAAAGTGAAGCAAAAAAAGCATAATATACACATAAATTTACGGTATATACAATCTTCACGAAACGGTCTACTTGAATATTTTATTTCCAGGTGTATCTTCACTGGCATGCATATAGTCTCCACTAAACATGTCAACATTTTACTTCCATCATAACCCTTAATGATCTGTAACTGTAAAGTGTGATTCACCAAAAACCATTTCATTATTAATTACAAACTCACAATATAGTCCAAAGGACTTTAGGGCCTCTTGGCCCATTTTTTATTTACCAGTTTATGTTCATGAAAAACCCTGTCACATTGAATACATGCATCAGTTATTGGTGTTGGAACATGGTGAATATTTATGGAGGGTGGGGCCCTCCCCCTCCACCCCCACTTGAGGTTCTTTAAAAACTTCCAGCTGCACCCCACTGAGGTTCACAACATACTACAAATATAGTGACTCAAAATACTTCAAACTGCACTTATATTCACACTTAGTACAAGGCCTGTTTTATGATAGCACAAACATTTTTTGACCTTGTTATTTAAAAAATGAAGCTATGTTATGGTCCAACACAAAGTGGTGTCTGAAAAATAAAAATCCTGTAATCCAAAGTTCAAAAGACCCGTTATTTGAAAAAGAAAAACCCATTGCGATTTTCCCCTCTGTTTTTCAATTTCGTTCTCTCCTGACCAATTCCCCACAAACAAACAGCATTTATTATTATTACTACTAGTATTCATTGTGTTATTATTAGTATTTTCTAAAAGTGACATGCTATATTCTAACTGGAATCTCCTTGACCTTTATAGGTTAACTATTGCAAACTTGTGGTCAAAAGTTACCTCACAATAACAGCTTGTGAGAGTTGCTTGTAAACTACCCAGTACTGCTACTGAGTTGTTATCATTTTGCCTGTCATTATACAGCCTATCACAAGTGCCTTTGACTAATGTCACAGGTGAGCCTTGTTGGCCCAGTTGGCCCAGTCACAGAGACCCTGTCCAGTGAGCTATTGTGTTGGGTCATTGACTCCCTGAGTAGTTCAGTGGCTTACATTGACTCCCTGAGTAGTTCAGTGGCTTACAAGTGACTGTGTGGTGAACTGCTTTCCATGCCACAAGCAAGAAAAATTAGAGCAAATCTACTTTGTCATCATATATAAGTTTGTAAGCAGGACACAGTGGCATCATTAACAGATTCTTTCTGTCACACTCTATGTCTGTCCAGTTGATGTAACTAAATATTTCTGTGTTTTGTAAGCTGGACATCTTCGCTAGTTAAATATGGATACCAAGCAGGTAAGGTAGACCAACAGGCGGTTGCCAGCCTAGTTTGTTGTCCTTTTACATATTTTTAGTTCTAGTTGTTGTTTCCAGCGCTCGACAATGTTCTATTAACTGACTAGTCTGTATTATTGTGGTTACAAAATAATGGTGTTATGAGGACTCATTCAACTAGTCAGTCTTTTTCCGAACATTATCGCCAAACTGACCTTTATATGCTGGCACTGAGGGTGGTCACTGCCAGGGTGCTTGTCATTGTCAGTGGTTCTTTTATGTCCCAAATTGAGACGGGACCGACATTAACGTGATCTCCGAGTCATGAGGGATACACAGTCCCCAATGTTGAGAGCCAGGTTTTTACACCAAATATCATGCCTGCCCGGTCCGGATTTTGAACTCAGAGCGCTGACATGCCAGGTGGATGTGCTAACCACTAGACTAGCTGCACTCCCCTATCTATGATACAGTAGTGACAAAATACATTGATGCAAAATACTGGACATAACTGCTGTTTCTTAGTCGCTAGGTTAACTCTATGCATACCATGGTTTAATCTTTAATAGATATTAACTACTCATACTCACTATGATAAACTTTAGTTTATGTATTTGCATTGTCAGTTTATAATGTGCTATTCTGTAGTCGCAGTGTGTGTTAACTCTGTGTATAACATATAAGCTTTACTGAGCTTGCACAACATGTTTATAATCACTTTCGGAATAATTCAGTCAGCAGGCAGTTGGTTGTTGACATTAACTGGGATATATGTTAATTTGGCTGTTTGACTAAGTCCACCCTTTGACATCAGTCTATGACTGGTTGCTGACTCACAGTTAACTTGGCTATTTGACTTTAACCATTTCAGTGCCAGCCAAAATTGCACTGCCATACAAGAAGTGCCAAGCCATTTTTTTTAGACTTGCACATCGTTCTAAACTTGTAATTTTATGCATTCAGTGTGCAAATATCACCAAGTAAACTATACGTTTCTCGAAAGGGCAGATCATGTTCAATTTAATTCCAAATAATGTAATAGTCAGACAACACAACATAAGTTACTTTCACTAATATATCCGTTTAGACTGTCAAATGACCTGTTTTGCAAGGTAAACATATGCAATTTATTTTTTTACAACTTCCGGTTTATTGTCGCCATCTAATGCATGAAAAAGTCAACCTCTTCAAATCAGGTTGTGACTACTTACTGTCTGAACAGTTGACGTGGCTGTTGAACAAGTCCACCATTGATATCACTGTCAGACTGCTTGCTGGCATTGTAGGTGGGGTATAAGCATGCAGGGGGTGAGAGGATGTCTACTTGTCACCCTCACTGCTTGTTGTGGGGTGGCATTGTAGGTGGGGTATAAGCATGCAGGGGGTGAGAGGATGTCTGCTTGTCACCCTCACTACTTGCTGTGGGGTGTTGTAGGTGGGTGTAAGCATGCAGGGGCATAAGGGGGTGTCTGCTTGTCACCCTCACTGCTTGCTATGTGTATGTAGGTGGTGTGGAAGCATGCAGAGGGGTGTGAGTGTATCTACTTGTCACCCTCACTGCTTGCTGTGTGTGTGTTGTAGGTGGGGTGGAAGCATGCAAGGGCATAACGGGGTGTCTACTTGTCACCCTCACTGCTTGCCATGTGTGTTGTAGGTGGGGTGGAAGCATGCAAGGGTGTAAGGGGGTGTCTACTTGTCGCCCTCACTGCTTGCTGGGTGTGTTGTAGGTGGGGTGGAAGCATGCAGGGTCGTGAGGAGTCGTCGGGGTGTCTGCTGCACCAGGCGGCGCTCTACGACAACATTGAACTTTTGCAGTCATTACTGGAGGGGGACGAACGCAAGAACATCGACATGCAGGACATGTTTGGCCGTACTCCGCTCTACACCGCCGTCACCAATGACGCCTTTCGTTGTGCACAGCTACTGCTGCGTACTGGAGGTAAGACTAAGAGGAACATGTAAACCAGGAGAAAGTAGAGAAATAAACAATGTTTTTGCAGGGTGATGAAAAAAATATATGTAGTAAAATTTTGCAGGACATCTGTAAGAATGTCACATTTGAAAGTATTGGAAATGGTGACATCATGACTTTGTGCTGAGCCTACCAACTAATGACTCAAAGACTTTACTAGACAAGTTTCACTTTCAGGTGCTGTTAGTAAGATAAACATGTTTGCATGAGATCATCACATTTGGACAAAGATGTTTTATCACATGACAGTTGATCATATGACACTTGGTTACATGACATTTATTCACATGACATTTGGGATATACAAGGAAGAAGTACTGCACCATTTAGTCACAATATAAAAAGCTTTACCACCATAACCAATCCAGTTAGACATTCTTAGAACTTTGAAGACTGGCTGGTTTCACAAGTAGATAGCTTACAAAAGTGACAGTGCATATATTTTGTGTGTCTAAATGTCATAGATCCTATTTAGCATATGACCTCATCGCCTATGAATGTCTGTCAGTCTATACCTTCCTTATTTTCCCATTTTCATTTAACACCTGTTTCCAACTCAGTACATGTGTACATCTAAAAAACTTAAGATGTGCAATCAGTATGTCTGGAAATATAAATACTGAAATGAGATTTGAAGTCTGGCAGCTCAAGGAGAGTGTGTACATTCCCAGTATGTTTACCCTGCCTGAGTCTGAGCTGTCCTCAGTGGCTTGGCTATGTTTACTGCCTGAAGGATGGACGTATTCCAAAGTACGTCCTCTGTGGTGAGCTCGCGTCATGTTCAAGACTTGTCACATTCATTCAGTTAATATACTAAATATATTATTAGTGTTGGAATTGGTTTGATGCCTGTTCCTCTCCAGTAAAACTTAAGGACACACGTTAACCGCAGCAGTTTTGAACGATATCAACTGTGTCCTTTCTAGAAATGTGTATTTGTCATTCAGTAATCCTACATTATTTATTCAAAACAAATGCTTTATATAATTGAACATGGTCATTGATCAAACAGCATTGTGATTGAATAATTTATCAGAAGCTTGAACCAACCAAGTCATCAACAAAATCTATTAACTGAAACAACACTATTCTTATTGAAAAAGTGAAGTAGTACAGAACGTTTCTATCCTATGTCAATATGTGATAAGCTGTGATTAGTAAACAGATGCCTATGACCATGTTTGTACAACAGATTTGTGATAGTTGGTTATTGTTGACTTATCTTTGCATGGAATATATTTACATCATAACGATGCAAAGAACTACTCTGGGCCGTTGGTGAAGTATGTATACTGTGTACCACAAACCAATTGCGAGGTTCTGTTATAAGTATAAATATAACTCCTGGTAGATCAAGCCAGCATATATTAAATCAAACTGGTGCAATAGTTACACTAACCAGTGAAATTCTACACTAAGACTTTTGTTCACCTGGACTGTCATCTACGACTGTGACAGCTGAGGGTAGTCTAACAAGTAATGTTTGACAAATATAATTAACCCTATTTACAATACCTGACATTTTCAATGAAAGACACATATTTGACAAAATAAGCTAATAATGTTATAAATATATATAATCAATTGTGTGTCAACATTCATTCAATTCAAGCAAGAAGCTAACTTGTGCATTATATGTGGCAACACTGGCAAGAAGTATCAGGTTATTAAATTTATGTGTATATACAGTAGTCCCTCTCTTCAGCAGACCCTCTAACGAGGGGACACCTGCTATGTCGGGACAGTTTGTCAATGTACGAACCGTTTTGCCATGTTAATATCCTTCTGATGGGGGGACACCTCGTGTACGCGGACAGGATATTTTGGTTATATGTCCCTCCTAAGATGGACAGTATTAACTAATTCGAAGATTTTTTGCCAAATTTGTTTAGAAAATGGCGGACATACAGCTTGGTGTGTGTCAATGGTAACACCAAGTACACGTGTACCCGTAACAACGAGCTCGTCTTCCTTGCTGTAACCCTTGTGTTTGTCCAAACTACTTAGATAGAGTTCCTTTGATTACGCTCTGTAAACTTTAGGCAGAGTGAATGTGGAGGAAGGTATTGTTAATTTTGTGCTGTTATCAATCACATTTGCCACAGGTGATGCCATGATGGCTTCCCGGTTCACACCTCCAGCCCTAGTCACTGAGTCAGGGCTTCAGCTTGGCATCACCTTTTCATCTTGTAAATTGCAATTAAGATTCACAAATAGGATGTGTAAAAGGTTCACCTCAATTGTTTTCAATGTAGCCCAACATTAAGCCTAAACTGAGGTGAAATAATAAACAAGCATCATCAAATTATGCTGTGCTACGCCAAATATTACCAGTGCCTGGAAAAGATGAACTTGTTGGCAGCGTATGAAACAGTGGAACGCATTATCAAGTGATGCACAATTTGTGCATTAATGAATCTTTCAAAATTGGATGAAAAATGAAGTGAGACAATTAACGATTGTACATGTTACCGTTTTTAATATTTAATTAACGTTCATGCTGCATGTAGCAACTGATTTAAATATTCGGTTGATCATTTCCAGGTTATTTTTTTAGCCGGTAGGGGGCGAAGTATTTTGCTAAAGAATATCTAAATCGTTCGAGAATACCAATTTATAAAATGTTGTAACGGAGATGTTTTGTTCAACATTTTTGGTTGAATGCTGCCATACGCGCAGCAAATTCTACTGCAACGCCGGGCCGATACCGTTGCGTAGGCTAGTGGCAGTCAGTGAGTGACCAGAGCGCAGTTGAGGAAAATCTCAGATCGACAGAGGGAGTCGGGCGGACGGTGCCGGGCGGGCGATATGACTTCATGACCGACTGTTTATTTTTTAATACATCAGTAATAATAAACATATATATATATAGTGTTTAATTCCTATAAGTCAATGCGTTGACATATTGCCACACCTTTACCATATGTCGGTTGTACTGGTCTGAACTCCGGCACTAAGATGCCTGTCCCTCCGATGAGCGGACACCCGCCATGTCGGGACACTTATGCTTGGATGCAGATGTGTCCGCTGAAGAGAGGGACTACTGTATATATATATATATATATATATAATTACAGTGCAACACACTTATAACAAAAACGGATACAACGAATTGACGGATATAACGAAACAATTTGTTACATACAGATTTTCCCCCTATCTTTTCCATTATAAGCGTTCACACATATTACGAACATGGGTATAACGAATTCACGGTTATTACGAACACCTTTTCCCGAACAAATTTTGCCGTGTAACGCATTTCTGTCCAACTGAAAATCGCCCGGTTGTTTGCAAATACTTCCCGCCCGTGACCTGGAAGCCATGCCGTGGCCGCGCAGAGCGCCAGTGCCAAAGTAATTAGGTCAATGAGGGAAATCATTCCTAACAGGGCTACGCTACTACGACGCTGCAGCGCACTGGGACTGGCTTAAGGATTTCCTGTTGTCTGGTGCCCTAGCCAACAGCAAACAAACGACAATGGAGGACTTCATCAAAGCAGATTAACTGGTGTCATTCTGTGTGTGTTGCAGAAGAAGTAGTAGTTATCGTGGCTCCATCCTGCCACAGACAGTTCGTGTTTTAGTGTAATTGGACGCGACGTGTTCCCCATGTGTTTACGTCATAGTGTATTTTTTCACAGACGGTGCACTGCAATCTTGTACTATAACTACACTTTATAGTAACATTTGTAACTGTTTTATGTGTCATCTAAATAAATGTTGCACTGTATAATGATGTTTTCTCTGATGAATTGTGACATTGTAGATGAGACAGTGGTGTTCACTGAAGGTGTCTGTTTCAGCGGATGTCAACATTGCCAGTGGGATTCAGTGCGGCTATATGGTAGGTAACAAAACACCATTCACTGTGACGTACCTTTCGTATCTAGATTATTGCACATTTTAAGCAATATTGAGATCTTTGAACCCACATCTGAAAAATCAAATATAAACAAAATAACACTTAGAAAAGAAGATTAGCTACCTGTCATATCTTTGTAAATCACCATCCTTGCATGCCAGGGAGTGCTGCTGATTACACCTGTCACAATACCACCTGGCATATTGCCTTGCTAAAACACTGCAGCTAAGCTGAGCCAAGCAATCATGGCTGATGTTACACCTACTGTTCAGGACATCAAAGTAATTAGTTGAATACACAGTATCACTCACCTGCTCATGAGACTATTCAAAAATGTATTTGGATTCCATGGAGTCATCCTTGTCTTTAATATGGAGCGCAAATGTCTGATTCTGCTAACTGCCATACATATCAGTCACTCTCTGTCAGGATTAATGTAGTCAGCTACTACCCCAGGCTTACGAGGATGACATGTCAGAGTAATGTGCTCTATGAAGCACACACAGAGCACATCATCAAGACCCTTAAATGTACCTATAGGTCTGGTATTACATTTTGTTTACAGAAATTACACATTATATTTTATATTTGTCATTTAGTTTTCCATTGTATTAAGTGCTGTCATTGGTCATGTCTAAGCTACTTTTTATTATTCTAGTGCATCCATGTAAAAAAACATGTTTTTTTCAGACCCCACTACATGTGGCAGCTCTGGGCAACAAGCACCGCTTTGTGGCCCTGTTACTACAGAACTATGCTGACCCTAGTCTGACAGACACAAAGGACCAGTTACCACTCGACTTGGCTGTCGCAGCAAACGACAGTGATGAATGTGTCAGACTAATCACTGTAGAGATGGGTGCGTAATTCTCAACTATCTTTGTTTTTTTGTTGTATATAAATTTAGATAGATAGATAGATAGAGTTGATTTAGATAGAAACAGATACATAAAGAATATGTGGTATTTTTACTTTGCGTGACTCCTATGGCCCCACAGCAATTTTTATGTTTTTTTGTTGCAAAATGTATATTTTATTCATTACCTGGTATATATTTGATTTTTCATGCTGTTGGGACAATTAAAAGTATCTTTAACCTTTATAATACTTACTGTCTAACTATAGCCGAGCTAGCATATAATGTGCGTGCGTGTGTGTGTGTGTGTGCGCATGAGTGCATGTGTATGCATGCATGGGTGTCTATTAACTTTTTTCATTTAGACGACAACACCTGGGTATTTGAACAATACTGGAGAAAGATAATGTTTTGGTTTCTTTTCACAGAGCGAAGACACAGAGACAGGGAGAAAGTTGAGATTGGTATGTATTGTTGCCATGACGACGGGTGTTTATACCGTATAAGACATTGCTGATAAAGGCATGTGTGTGTGTGTGTTTATTGTCTGCAGTAAACATGTTACCCCCCCCAACGAACCGATCGACATACTGTGGATGCATGCAACAAAGAAAATCTTCTGTGGCTTGATAGGTTTCTGTTGGGAAGAAATACTGGTAGTGAAATGTTTGTTTGCCAGTACCTACTCTAGAAGTGGATAATGTTGTAACATATGTAATAGTCTTGTCGTTGATCGTGTCAACAATATAAACATGTCGTTTTCATAAAAATCTGAAGAAACGTTTACAAAATACATCCATATTGTAACTCCCTGCCACTTACTTGTGCCATGTTATGCAAAGAACTTGTCACAAAACTTGGTTTTAGTGAAAGTACTTACAGTTTCCATATGAAAACACAGCATTGCGCAAACAGTTTGGGAACAGTGTTTACCATGCTAGCAGTTATAACCAGTGAAAAAGATATGTTGAAGCACGTGACGTAATTGCCTAGGAAAGCCACACTCAATTCTAGTTAGTTATACACAGAGATCAGTGGCTACATCTTGCAAGATTTGACAGCATGCTCTCTGAAGTGGGTCAAACAATGACCCGGTAACTAATTATTGTGGTGAATGAGGATCTAATTAACCAGTCACAATATCTAGCGAGTGCATGGTTGAAAGAAAATGATGCTTTTAACCAGTTTTGTTTAGGAAATTTGTAATTATGTAAAACATATATTTTTTGTAGATTCAGTTTCATCTTGACTTCGATATGAAATCTTCTCTTCTAAAACTGATTACCTTGTAGGGATAAGGATCATATTTTCTATAGCAAGCAGGCTGGTTTTAAAGTTTGAGGTGGAGGGGGATATTTCATCATAACCTGTAGAAGTCTGAGACACACTACAGTTTATTAAGCACTGTCTGGCCAAAGATATACTAATGAGGGAGGATTAGGATCGTGCAACACGTGAAAATTAGATTTCCATTTAGCAGTTGTTCTACCCATTCAAACCTTTAAGCTTGTCCGTCGTTCAGTACTAACACATCTAATAGATTGTTACCTCTGGTGAACAGAGACGTTTAGCTTAAGTCAATGTTGAACAGATGTGTCAATAACACAGACTAATTGAAATCAAAGACTAGAAGCCTTGGTTACTACTCTGGTTGCATAATGTTATTTAAAAAGGTTATGTAAGTAATCCGGAGCCGTCTGTAAAGTTTACAATAAGGTACAACATTTTCAGTGGTGTTAATCTAACCAGATGTTTGCATCATTGGCAGTCCATATGTTGTTTGGATCCTCCAGTTGTTATATACCAATTTCATCTAAAGCCCAAATTGTATGGCATTCCCCATTTGGTGTTCTTCTGTTTATGTGGCTACATTTGTTTGCGCACATAATGAAGGGGAGGGGGGTACTAACTTAATTAATTATGATCTGACTTTGATCATGGTCTTGCCATCAGTTGCAGTTGCAGCCAATGATTCATATGGGTCATAGCAATGATTCAGTAATCATTCGTCATCCTGTTGATACGTAGTTTGTGCCCGGACCACCACCCCTTGGTTTTTATCAAAGTGAATTAAAAGACTGCTATACCAAATACGTATAGAATACTGCTAGACCAAATAGGTACAGGGTCTATAGACGTAACTGGTGTTAAAACTTGTTAAAAAACAAGACGATTAAGAGGGTATCAATTATATGTTTTAAAGATATTTAATGATTATTAAAATATTAATACAAGCATTTTTTCTCAATTAAGACAGATAGAGGGACTAGAAGGTATGAACCGACATTAGTGAAGGATCAATTCAGTTTAGATATCAGAAGTTATTCATTCTTACATAGGACTATAAATGACTGGAACTGATTATCTACTGATTGTGTAAATGCTAGCAGTGGGAATATGTTTCAAAACAGAATTCAGACATCGCAGAAGGATGGGTTATACATAGAAACAAAATGTTGGGTTCTTAAGGCATCATTTCTGAACGTCAATGTCCAATATCAGACCAAATTACTTTCATCTCACCTCAGCCCCCCACCCCCCACCCCCCTCAGATGAACCGTTGCAAACATTTATATGATTATATAAATATATAAACAGTATCGGTCCGAAGCATAAAATATCAATGTCCGACTCCAAACAAAACTGCCTCTGCCCCCGATCCACAAAAGAAAGTAATTTCCTCTGATACTCTGATCCATAACAAGCCAAATGTTTCCTTGTCCACTTTTTATGTGGGGTTTTGCTCTGGAAGGTAATCTATGAAAAACTTTAATGTGGACTGATGTTACAGAGTTGCAGAAAGCTTGCCGCGATGGTGAGGCAAGTGCGGCCCGCCAGGTGTCAAGAAAGATGGACGCCAAACATGTGACAATGGTCATCAACACACTACTTGACGGCCAGATCTCACTGCTCCATAAGTAGGTCACTGCTAATACCACTGTTGTTTCTATTAAACATAAAGTATGTGCTGAAATATTCATCAGCCATGTTTGTATACATTATTTATGATGTGTTGTATTTGGCTGTATGCATAATGTATAAATATAAAATGTGTGATCCGAATATGACTGATGTATTACATAAATTCTAGGACAATGTTATAGGCTAATGATAATATGTCAGCTGTTGTAGTTATTAAAACACAGTCACGGCATAGAGAAATTGTTGTTTTATTCTAAGTATCATTTGTTATTTGAACCCTGTCTATATACAAACTGTGCAGTAAATGTACACTTATTTAGTGTTCCTAACATGCATGTTTAAGCAACCTTGTCTGTACCATTAACCCGGAATCATCTTGATAAGCTAGGAATGGTAATATTATTAAACTCTCCTTGGTGTATTGCCAACACTGATATACAGACATTCGTTGATTCAGTTGTACGGCATTCCTATTTGCTCTCTTCGTTGGTCTAGGTTGTGGGAACCAGACAGGCAAAGTGCAAGTCCATGAACTTGGGTATAGTGGCACCTGCCTCCACTACAGCTGATGCTCATTTTTTGAATTTGAATGTATCAGGGGGGAGATATTCAAACTGCAGACAATGTTTCAGATTTATTAAATGCAATGTGGCAGTCAATGTACCATAAATATATGTATTCTAGTTCTATTATCATAAGTATTTCACTCAAGAACAACTTCTAAAACAATCGGGTTTACAGTACCAGTTGATAATCTTCACGTATGTAATGTTGGTCCACTTCAGGCATTGTGTAATCAACCTACTACTGAAAATTATGCTAGAATTACAGCGGCCTGTGCTTGTGTTATATTTCAACAAAGCCAGAACCCGTACTTTGTGCAAACACAGCTCTGATACCACGTCCTGTCCTGCGTCAAAGAAATTTTATCAGGGTGGAGATCGTAGAATAGCATGGAAGTTTTCAGAAATAAGATGGCAGTCACCCATGTTATTCAGTTCTAAGCCTGTGGAAACCGCGAGTGGTGAACCATTCGCCTTCGTAGGGTGCCACTGTGGGAACAAGTTTTAGAAGATCAAAATACTATAGTGGTGGTTTGTAATTGTTGCTTTTGGTTTGTTCCGTGGACGTCTGTTAGTACAGGTATGTTATAATTGAACTTAAAATATTTGTTTTGTGTAACAGTAGTCAGATTTGGCATGGATTGTTTAATGGAAGCATGGAAAAAATATGGAAATGGTATGGGTTTTTATAGTTGCTCAAGTGTATGAACCCTGTTATATAATGGTTTGTGGGTGTGACTAACATATCTCAGATGGTGCCTATTGTCTGCTGACAAGTAGTCCTGTCATTCTTCTGAGACAGCTGCAAGTGTGACGTTGCTGTTTCAGGGCATGTGAGAACAGCAACTTTGAGATGATCTACTTCCTCATCTGTCACGGCACCGAGAGTCTGGTGCACCCCGTCACTGGCCACACGGTGCTCCATAGTGCCTGTCTCGAGGGCAGCAAACTGTGTGCAGAGGTCGTACTACAGGTCAGTGGGGTCGTGGTACAGGTCAATGTATGGTCATGCCGCAGGACACGGGTTGTGTCACAAGGTAGTTGGGTCAGGATACAAGTCAGTTGGGGTCAGATGATTGAGGTACTCAGGTCAAAGAGGTCGTACTACAGGTCATTTGGGTTGTGCTAATTGTTAGTTGGATCATGCTACAACTAAGAGGGTCATGCTACTTGTTAGTGGGGTCATATTGCAGGTCTGTGGGGTCGTGGTACAAATCAACAAGGTCATGCTACAGGTCAGTGAGGTTGTGCTACAGGTCATTGTGGGATCATGTTACAGGTCAGTGTGGGGTCATGCCACAAGATAGTTGAGTCATGATACAAGTTAGTGGAATCGGATGATTGAGGTTGTACTCAGGTCAGTGGGGTTAATCATAATTAGTTTAGGTAACAGTGAAATATCTGGAACAAAATTAATGCCATTTACTCACTATTATTTGCTGACCATTTCCCATTTATAACCATCATTCTAGAGTTGGACCAAAACCCTTATACAGTCAGTGAATATTATCAATGACCCACACTATCATATTTTGTGTTTTGTAGAACTACCCTGAGTTGATCCAGGCGCCTACAATAGAGGGTGTACTGCCCCTACATGCAGCGTGTGAGCGAGGCCACGCAGACATTGTAGCTCTCATCCTCTCATTCCCCTACCCAGACGTCATGCACAAGATGTTCCGAGAGCAGACGGGTGCACGCATGTATCGCCTCGGGTTCGACATCAACGCGAAGGACGGTCACGGTCGTACAGCGCTCCACCTGGCGGCCATGAATGGACACATTGAGATCGTTCGTCAGCTGCTCTCATTCACCGTGTCCATTCTGTTTGAGTTCACTGGAAACGAGGTCCGCAAGGTAGCGAGCGCAACCAACAGTCCTAAGGTGATGCACTCTGGGAAGGGGCGTGAATCGCCGTCACTAGGTGGCTCTGCTAGCAGAAGTCTGTCGAATATGGCAAATGGTGATAATTCAGGTCGTTCTGCCACGTCGAAAAAGGATAGTGTAGACTGTGGTAATGAGGAGGCCGTGGAACAGTTCCACCCGGTCGAAGTCGACAGACTGGACTTGGATGGGAACAGTGCGCTACACTTGGCCGTGAAGCGCAGTGAACGCTCACAGGCATCCTATCGCCAGATCGCGCTGGCGTTGCTGCAGCACGGAGCGAACGCTAACAAGCCGCTGATCAGCGTTGGCGGCAACAGTAGTGCCCTATTGCAGGCATGTAGTAACGACGATGCAGAGATGATGGATCTGTTGCTAGACAATGGCGCGACCGATGATGACCACGCCGTGTTGCATTCAGCGGTCGAGATGCAGAACGACAAGATGATTGCGACCGTGCTGAAGTACCGCTCGCACATGGATGCGGAATATCAGGTGAATCACAACATAGCGCGCAGACAAAACCAGATGGCACAACGGCGGTCAAACACAAAGAACGTGTGGCCGAGCGTCGCTGTTGTCCTCAACTGGCATGGTCTCGGTCTGCCGCTCATCAGTCACGTATGGCTGCACGATGTCTGTCTGCTCCACAACAGTGTCCCGTCCGACATCCACGGCCGCCAGGTGGCGCTGGCAGCCATCACAAGGATTGACCTGTCGAGGAACAACCTCTCGCTGCTGCCTGAGGAACTCTTCCAGTTGCCGTCGTTACGACTGCTGAGTGCCGCCGAGAATCACATCCGCTGGATCCCCGGATGTGAGGTGAGGCTGGGTACGGAGGCTGGGAGGAAACGGGTGAAGGAGATGGGGGAAGACTCAGGGATCTTCCAGTGTAACATAGACGGCTCTTTGGAGGGCCACGTCAGCGACAAGGTGGCCAGTGTCGCCGTGGTGACGGGAACATGGAATGCTCCCCTACTGGAGGAGGTTGACTTGCACCACAACCAACTGAAAGACCTCCCTGCTGATCTCTTTAAACTGCTGTCGCTGCGGAAGCTGAACGTGTCGCATAATGTCCTTGAGGTGGTGCCCTATGACATGTGGACGAGTGAGAATCTAGTTGACTTGAATCTGGCAGACAACAAATTGAAGTCGTTGCCGTGTTTGCGCCCCAGACCGTCTGACCACCAGGTGGCGGGCTCAGACCCATCCAGTTACACTGCCTCGCCCGACATGTCTGATCTGCTCCATGACAGCGATCAACACGGCTACACGGACACATCCAACGGGGCATATGAACATCACCCCGTGCAGCTGGTGAGTCACTGGCAGCACCGACTCAGCGTCACCATGGCAACGGTGTATGATGACGTCGGCGATGGAACCACTCGGATGTCACGGTTGAGCGAACTCAACCTATCGAGGAACGCCCTCACGAGCGTCCCCGAGGGGTTGTCGTGCCTCGCCCCGCAGCTGTCAAAGCTTCACTTGTCACATAATAACATCACGAGTGTCGGTTCGATACAGAACCTGCCGGTCGGCATCAAGTGGATAGATCTGTCGGACAACAACATCGCGAGGTGTGTGCTCTGGGGAGGGGAGGGTAGTTGGGATGGTGCAGGATCCTACACGGAGCGCTTCAGCGCGTCAAGGATGTGTTACGGAGCCTTCTGTCAAAGCAGGCAGACAAAAAGGTATGGAACGTGATAGAGCTTGTTGTAGCTTTGTCAAGCATGTACTTTATGTCTGATAAGGTTGTTTAGTTACCTGTTGGAATTCTGTGTTATGTTCAGTGTTCATGATGCCGTCAGCAGCATTATTGTGTGCTTTGTTATTGTGTAATTGTCACATGAGAGCAGTCCTAAGAATGTCACTGACAAAATTCGCTATCAACACACTTGCTGAAATGTACTTTATGCTTTTCGACAAGAATTTGTTTAATTGAACATTTCATACCATGTTGCCGTAGTTAGGAAACAATAACAAAGTTAGCAGATAGAAACATTTGTTTCCATTGTTTGAACAGAAAGGACAAAGAAAGACAAAGAGAATGAGAGACAGAGAGAGTGAGAGTGAGAAAGAGATTATGTATAACTAATATCGCAATAGTAGACCATTCAGGTTTAATAGCATAATAAATGTTTATGTTTCTTTAATTCTAACCTGGACTTTGAAAACATAATTGGCTATGACATACTTGATGAGAATGTGTCTATTCGCAATGCATTTATTACGATAGTTGGCACAGTTTATGTAACGTATATACTTTGATTGATGGATGGATTGATTGATTGATTGATGGATTTATTGATTGATTAATTGATTGATGTCTCAGCTACATGACGTCTCCATCAAGCACTCGAGTGCGTGGATGTCACAGTCGCAACAGTTCCAGCGGCTCGCTCAAATCTACAGCGCTCACAACGACTCCTGGTGGCAGCAGTAGCTCCACCTACACGGTGTTGATGTCATGTGTCCACCGACAACACCGGCAGCTATTGAGTCTACGCACATTACGGTTGGCTCACAATGGCCTCACCCGACTACAACTGACGGCAGACGAAGAGGAAGGGGAGGAGACTGGACTGGAGTCATCTGTAAAGATGGCATCATCCTCAGACACAGATGTAAGTGTTTATATTACTATGGATGGACAGAGAGAGAGAGAGAGAGAGAGAGAGAGAGAGAGAGAGAGAGAGAGAGAGAGAGAGAGAGAGAGAGTGAGAGTGAGAGTGAGAGTGAGAGTGGACTGGAGTCATCTGTAAAGATGGCACCATCATCAGACACAGAAGTAAGAATTTATATTATTTAGAGCTGGCACTATATTTGTAATAAAATGTATTGCAAACACCTTGCAATACTGTATTGCAAATTAAGCTATGTACTGCCAATACTTTGCACTACTAAAAGTATTGCACTCAGCAATACCCTTAACTATTACTGCCATCTCATTAATACTTCAACAATCCTATGAGGACATTTCTGTGCTGCTTGCACTTCAATAAACGATCAATCTGTTTATGGGTTAGTTTGCTGAATTACTTGACAGCATCCTGTAACTTTTAATGTGTGATACAAAATGTCCTTATAGTATTTTACAGTAGCTCTTTAAAGTTGCATCAACCAGTGAGTTGGAGTCTTCCATCCCTTATATGACATTATATTTTATTTTCCTACAATATGATATATACTTACTACTTGTTTTTTGTTGCCGACTTGAATGTAACATTGTATAATTTCTGTAACGCATATTCTGTTGTATGGGAAACAATTAATATTTCCTGTTCCTATGAAGTAATCATTCACAATTTGTTTTGTGTCTGACAGAGCCAGCGTACCGGTAGTTGGCAGTCTCAGGACTTAAGCCCGCGAAGTGACCCGACCGTGTTCTGCCCCAATCTGGCCGTCCTTGACCTCAGTGAGAATGCCCTCGGGTCAATCACCCCCCAAGTAGGGCAACTCACTCAACTCGCCGAACTCAAAGTGATCAACAACAAACAACTCAAGGAGGTATGTCTGATTGTTTTAAAATAATCATTTGTCATTTATCATTGCTTTACAAAATCATCTCCCTCAGGTGGTGGCAATGTAATTGTAATGATCAGATTAAATATTTGTTTACTATTATAATATTTTGTTGTTGTGTTAATTACGACTTTTTTTATCAGTTATTAAACTTGTCATTCTTGTTTTAAAGGGATGTGTTTAATTTGTTTTAATCTAACTTGTTTTGCTTAATGAGTATGTCTATCTAATGTATCAGCCGTGGTCAGCAGTGTAATTCATAAATATTTAATAAATTAATTTAATTTATTTAACATATTTAGTTAACTCATTCATTTAATATGTGTTTAATTATCTTTTAAAAACATTTTAATTTTTAACTTTGCTAATTGTTTAAAAACATACATAGTTTGTTCTTGTTAGCGCCACTGTGCATGTTTTTTCTTGGCTATATGCTGCATTATAAATGCATACTACTACTACTAATAAATATAAAATATATAATAATAAATAAATAAATAACATCCATCTCTGGCTGTAGTTGCCCACCAGTCTGGGCATGCTGAAGAAGCTGTGGAACCTGAATTTTGGCGGTTGTCCTGTGGAACGCAACCTGCAGGGCCTCCTTGGACAGAAGGCAAAGAAGACCAGTGCAGTACTCGGCTACCTCAAGTCGGTCAAAGAGGAGTGAGTGGCTCTTCTAGGGATCTGTGCCCTGTGGTGTTTTTTATTGTAGAAATTAAAAGTGAAGTTTTTGTAAAATTTTTGTGAAAACATTCATATATACTCCTCCAAAGATATTTCACATAATATATTTAAACAACTAGTTTTGGAAAATGTACTTGATAGCATAATGATCCAAACCAAATGAGTACATCATTTTTACTTTCAAAGTATTTTAATTGGTTGCTGACAAAACATGAATTCCTGTAAATGGCCTTCAAGTATTGATTACTTGATCACGCCATGTTTCATCCACGATTAAAAATGATTTAGAGTTTTGTAATTATAAAAGTGAACTTTATTTATAATAAATATACGAAGCTATTTGAATATGGAATATGTACATTTTTGGTAAGTTTTTGAAAAACAAATAATAAGTTAAAACATTGTGAACACTACATTGATTGTTATTAAATTGAATGTTGTATCCTTTAATTGTTATAGTGTGTAGTGTTAATACATTTTAAGAAGGGTAATTATCTTTCAGGCATACTCTTCTGTCATATACTCAAATGTATTGTTGATGTAGTTTGGGTCTGCTCCAATAATGCTGTAATAATAATAATATAACAACATTGGTGCTGAAGAAGTAATTTATTTATTATTATATTGAGAATAAATAAATTAATTGTTATTTTGCAACATTACCCCAAGAAACTGCTTTTTTGTATCTTTCCATACATGTAGTTGTTGTTGCACAGAGCTGTGCCATACAACCGCATGAAACTGATGCTGGTCGGGATCCAGAGCATTGGGAAGACTTCCCTGCTAAGGCTGCTGCGGAAGGAGGGAAGAGCCAACCCAGAAAGGAGCAAGGTCAGTGTAGACTTCATTGCTTCCACTCAAGAAAACTTACTCAGAGCAGAGGGCCAAAACGACACTTGTACATAAAAAATGAAAGTTGTTCAAGCGACAACTGGATACAGTAAAGGTTGATTTAGTAGATGTCAGTAATGTAATACACCTACTGTAAATGTTCATGTATAATACTCACCCCAACTTTTGGCACCAATTCCTTAATTCCCTGCTTCTGATAGTTTGCTTGAAGTGCATCACACTGTCATTCTATCAAAGTTCGTTTGAAATCATCTCAGAATCGTAAAAATATCGCACACGATGACATCACCCCACGAGTCGTACATGTGTCATTATTCTTCCACCTGGTGGATACTTGTACGACTCTGAATGATCCCACGTGGATGTTTGTAGAACTATAGCGCATCCCTAACAGACGGTCATGTGTTGTTTCAATATTCCGCTGAGATGTTCGTGCCAAACTGCCTTGCATAGAAACAACAATCTTTTAGGAAATGTGCATATAAGACTCTTAAGGCGTGTGATAAATTGTATAATGTGGGTGGTGACGCCTTCTGTACTTTGCCTAACATATCACATAGCACTTTCCCTGGCTCATATCTGGTCAAAGAACAGAAACTTACATATTTGGAGGATACGGATATAATTTTGATTGTAATATTGACAAATAACAATGTACTGAATCCATCAGTTATGCCTGTGTCTGTTTATCCAACAGAACTGGGCACAGAGGATGGGCCAAGAAGGCATGAAGGACAAGGATCTTAAAGGGGAGAACATTTCAACTGTCGGTGTTGACATTGGCAATCTGGTTCTCCAACGCGGCAACCGAGAAATCATCTTCCGCACGTGGGATTTCGGTGGCCAGGTAAGGAGAGGCATTGTGTAAATTTATATGTTGATAGGAATAGCTTTTGCACTTTGTGTAAGCTTACTCAATCCATGGTGTCTTATACAGATCAGGATCATCATGGTATAGGTGTATTTTAGACTGTTGCATGTGATTTTATGATAGAAACAATCTTGTTAGTTTTAAATGATGAGAAAAGATTAAACCAAGTTCACCATTTCATGATATATTGTTCTTAGTACTTTAATAAATATGGGGATGGTACAGTACCTGCCAAATTGTGTTTAATAAACCTGACATTTTGGATGCAATTTGAATATTTTGCAAAATGTTCAAATTGTGAACAAAACATTCAGATTTTATAAACACGCTCTGTTGGCAATTTTTGAAGACCAGTTGGGTTATCCACAAGACCCTTTGATGTGTGGCGCTTATGTGATATTCCCACATTCAAGGCAACCAGATCAGTGCACTTCCTACTAATGTTTACTATACCTCTGACTGATTCAGAACATCACAGTTAGATTAATGTAGAAATGTTCTCATGTCGCGTCTGGGATATGACATGTGAGTTTGTTGGTTGTCAGCGTGAGTATTACGCCACCCACCAGTACTTCCTGTCAAAGAGGGCAATCTACCTCGTCCTTTGGAAGATCACTGATGGCGAGAAAGGGGTCAACGAGATACTGCAGTGGCTCGTCAGCGTCCAGGTGAGTGGACAGTGGTCAGACAGATGGATGGACACACTAACAGGTGTTTCTGTCATCTCT
Source organism: Escarpia spicata (assembly GCA_963995525.1). Classification (NCBI taxonomy): domain Eukaryota; kingdom Metazoa; phylum Annelida; class Polychaeta; order Sabellida; family Siboglinidae; genus Escarpia; species Escarpia spicata. Next base: position 31,525,694 of record OZ023218.1, read on the forward strand.
ACCTCGGATGACCTTATTTCTGAATTTCTTTTAGGTTTATCTACAAGACACTGACAGTCCATGTTTAGGTGATTGTAATTGTATTACACGTCAGTTTTGTGATATTTCTGTTGTATATTTTAATTAACAGTACATGTATTATTTGTTACTTTTATAACACGTGTTACTTCTTGTAGACAATCACTTGTGTAATACCTGTGTCGTTTAATTTGTGGGTGAAATAAATACTTTAGATTCCAATTCTAGCAGAAAGATAAAACATTTTATCTCAAGAAAACCTTAACTACACATGCCACACAACGTTTACCTGTTGTATCTTGAAATATATTTTATGTCTGGTTTTGTTTAGTTTATGAAATCCAAGAAAATATATATGTCGCCCTGGACAAATTAAAAAAAAATCTAAATGTATGAATGGGCCCGCTAGATCACATAAATATTTCACCCCCATACATACAAAACTGATGCAATAAGTGCCATTTTAATATTTTGACCCCAAGATACTTACCCCCTGCCGAATAAAAAAAAAAATCAAGTTCATTCACTGTACATTGCTCCAGCTCACTCAGCTGTATGGATGAGTGCCTGGCTACAGACAATGGTGGATATTTGTGTACGAATAGTCTTCGTGCATGAATTACAGCATGGCTAAATGCTTCCCAGAGAAGTCTCGATGGTGTTTGATTGAACAGATCTGCCAGGGAGTAAGGTGTAATAGTATTTTGAGCAGTCCTGAGGACTATAGAAGATTTGTTATCTTTTTATAATATAGATGACGTGTTCTGGTATATTTGCCCTCTCTGCAGGCTCGGGCCCCCAACTCTCCCGTCATCATAGTGGGCACACATCTGGATCTGATCACGAAGAAGAAGTATCCGGTGAACTACCTGCCGGACCTCCAGCAGCTCATCTACGACAAATATATGGACCACATGGAGCCGGAGAAGAGCGGACTGCCCAGGGTCATAGGTCGCATCGAGGTCAGCTGTAAGGGTCGGCTCATGTTCAACAGTCACATTGACGAGTTAGTCAACATGATCTGGAGCATTGTCCTCGAAGAACCTCAGCCCCGTGAGTCTTGTGTCAGTGTGTGTACATCTGTCCATCCGTCTGTCCGTCCGTCCATGTGTCTGTCTGTCCATGTGTCTGTCTGTTCATTCGTCTAGCTTTCTTACTGTCCGTTCAGCGATCTATCTGTCCGTCCATCCAGCCATCTGTCTGTCCATCCAGCCATCTGTCTGTCCATCCAGTCATCCGTCTGTTCATCCAGCCATCCATCTGTCCATCCAGCCATCTGTCTGTCTGTCCGTCCATCCAGCCATCTGTCTGTCCAACCAGCCACGTGTCCAGCTCTCTCCTGACTGTAACATGAAGATCAGTCATTATATACATACTAAACGATTCATATACATGCATGCATGCATGTGTACATGTGTGTTTGCAGGTAACCGCAGCATGTTGTGCTTGCAGGTAACCACAGCATGTTATGCTTGCAGGTAACCACAGCATGTTATGCTTGCAGGTAACCGCAGCATGTTATGCTTGCAGGTAACCACAGCATGTTATGCTTGCAGGTAACCACAGCATGTTATGCTTGCAGGTAACCGCAGCATGTTGTGCTTGCAGGTAACCACAGCATGTTGTGCTTGCAGGTAACCGCAGCATGTTATGCTTGCAGGTAACCACAGCATGTTGTGCTTGCAGGTAACCACAGCATGTTATGCTTGCAGGTAACCACAGCATGTTGTGCTTGCAGGTAACCACAGCATGTTGTGCTTGCAGGTAACCACAGCATGTTATGCTTGCAGGTAACCGCAGCATGTTGTGCTTGCAGGTAACCGCAGCATGTTGTGCTTGCAGGTAACCACAGCATGTTATGCTTGCAGGTAACCGCAGCATGTTGTGCTTGCAGATAACCACAGTGTGATGTGCTTGCAGGTAACCACAGTGTGATGTGCTTGCAGGTAACCACAATGTGTTGTGCTTGCAAGTAAATGCAGTGTGTTATGCCTGCAGGTAACCGCAGTGTGATGTGCTTGCAGGTAATCGCAGTGTATTGTACTTGCAGTAACTGCAGAGTGATGTGCTTGCAGGTAACCGCACTGTGATGTGCTTGCAGGTAACCACAGTGTATTGTACTTGCAGGTAACCTCAGTGTATTGTGCTTGCAGGTAACCGCAATGTGCGCCTGCTGGAGCAGAAGGTTCCAGCCAGCTACGTTCACCTGCAGGACGTGGTTGGCGTGCTGGCTGAGGAGAGGATCCAACAGGGCAAGGACCCCGTCCTACATACGGAGACGTACAAGTAGGTCACTCATGCACTGCTGTTATTTCTTCTACAGAACTGGTACTCAACGTAATACTGTAATTACTTAAATCTATGAAACTAGTTGTCCGATAGCACTATGACATCAGTCGCGAAAACATAACAGTAGGGCAATGTACACTTGGATTGAATAGGGGCTTCGTTAACCGGAAATTATAAACAACAGTACACAACAAGGCTATTATTGATGATTGTCATGCCGAATACTAATTGTTATGTACCGCATTTTCATGCAACTAATAAATGCCATATGATTCTACCCTTCCTTAAGAAGCAAAGATTTAACAAGATTTAACAAGATTGCCATCCAGAAAATTACTCTGGATGGCAGTTGGACAAGGAAGCCTTTTGGCTTATCGAGAGTCCAATACTTTTTATCTACATGTATCCCGCCTTTTTAAGGTGTGTGTCGATTTTATTTTTAAACATATTCACGCTACTAGCACCAACACAATCAGGAGATAATCTGTTCCATTCATTTACAGTCCTTTGTGAGAATGAGAACTTTCTTATATCTAATCTACACTGCTCCTTTACTAATGTAGCTTCATGTCCTCTGGTCCTTCTATCTTTCTTAACTGAGAAAAAAAAATTTCTATCAATATTTTCATAACCATTCAATATTTTAAACACTTCTATGTGATCTCCTCTCAATCTCCTGGTCTCTAGTGTTGTTAAACCACATTCTTTTAGGCGTATTTCGTAACTAAGATCCCTCAGATTTGGTATCATTTTAGTCGCTCTCCTCTGTACTCTTTCTAGCATATCTATGTCCTTCTTGCGATATGGCCTCCATGCTTGTATACAATATTCTAAATGAGGCCTCACTATTGTTTTGTACAGCGGTACTATTAATTCTTTTTTCTTATACGCTATATTTCGCCTAATTAATCCAAGGATTTGATTTCCCTTTGACGCTGCAATTCCGCACTGCTCTGAAACCTTCATATCAGCACTAATGGTTAACCCTAAGTCCTTTTCTTTTACAGTAGTACTTAGTACAGTACCCCCCATTTTATATTATACCTCTTCATTCCCATGACCTGTGTGGAGGCATTTACATTTCCCAAAATTGAACAGCATTTGCCACTTTTCAGACCATTTGATCAACCTATCAAGATCATCTTGTAAATGCTGTTTGTCTCCATCACTTTTGATCCTTCTAAACACTTTTGTATCATCCGCAAATTTTAACACCTTGCTTGTTATATCATCGTCCAAATCGTTGATATATATTAAGAATAATATAGGTCCTAGTACTGATCCCTGTGGTACCCCACTCAATACCGATTTCCAGTTTGAAGCCTCCCCATCAACTACTACACGTTGTCTTCTGTCATTCAGCCATTTTTCTATCCAGTTTATTATACCATTTCCTATGCCATGGGCCTTTAGCTTAAGGAGTAATCTTTGATGTGGTACTTTGTCGAAAGCTTTTTGAAAATCTAAATAGATGATATCTACTGGTGATCCCTCATCTACCCACCTAGTGATGTCTTCCAAAAAACATAACATATTTGTTAAGCATGACCTCGCTTTTAAAAACCCATGTTGAGATGGGTTTATCAAGTTATGTTTAACAAGAAAATCCACCATGTGATCTTTAATTAGTCTTTCTAATAATTTGCAAATCACTGATGTTAAACTCACTGGTCTATAGTTCTATGACTTGTTTCTCGAACCTTTTTTAAATAACGGTATAATGTTTGCCTCTTTCCATTCTAAAGGAAAAAGCTGTGTAAGCGTTGGATTTCATCAATACAGAACGATAATTTGAAGGTGAATTAGAAAGGCATGAGTGTGTGCAGTTTAGATTTTAGCAAAATAACTGATAGATACCAAACTATAAAGATTGGGAACTGCTTTTAAGCTGCACTGCCGGCTTTATTTGGTGTTCCCCAGGGTTCTGTTCTTGGGCCTTTGCTTTTTACTCTTTACACCACGCCACTAAGCTCTGTTATACAAAAACATAACTTAGATCATCATCTTTATGCTGATGATACTCAGATCTACATTTCGTTAGCTACCTTAACCAACTTAGTGATTGCCTTCAACTGGATGACTGACAGCAAGTTGAAATTAAATGCAAATAAAACTGAATTGATCATTATGCCAATGCAGCGTTGTAAACTGGATGGTTTTTTCCCTACGCGTATTTTGAATCAGTATATCACGCCAGCAACCTCGGTACGGAATCTAGGAGTGATCTTTGATAGTAACTTCAATTTCCGACAACACATATCTCAAACATGTCGCTGCTGTTTTTATCATATTCGTGATCTTCGCCGTATTCGCCGGTATATGTCATTTTCTGTTGCTAAGACTATTGCAACAGCGCTTGTTATTAGCAGACTTGACTACTGCAATTCCCTCCTTTATAATATCGCTAGCAAGGATATCACAAAACTTCAGCGTGCCCAAAATTGTCTAGTAAGAGTAGTTACAAGATCTCCTCGTTTTTCTCGCTCTGTACCACTTTTGAAGTCTTTGCATTGGCTTCTTGTACGATATCGTATAATATTAAAAATCTGTACCATTACATACCAGGCACTGTCCAATGAGCAACCATCTTATTTGCATTTATTACTTACTCCTGTAAGAAAACCTATCCAGTTTCGATCATCTAGTTCTGACCTACTTTTTGTTCCTAGAGTCAACACTAACATTGGAACTAGGGCTTTTTCTGTTGCTGCACCAACTCTTTGGAATATGCTCCCTCTTAGTGTTAGATCAGTTGAAAATATTAAAAAATTCCGTCGTCATTTAAAAACGTATCTTTACAACCTTGCTTATCCACCGTAGCTCCCTAGCGCCTTGGCCCATCTGTTGACAACTGGAAAACTACTTATGGATTTTGAGATTGACCAACCCTTTTGTTTTGATGTGCCTCTGAGTTTGGTTTCCAAGGATTTAGGCGCAATAGAAGTTATCTTCTTATTATTGTTATTGTTATTTGTGTTAATGTAATCAGACAGCAATTATTTGTATTTCTGAGGAACCAAGTACCAACATTTCTCCAGCATTTTTGTTGATGTGTACAAACGCTCAAATGAAAATTTGGGGTATCAATAGAACAGTATGATCATAAATATTATGGGACATCGAAACATCGGAGAGCTGAGAATATATAGTTCTTACAGTACTACATGTAGCAATAACAGCATTGTCACAATGGCAGTAATAACTGTTCCTGCAATGCGTGTGTGCGTGCGTGCGTGCGTGCGTGCGTGCGTGCGTGCGTGCGTGCGTGCGTGCGTGCGTGCGTACATGCATCTGTAGAGTGGTTCTGATGGAAGTGTTTGATATTACAGACAGCTTGTGCTACAGAAGATGGAAGAGCTCTATGGCACATCATTCAGGGATGTCACAGAACTCAACCAGGCCACCAACTTCTTGCATGAAAATGGTACGATTTTCACTTGATGTCAATAATTGCATTGTTTACATGGCAGGTTTAATGTAAAATGTATCGCGATCACAGTATAAACTCCTCTGTGTTTAGACCTGGCCTTTTTTAACCTCGTGTGGAGCCATACCCTGTCCAGCTGGCCTCTTGGTACCTTTAGCAGTGTGTAAAAATTCAGTGACCCTTGTATAATTTTCAGTTTCTGGAAGTGGATTGTATCTTGGATGTGGGTCATTTGTATAGTGTCTCAAATAAAGGGATTTTCTTATCTTGCTGAGGTGGTTTATGTCTTACCCAGGTGTGCTATGTATCACCAGGTGTATTACGTGTTACACATGTTACGTATTACCTGGTGTGTTACTGTTACCTATGGGTGTACCGTCTTACCCAGGTGTGTTATGCCCTGGTGTGTTGTGTCTTACGAAGGTACGTTATGTGTCACCTTGGTGTGTTGTGTCTCTTGCAGGTGTGTTATATGTTACCTTGGTGTGTTGTGTCTCTTGCAGGTGTGTTATATGTTACCTTGGTGTGTTGTGTCTCTTGCAGGTGTGTTATATGTTACCTTGGTGTGTTGTGTCTCTTGCAGGTGTGTTATATGTTACCTTGGTGTGTTGTGTCTCTTGCAGGTGTGTTATATGTTACCTTGGTGTGTTGTGTCTCTTGCAGGTGTGTTGTTATTTGTCACCTTGGTGTGTTGTGTCTCTTGCAGGTGTGTTATATGTTACCTTGGTGTGTTGTGTCTCTTGCAGGTGTGTTATATGTCACCTTGGTGTGTTGTGTCTCTTGCAGGTGTGTTATATGTTACCTTGGTGTGCTGTGTGTCATGCAAGCCTGTTATGTCTTACCTTGATGAGTTGTGTCTCACGCAGGTGTCTTATGTCTTATAGGTGTGTTGCTGCATTATGATGACACGAGCTTGCAGGACATCTACTTCCTTGACCCGCAGTGGCTGTGTGACGTCCTGGCCAGCGTTGTCACTATCCGTGAGATCAACAGTCTCGCCAAGTCAGGTCTGTCTCTCTTTGGGGTCATCTCAGAATGTTGATGTCCGATATCAGACGAAATTACTTTTATCTGACCTCAGCACCCCACCTCCCCCTCCTCAGTCGAAAGTTTGTAAACATTGATATGATGAAACCAATATATTAACAGTATCGGTCAGAAATGTAAAATATCAGTGTCTGATGCCAGATGAAATTGCCTCTGATCTCCCTGCACCCAAACATGTAATTTCAGCTGATATTGAACATCAACATTCTGGGATGATCCCTTAATGTGTTACATCGATGACATCATCTTTGATAAGATCTTTGAAGCAGCACAAAAACGCTACCAACTTATAACACAGAAACTAACAACATTTTCCCACACATTTACTGAAAGTTATTTTCAGGTTTTTTTCATGAACTGTAGGAAAAAACCAGTATGTGTGGGCACTCTGTCAAAGTTGGTATAACATCGGACTCTCAAATGAGTGAATCCATGTTCGAATCTTATTGCTACTGCGTTTAAGTTGGAGCAGTTTCGTTCACTCCACATTGCTTTAGTTCACTAGGGTGTATAAATTAATACATGGCTATAGATAATGATGGATATATGTGAACATATAGTCTTCGCACAGTAATTGCAATGTGGTAGAATGCTTTTCAGAGAAGTTGAAATGGTATTCAAACAAACAAGCCTGTCAGAGGATGAATTGTAAATGTTGTAAAGCGTAAAACATTTTATTACATGAATGTTGAGTTATTACAGTAAAAACATCACATTTATGACTTAGTTTACTTAAATACTAGGGCCAGTTTGACCCCTCACAGTCCTCTTGGAAGTCACACCCATCCATCTTGTTCTATCCTGAGCATACCACTCTACAGTTAATAGCGGATGTCCAGTGTCTTGTTTGATTTCGTAGCTCCACCTCTTCTGTGTTCTTTAAAGCCTTGCTTGAAAGCTGTGTTAGTGAGGTTTCTGCTTGATATACAACGAACGTGCAAAAACCACTGGAGTCTTCTATGTCTGATCACATCTGAGATGGATTCAGGGGTGAATGTCTCCTCTCTGATCTGGTTATTCTGTAGTCTGTCTACCCTGGTAACCTCTGATGATTGTGGAGAGCACCAGTGCAGCGGTAAGAGCTTCGGACTCTCGGCTGAGATAATCCGGGTTCGAATCCTGTGCGGTGGTGTCGAAACTTGGGAAAGTTTGTTTACTCTACATTGTTTCAGTTCACTCAGTTGTATGAATGAGTACCTGGCTATAGACAGTGATGGATATTTGTGTACGAATAGTCTCCGTGCATTAATTGCAGCATGGCTGAATGCTTCGTAGAGAAGTCGAGATGGTGTCCAATTGAACAGGTCTGCCAGGGAGTAAAGTGTAAAGCTCTTTGAGCAGTCCTGAGGAGTGGATACTGCGCTGTATAACAACTTACCTTTGCAGACAACACATCTAACAAAATTCCCAACACCTATGTCTCTTGTGATCTTTCTACTTACACGACCTGGGTATGATTGACTTCACGTAGACTTTCCGTATGTTGTAGGCATCATGAGGACTGAAGATCTGAAGATCCTCTTCAAGAACACAACCTTCAAGGCGGAGGACATCAAGACGTACATCATCGACCTGCTCAATAAGTTTGAGGTGGCCCTGCTCTGGAACAACCAGAACCTCCTCATCCCTTCCCTCCTTCCTACAGAGATGGACATGAGGCGAGAACAGCCAGGCTGTGACGTCAGGGTGAGCAGGTTACCCATTTACCCTCAGGGTAAATGTGTTAATTAAAGATCAGTGGCTTCTGGTTGTGTGTCAAATCAAACTGAAGTTAGCCAATATTACATATTGTGCTTTTCGACAAAACAACCATTCTGCTTGTTTGGTCTCCTGCATTTTTCAGATATCCCAAGGAGACTCAGGTCATCTGTTTCACAAAAAGTTTTTGTTCCTAAGACTAAGCTTAACATTGGCAAACTTGCTTTCTCCGTAGCTGCATCCAAAATCTGGAATCACCGCCCCATCACTTTAAAATCATCTGAAATTATAGCCATCTTTTATAAAAATCACAAGAGTTATTTGTTTGAAATCGCATTCCCGCCATAAACTTTATTATTATTGCAGTATTTATTTACTGATTGTCATAATGTCATTTTATATACAGAATAGCTATGATTGTGTGACTTGACTTTAATGCATTGGACAGATTATCCTTTCACTGTCCTCTGAGATGTTACACTGGTCCTGTTTGCAGCAGACCGCTCTCCAATCAACAGTAGGTGCCCTGTGTCATTGTTGATGTGGTCAATTCACCTGGCTTTCCTCTCTTTTGCTGTCCTTTGAAATCTTGCTTGAAACCTTACTAATTGCATTTAAAAGTATTCCTTGTACAATACGTCATGGGAACTTGTTTGTACTGATATTTCTACTGTCATCTTCTATAATGTGCAATCTAAAGGACTGGATGCAGCATGGTATAAGAACTTATTTATTTATTTCTAGTGACTGGATGCCGCACTTAATAAGTATTTTTAATGTCAACCAATCTGTTGTTTTAGATTCCTGTGCGAGGGGAGATGCAGAGGCAGGAAGAGGTTTCTTCCAGCAGCACACCCTCTCTCTGTCAGAAGTCCGACCCCACAACCATTGTTCCAGACACAGACACTGCTCAGCAGGTGTCGCCACCGGACAAGGCGTCGGGAAGTAAGCGCGCCCTGGTGTCGATGGTTGAGCACACAAATGACACCGCTGTATCATTGGTCAGACTCTATCTGATGTCGTACTTCCCCAGCGGGTTCTGGCCGCGTCTCATAACGAGACTGCTCGGTGACGAGGCATTCTATTGGCTGACCCTTGACCTCTACAACCTGCCCGAGTTGGTTGCATCGAATGCGGCATGTCGGAAGACATTAGATGCGAGACCGGAGTGGAAGTGCTGGCAGACAGGGGTGGAGCTGACATATTTGGGTGTCACAGTAGTCAGACTTAAGGAAACTCTCGAGGAGAACCCACGGACGTTCTGTGACTACCGCCGCTGCCACCTGGTGCTGAAGCAGGACACCGACATCAACTGGGTGCCGGTGAATATGTCTGCTCTGTCTGTGCTCGAGATCCTGATTCCGAACCAGTCACTCGTTGTGCATTTTGACGTGCGCGAGAACGCACGGCGGTACGGTACGTCACCTGTCGCGTCATCAACGATGGTCATTCAGCCAACACTACAGGTGATCGCATCACTGATGGCGCGGGCCGTCGATCACATTGACACCCTGCTGGAGGACTGGTACCCTGACCTGGGGGTACGCTTCGTGCAGAACTCCAAGGGGATGTACCTGATAACACGCATCGTGCCGTGTATCCGTTGTCTGGTTCACGAGCGTGACCAGCAAGCACAGGGGTTAGAGGAGTCAAACGCCTGGTGCGTAGTCGATGTGTCCCCTGAAGACAGCAGTCCCGAAGTCACCGAGCCGATCGTCATCAACGGTGGAGCCACCGATGCGGGCAAAGACACTGGAGAGACCTCTGGTGGCGAATCGGAGCAGGCGACGTGGGTTGACTCGATCTACAGTCGCAGCAAGCAGGTCGCCGGGAGTGTTTACGACATGGCTGCTGACGCCACCGGGTTGCTTCCGCTACGTGACAGGTAGGTCGTTGTCATGGCAACAGGGTTGTGTTTGTCGGGCATTCATGTCTGTACAGCAATACTTCATATTGGACATTCGTGTGGTTGTTAATCTAAGACTGGATGCCAAGCATGTTAAGATTACTTCCGTGCTATTTGGCTTAAGGCCTGGTTTTCGTTCTGTCTGCATGCAAATGTCTTGCAAAATAATTCCCCATTCAGTGCAATACCAAAAGTTGACATTTCAAAGAGATTTGTGGAAGAGGAATGGTTTCTAAAACATGTTATTTGTGTTGACTTTTAAAACGGAGTTATCTTTGTGGTGGTCTCATTGATGTGTGTGATATTTGTTAGCAAGTTTCTATCTGAAATGTAAGTTCCAAGAATCCACATGAAAAGTGAGCTGTCATTATGTACTCTTTTTGCTCTAGTTCCACGAGGAGCTTACAACTCTGTCGTTAGGCCCCAGGAAGCAACGATGAATCAGGCATCAGCATGGAAATAAGCGTCCCTAGAAATCAGCTCCCCAGAAAATATGTTGATAATTTTTCAATAAATTAAGCTTCGTTTACCTTGAGAGTACTTTTTAATTTATAGTTTCTGTAATATATCACATCACTTGGTTTGTGAATGCCAGTTAGCAAGAACCTTGATGTATTTTCGTGTTCACATCTTACAAATGGTGTGTTGTTATATTGGAATGTGTATCCTTGGTTGTTGTTCGAGATAAAGTGCTTTCATTACATGCAGTGACCACTTTTTTTTATTATTATTGCTCAATTAAAATTTTTGTGAAACAGACACAAACATTCTGTGAATGGTTTGGGGAAAAATGTAGAAATTACAGAATGTTTTTAATTAGCAGTGACCATGTCATATCTGCAAGGACAGTGCATGGTGTATGGTATCCCATCATGCACTGCCACCCTACACATGTATTTTCTTGCAGCAACTGGTCATTTTCGTTCGTGGTTGAGGATTGTATAGGCATACTGGATGGGTCATCTGATCGCCATCGACTCCGCTGCCCCAGGCATGGGCCAATCAATCTCGGGTTTGACCGCAACTCGGCTGATCTGACAGCCATTGCTCCTGATGTGGTATGAGCTGGCAGACATCTTGAGTCCTTCTGTTCTTTCTCTGTGGCATCAGGGTGTCTGTAGGTTTTATGCACAGCGCTTTGATGGTCAGCTTTTAACACAGGGCTTTCAGGGTCAGCTTTTAACACAGTGTTTTCAGGGTCAACCTTTAACACAGAGCTTTCAGGGTCAGCTTTTAACACATGGCTTTCAGGCTCAGCCTTTAACACAGAGCTTTCAGGGTCAGCTTTTAACACAGTGTTTTCAGGGTCAACCTTTAACACAGAGCTTTCAGGGTCAGCTTTTAACACAGGGCTTTCAGGGTCAGCTTTTAACACAGGGCTTTCAGGCTCAGCCTTTAACACATAGCTTTCAGGGTCAGCTTTTAACACAGAGCTTTCAGGGTCAGCTTTTAACACGGTGCTTTCAGGGTCAGCTTTTAACACAGTGCTTTCAGGCTCAGCCTTTAACACAGAGCTTTTAGGATCAGCTTTTAACACAGTGCTTTCAGGCTCAGCCTTTAACACAGAGCTTTTAGGATCAGCTTTTAACACAGAGCTTTCAGGATCAGTTTTTAACACAGTGCTTTCAGGCTCAGCCTTTAACACAGAGCTTTCGGGATCAGCTTTTAACACAGTGCTTTCAGGCTCAGCCTTTAACACAGCTTTCAGGATCAGTTTTTAACACAGTGCTTTCAGGGTCAGCTTTTAACACAGTGCTTTCAGGCTCAGCTTTTAACACAGAGCTTTCAGGCTCAGCCTTTAACACAGAGCTTTCAGGATCAGCTTTTAACACAGAGCTTTCAGGCTCAGCCTTTAACACAGAGCTTTCAGGATCAGCTTTTAACACAATGCTTTCAGGCTCAGCCTTTAACACAGAGCTTTCAGGATCAGCTTTTAACACAGAGCTTTCAGGCTCAGCCTTTAACACAGAACTTTCAAGATCAGCTTCTAACACAGTGCTTTCAGGGGCAGCTTTTAACACAGTGCATTTATGATTAGCTTTAATACAGTACTTTGATGGTCAGCTTTTAACATGGTGCTCTCATGGTCAGCTTTTAGTTAGCAGAGTGCTTTCAAGATCAGCATTTAACACAATGCTTTGAGGGTCAGCTTTTAACACAGCTTTCAGGGTCAGGTATTAACGTAGAGCTTCCAGGATCAACTTGTAACACAGTGCTTTAATGATCAGCTTTAACACAGTTCTTTCTGGGTCAGCTATTAACATAGTGCTTTCAGGATTATGTTTTAATACAGCTTTTTCAGGATTACCTTTTAATTCAACTGGTGCTTTTAGGATAACAATAATACAGAGTTTTCAGCGGTAGCTTTTGAGACACTGCATACAGTGTTGGATACTCTCCCAACAGCTGTGTTGGCATCCATCCAACTCACTAAACCCAATGCAGGCCTAGTAGAGTTGCCTACCTTCCACTGTTCCAGCACTCTCCGTCACACACATGCAGCTTTCACTTGTGGCCTCGTTTTACTATGCTTGCTTTTTTCTGCGCAACACTGTCGGCTTACTAATGGCTTCTTTCTAAGTACAGGCCTTTCAGCAATGGCTTCTTTAACACACTTTCAGAATTGGCTTATTTCCGGAGTTCACAGTTGACCTGTTGCAGTGTGCAGAGCTTTCAATGTTGTTGTTTTTTCTAGAAGAAGGCTTTCGATGTTGTCTTCTTTCCAGAACAACGCTTTCAATGTTGGCTTCCTTTCAGAAAAAGGCTTTCAACGTTGACTTCTATCCAAAAGGAGGCTTTCCGTGTTCGCTTTCAGGTTTTTTTATTTCTAACACACTGCCGCTTTCTGTGCTGACTTAACACACTGACATTTGTTCATATGCGTCTCTGCTTTGTCGCCTATTGCATTGGACTGTCCAGTTCTCTCACAACAGTCCCCATCTGAATCACAATGACCAGTACTTTAATTATTTAAGAAGATAGGGTTTAAGAAGCATGATGTTGGATTTGCTCACAGATCAGTTCGCTGACATCTAACCAGGGATCGCTCTGGAAAAAGACATGCATGTGCCTTTTGGGCACATCAGAAATAAAACTGCATTTACAAAATTTTATGTGCCCCAAATCAGTTGATTACAATTTAATTAATTAATTTGCATGATAGTATGATCGCTTAAATAACCGGGTAGGTGTGAACATTACTTTTAAATATTAGGCATGTAATCATATTATTATTTAACTTCTTTGAATTCTATTCAGGACTGCCTGCGTGACATATTTCTGGGTACATAATACATAATCATCAATATCAACATGCTCAGAAATGTGTTTTTAACGTTACAAAACTAGATACAGTCTGGGTAGTTGTGCCCCATTTTTTGTGGACCGGTCATGCTGCTACAGTCTACTGCTGCACAGATAGGAAGGTTCTAACTAAGAAATATGTTGCAGCAGTTTGTGACATTGGGGTACAACGATTCACATATGAGAGAGAGCAACATCTAAAATATTCACCTGGGTGACAGGGTCATTTGTAATGAATGTACTGTATGTGAGCCTTGGTGATGGAGGCATGATTTATAAGCATTCTTTTAAAAATCTATATTTTTTGTTTAGAAAGTACTCCAATTGTTATATTTAGCAAACATAGATGCATTTAAAACATGCATATAGTGTAGATGTATGGATGGATATTATTTGTATAGATATTGAACGGATTGCACTTTGTTCGGCAAGACTTGAAAGTTGACGATGGACGATAATATGGTATCAGCAGCAACAAACGCTGTTCACAGTACTCGTCTAAAGCTTAAAAACAATGTCATTGGCAGGCAAGGGGTAGGCAAGGCATAAGGGTATTGATTAGACTTCTCAATTTAAGATGTGATATAAATAATTCATATTCAGGCCATTGTTTAGTATGTTGTCCGCACGGCCATTGTCTGTGTTCGGGTGCAAACTGAAGCAAACTGGAGTGCTATTTTGGCCTCAAAATGCGCTAAGACGCAGTATTTTTACAGCAAAAATATGGCAAAATTGAGGTGGGCCCGGATTCTACACATGTACCCCTACATTTTCTCAGACACGTTTTTGTATGCGTCTTTGGGGCACATACGGCAGACAAGAAAGCAGCATTTCACTGTACAATGCTTAATTGACACATTTCCGCAGTCCAAGGGAATCCCTGTCTAACCAGTTGCATGAAATCACTTTTGGACTTGTTTGCAATCCATAACATGGTTTCACATTACAGGGCTGGTTATCATAATACTGAAACAGCAGCATAATGTTGTCACAAAGCATGTGTGAATTATGTCAGAATGCAAAGAATATGATAACTGTCACTTAGCTTCTTGGTCACTCCATAGAAAGGTGGACTTCCATAGAAATGATGATGTTCTTTGACAAATCAGAGTGACAACCTATGCATGCACAATAGAATAAACATTACAAATACATATGCAGTGTATTTTGTACGGTAGCTTAGTAATCAAACAAAACATTTAAATGTGTTTTTAAAGTAAGAAAATGCTGGTTCATTTATAGTTTCACATTGCCAGACAATTATTATTATTATTCATAATCGTGCAAACAGTCATCCCAGTTGTTTGATTAAGAAAAGGCATTTTACTTTGACTCTGTTCTACAAATGCTCAAACAAACTTTGGTTATAATAAATGCCCCACAAATGCTAATCCTTATAAATGCCCCAATAACTCTGATCCTGATAAATGCCCCACAAATGCTAATCATTATAAATACCCCACTAACTCTAATCCTTATAAATGCCCCAACAACTCTGATCCTGATAAATGCCCCACAAACTCTGATCCTATCCTGATAAATGCCCCACAAATTCTAATCCTTATAAATGTCCCACAAACTCTGATCCTCATAAATGCCCCACAAACTCTAATCCTGACAAATGCCCCAATAACTCTAATCGTTGTAAATGCCCCAATAACACTAATCCTTATAAATGCCCCAACAACTCTGATCCTGATAAATGCCCCACAAACTCTGATCCTATCCTGATAAATGCCCCACAAATTCTAATCCTTATAAATGTCCCACAAATTCTGATCCTCATAAATGCCCCACAAACTCTAATCCTGACAAATGCCCCAATAACTCTAATCGTTGTAAATGCCCCAATAACACTAATCCTTATAAATGCCCCAACAACTCCCCACAAACTCTAACCCTGATAAATGCCCCACAAACTCTAATCCTGATAAATGCCCCACCAACTTTAATCTTAAAAATGCATCACAAACTCTGATCCTGATAATTACCCCCCAAACTCTGATCCTGATAAATGCCCCGCAAACTCTGATCCTGATAAATGCCCCCAAGCTGCTGTGTGCTGGACAGTCCATGCAAGAAACGGCAGTCATTATACAAAGACACGTCGATGAGCTGCAATTTACGATCATCACTGACTTACAGCATTGGCGTCGACGGTGCCAGCGATACCCCAGTAGAACAGTGGAGACATCTGGTGGATGGCAGCCACACTAACCGTGAGCCATTGTGACCTTTGTTGCAGGTCACGGAGGGGCATCGCTGGCACCCCCGCCTCACCCCCCATCTACTGCTACATGACTGAGCAGTGCTTCCAGGCTGCGCAGCACAACAAAATCGTGTCATGCCCGCTGCACGGTAACCTCGGCCCATATTTCATCGGCAGTGCCGACGGCTTTGTCCAGTTGGCACACATTGCCCCGGACTCGGTACGCTCTACCTTCATGCATGCACATCTGCCCTGTGTGTGCGCGCACACGCATGCATGTCCGCACGCCACGCCTACTAACGCTCCTCTGCATGCTCACTACTCGTACTCTGCTTACTCATGTGTGTTCTTTTTCACCCTTTCCATTTGTTGTAAAAATTGTACTTACATAAACTTGTTTTCGCATGTTCCAGTAATACAATCATTTGTAGCACTAGCAG
The DNA here is from genome assembly GCA_963995525.1 of Escarpia spicata. Lineage (NCBI taxonomy): Eukaryota > Metazoa > Annelida > Polychaeta > Sabellida > Siboglinidae > Escarpia > Escarpia spicata. The sequence continues at coordinate 31,542,031 of OZ023218.1, forward strand.
CCTATATGTTATCTTTCTATTTTGGTTACCCCGGGTAGATGTCTGTAAATTGGGTTTCTGTTTTTATTGAAAAGTACGGGTAAAATTTTGCCAAAGGTGTCATTATCTATATGCATGTTACCGACTTGGTATTTCATAAGAACATGCATGTTTTGTTTTTGTTTTTTTGTAATCGAACATTATACTTTATTAATCTTTATTCATGAAAATTATCTCGTGACAAGGCCACCATGGCTGTTACAAATAACTAAGTATATGTACATGTGTCTGTTAAATCAAGTAATAAACAAAAAGTTATACAATAAATGTACGTACACTAAAGATATTGAACTTCATTGATGCACTGTTTGTAGCATGACAAGATTGATCTGTTGTTATATGTTTGCATACATTTTTGTAAAATAGACTTATTTTAATGGGTCATTTCATGTCAAATCAACTGATGGTAAAAAATGTGTGTCTTGCGCATGTGGTATACGTGCGCATACGTGTCTTTATCATACTTGAATTTTACAAACAAATCTGTACCAGGGTGCCTACGTTTTCAGCACAGATATGTAATTTGTAAACTTCTCATTATAGAGGCACCAGAAAAAAGGTAAAAATAACAGGTATGGTTCTGGATGTTTATCCCACACCATTCACTCAAAGGGATATTACTGACACAATTTACATATGTACAAGTGCTTAGCTTTTTTGCAGAAATGTACAACTATGGTCACTTAATCATTGGTTAACATTTAAATAAATTCTGAGATGCCAACTTTTAAAATGTTCTGGAAATTGGTGGATTTGAGATGGAATGACCTTTATATAAAAGTTACCCAGTACTTAGAAATAACATATGAAACTGGAGTTGATCATTGTAGATGTTCCAAGACATTGGCGACCAGTATTTGGTGTCAGACGAACACGTCACCCGGGGGAAGTTCCTGGGTAAGGGAGCCTTTGGGGCTGTCTATGCGGGCACCATGTGTGAAAAGGTAACACATTTATTTTAATAATTATTTTCCTGTCTTCTGCCACAATAAAAGTTAAGCATGCACGCCTCAAATTCGGTTTTCTCACAGACAGTTAATAAAGAGTAAAGTTTTCATGTGACGTCTTCTTGAATTGAGTAGTGGATAATCTACTAGCATATTACATTTTGTTTACAACAACATCAGTAACACATTTATATGATACAAAAACATGTAAACATTTCGCTGTGCTGGGTGGTGGTCACATGGATTAACTTTGAATGCAGTGCCTTCAGCATTAACTTTGAATACATTGCTTTCAGGATTAACTATTAATACAGAGTTGCTGTCCTTCCATTACCTCACCAAACAAGTAACATGTAATAATGTATTAGCTGATTCTATAACAAAGGGCTGCTGGAAAAGAAACATCACAGGAAACTACTTGAAAGAAAGAAAGAAACAATATATCAATCTTGGACTGTTACTAAATTGAGAAGCATGTTGTGAATGTTGGTGAATCAAACAGGCTGTTGTCTGTTGGCCGTGTATGGTACTGCTACAGCGTTGTACTTGCATTGATGAAGAAACAACAAATCATCGAGCGATGTTACGTTGTTACAGAAGTCTGGTAACACAGTCAATGTAGCCATGAAGATGTTACAACCTGTTCCACCCGGTAAAGACGCTACTGGCTCACAGAGGGCGCTCTATCAGGTCAGTAAGGACGAAGGTCACAAAGGTCATCTTTTATGGCATTTTGTCAATGCTCCACAACCCAAACTTCAATAGTATTCAGTAATGTGTATTTGATGTTTGAAGTAATGCTATTTTGTACTTTGCTCATTTTTACCTGTTATAATTTTAATAATCATGCATGCAAATAGTAAAACCAATGTATATGATTAGAAAATTTGGGATGGGAGGTTGGCCCTCAAAATAAGTGGGAGATGGGAAGTTGGCCCCAAATCAGGTGGGAGATGTGAGGTTGGGCCCTTAAACAGTGAGATATGGGAGGTTAGCCCGAAAACAGTGAGAGATGAGAGGTTGGCCCTCAAACAGTTGGAGGTGGGATAGAAAGACTGAAAACATTGCTCTAAAATTCACCAATATATATACATACAAAAATAAAATATATGTACAAAACCAAATCAATATATATATATATTTCTTTTGTATGTATATTTTTATTTTACTTGTACTTTTGGGGCATAACAGTTTTGTTTATATATTTATATATATATGTATATACAAAAATAGACATATATAAACAAAAATGTTATGCCCAAAAAGTACAGGTAAAAAATAAAAATTGTACATGTAATTTATATTAACATTAACAAGTGGGACACTGTAGAAGTGCTGTGTGTTTGTAGAAGGAACATGACCGGTGGAAGAAGGAGCCGCTCAAGAACTGTTGTCAGTCCTACCTGAATGTACGCAAGGAGCTGAGTATACTTCTCACCCTCCACCACAACAACATCGTACCCCTGCTGGGCATCTGTCTTCACCCCCTGTGTCTCATCCTCACTCTCGCCCCCCATGGCGCCCTCTCCGACAAGCTGCAGGACTACCGCAGGGCGGGGGCGCGACTCTCGCCCCTTGCCGTCAGGGCGGTCATCTTACAGGTGCGTAGTTCATTTATATAAACCACCCTTGTGCTGGATGTGTAACAGATCATCTTTAAAATTAATAATTATTTATAAGATGCATGAGTTCGTAAGTTCATTTAAACAGGTCCATATTTCTTTGAACCTTTCATGCATTGAAAATTCACTTTAAGGATAGCCGCTGGTACTAAATTTTATTTTTTGCCATTTGGGGATTTCATTATTTTCTAATACATTAACATGTTATGCATTCCCAATACATTGCATTTTTGAAGAGTCTGATTACAAATACCTATAATCAGATGATGTATATCTGTCTGTACTGCTTAATGTATGACATTCTTATTTTGGCCATTTACTCAAAACTATATTTTTGACGTTTTGTGACACTGGCAACAATTATTTTGGAAAAACTACACAAGATGGATAATTGAATTGAAAGAATGTTCCAGGTGCAGTGAGCTACTTTGAATGTCATAGCTTTATTTTAAAGGTTTGTAAACAAGGGTCAAACAATTATGGAATTTAAAAAAATCTTAATCTGAACGGCACAATTCACTATGCTCATAAAACACTTGTCTGCAGAGCCCCAAACCACTTTATTGCGCAAAGTAACATTCCAACAAACAACTTATTGTAATAGTATGATGGTATTTGCTATCACTTACTCTGAATAATATTTCCCGTGCGTGCATACGTCCATAGGTACATAAATCGCTGTTGCCGTGGCAAATTAGCCAATTTTTCACATGTGCAACAACCTTCACCCAACTAATGTCATGACATTTTATGAAGATATGAGTTTTCACCAAGATATGGCCCATAATTAGTTTAGGACCAGCGGCTATCCTTAATGCAGAAATTTCTTAGTACCGGTAATAATATTATAGTATAATAATAATATATATATTTTATTAATAATATACATATTTGTTGTAGGGCCATATCCAAAATTGTTCGTGACACTTCACAACGTATTAAAACTTGGTGTACAATATTGGAAAAAAGGAAATAGATCTGCTTTCTTATACTAATAATTATTATTTAATAAACATATGACAATATAGTAATATATTAATAATTATTATAATTAATAAATAATTTGGTAAAGTGTTATAGTGATTGTATGAACTTTTTAATATAATTCTAAACAAATATTTTCTATAATATAATAAATGCTGACTATTACTTATACCGTGCTATCTATTGGGAACTGTGATATGATTGATTATGACATGTAGGTTTCATGTACGAGCGAACTATATTATATATATGTATTTATAACAACAAACTGCTACTTGTATTTGTTGACGTTGCAGGTAGCTTCAGCGTTGGCCTATCTACATTCGTGCCAGATAATCTATCGAGATCTCAAGTCAGAGAACATTTTAGTATGGTCTCTCCCCCCACCCCACTATGCGGCACGAGCGCCCTACCCCGTCAAGGTCTGCCTCGCTGATTACGGCATCAGTCGAACAGTGCTGCCATCTGGTGTGAAGGGCCTTGCGGGGACACCGCCGTTCATTGCGCCCGAGATCATCCAACACAACGGGGAGGAGCCGTACACGGAGAAGGTGAGCGCCACCTGGTGGTAGAAATCACAACTTTGGATGAATCTGATTGTGTTAAACCGTTCTTCTCTCCTGCAGTTTGATTATTCTCCTCAATATTGAGTAGTGTCTGTACTTTATGACTTCAAGTAGTTATCGCTTTGTGTTTAGAAAGAAAAGTAAGTGATGGATCCAGTACGTCACTATTTTCATGCGTTACAGTCAAAATTATGTGCATGACCTCCATCAAGCTTTGATTTTGCCAACTATATTTACATAAGTAGTTTATGTGTATTTCATTACAAGTGCTTCATGGCATCTGTGAGATCAGCCTTTCTGCGGTTCTCTTTTTTGTCTTGTTTTAGCCATGAAAAAATTATATCTTAGGCCAGAATTAAAAAAAAATATGATGGAATGTCCGAACGCTCCACATGTCTGACATTAATTCTTGATGGCTTAACAGACTTTGTTGAGCTTTTGGAAGTATGTCATGATATATAGGTCAATCACGGGCTGGTAAGGGGTACAGGTGAAAGACAACCCTAGTAAGACAGGGACATCAACTTGAGAGTTGAGAGTGTCTGCAAGCACCCCAATATCAACTCCCAATCCTGATCGTTCCGTTTGATTATCCAACAATCATGGCGCAGTCGGGTCGGGATAGGGATAGGTAGTCAAGATCGATGTGATTGCAGATACTCTCTAATGTCACCTTAGAGCCACTGAGCATGTAAATAGCCCTTCATGCACCAGTTGTTACCCCACACTAGAACGTGTGCATCCTTACGGTATATCTTACTGAAGCCTCTGTTCTGTCCCAGGTTGACTGCTTCTCCTTTGGCATGTTCATGTACGAGATGATGATGCTGAAACTGCCATTTGACGGGGAGGGTTCAGCCCTAGGGGGCGCCAACCTCAAAGTTCACATAATGGCAGGGGGTCGACCGACCATCACTCACAGGGTAAGTGGCTGCAGTTTGTGGAGTAGACGAATTAGATTCTATTAGCTAACTCTGTTTTAGCCTAGACCCTAGATGGTTTGCATCTCTGACACCAAACTTGCAGGGGTTCACCTACAACCAATCGGAAAAAAGTAACACCTTATTTTATTAAAAATTCCCCATTTGTTTAGGAGTTTTATTGGTTTTAGGGTTCATACATTAAGCAATATGTGTTGTAGTTGTTCTGTGTTATAGGATCTCTTGCTGTCGACCCATGTCCTTGACCTGGTGACCTTCTATATTGTAGGATCTCTCACAACTGACCCATGTTCTTGACCTGATAACCTTTGAACTGATCACCTGTGTTGCATAATCTCGCTGCCGACCATGGCCTTGACCTGATGACCTGTGTTGTAGGAACTCTCAACTGATCCTTGACCTGATGATCTGTTTTATAGAATCTCTTGGTGCTGACCCATTTCCTTGACCTGATGACCTTTGACCTGTTAACCTTCTGTGTTGTAGGATCTCTCACTGCCGACCCACTTCCTTGACCTGATGACCTTCTGCTGGGCTCAGGATCCTGCTGACCGACCGTCCGCGTCAGAAATAGTCTCCCTTGCGAACACGCCCGAGTTCAGCCACCTGCAGAATGTCATCAGTCTCGACAATCAGCTCGAGGTCAGCTGTGCTGGTGCTGCCCCCACCTGGCAACTACTCGACAAACCAGGTGGGTTCAGGTGTCGCTGTTGCAGTTCTCTTTGTCCCTCAAGAATTGGCTTTGACTTGTTTCCCTGCTACTGAGACTGGCTTCAACTTGTTTCCCTGCTACTGAGACAGGCTTCAACTTGTTTCCCTGCAACTGAGACTGGCTTTGACTTGTTTCCCTGCTACTGAGACTGGCTTCAACTTGTTTCCCTGCTACTGAGAATGGCTTCGACTTGTTTCCCTGCAACTGAGACTGGCTTCGACTTGTTTCCCTGCTACTGAGAATGGCTTCGACTTGTTTCACTGCAACTGAGACTGGCTTCGACTTGTTACCCTGCTATTGAGACTGGCTTTGACTTGTTTCAATTTGTTTCCCTGCTACTGAGACTGGCTTCAACTTGTTTCCCTGTACTGAGACTGGCTTCGACTTGTTTCTCTGCTATTGAGACTGGCTTCGACTTGTTTCCCTGCTACTGAGACTGGCTTCAATTTGTTTCCATGGTACTGAGACTGGCTTCGACTTGTTTCCCTGCTACTGAGACTGGCTTCGACTTGTTTCCCTACTATTGAGACTGGCTTCAATTTGTTTCCATGGTACTGAGACTGGCTTCAACTTGTTTCCCTGCCACTAAAACTGGCCTCAACTTGTTTCCCTGCCACTGAGACTGGCTTCTACTTGTTTCCCTGCCACTGAAACTGGCCTCAACTTGTTTCCCTGCCACTGAGACTAGTTTCAACTTGTTTGCCTGTCATCACTGATCCCATTTCACTGCCGTCACCCTTATTAATAACTGTCATTCATTGACTAATAACCCCAGGCATGATGGGTGTCACAGAAGTGTTTTTTGTAAGATGTATTTTCATTGTTTATGATTTATTTTTTACTGAAACCAACTTTTTCAAACAATTTGCTTGCACAAATAGAATTAAATAAGTTTTAAGTAGATAGTGTATGGGTCTCTATCGTAAATGTTTCTTTATGTATTTAGAAATCATCTCGGAACATCAGTGTCCGATATCAGATGAAATTACTTTCATTTGGGGGAAGGGGTTAGAGGCAATTTCGTCTGACATCGAACATCAATATTTTACTCTTCAGACCAATGCTGTTAATATATACTGATATCATCATATCTATGTTTTCAAACTTTCGTCTGAGAGGAGGGGTTGGGGGGCCAAGGTCAGATGAAAATATTTTTGTCTGATATCAGACACTGACATTCTGAGATGATCATTTATGAAGATGACATTTTCACTACTATGTTAGTTATGCACATGTTAGTTTGAACCTTACTGTCTCGCAGGCAGTGCACATGCCCTGGAAGATGTGTCGCCCTGCAGTGATGTCTGGATCGCACTACGTACATCGAACGAGTCAGCCACATCGCAGGGTCGCATTCATGTCTACACATACCACCAGATGGAGTGTGTGCAGGCAAAGGTCAGTGCATTGTGTCAGTGATTTATAGCGCCATGGACTGGCTGCATTTGTAACATGTGCTATTAGAGGACAACCAGAATGACCCATATATGAGTTAGAAACATGGTTGGGATCAGGAGCATTTGATCAAGAACAATTACAAGTAATTAGGTCAATATTCAGGTACCATGAATGAACGTAGAAGCAGAACAGTGGTAACAACTGACCGTAACTATGTAAAGTTCCTTCTTATGGAACTTCATACTAATGTTGGAGCGCAGTTGCACAGCAGTTGGAGCATTGGACTGTCAATCAAGAGTTTCCAGAATCCTCCTGCTGTTATTTCAAACCTTGGGCAAGTCTTGTCACTCCACGTTGCTCCAGTTCACCCAGTTGTATGCATGAGTACCTGGCAATAGACAGTGGTTGATATTTGAGCATGCATGCATGGCTGAAAGCATCCTAGAGAAGTCGAGATGATATTTGAATGAATAGGTGTGCCAGGGAGTAACGTGTAAAGCGCTTTGAGCAGTCCTGAGGACTAGACACTGCGCTATATAAGAACTTACCTTGACATATGAGTGCTCCAGTCTGAGGTAGTTGCTGATGCTGACATTCTCTTGTTGCAGTCATTGCCAGTCGAGGTTCCCGTCATCACCTGCATGTGTGTCACGGACCACTGGATGTGGTGCGGGGACATCAATGCTGTCATACATGTCTTCAGGTAAGGAGCTCAAAAGTAAAATCCATCGTTAAACCGAATCCATCATTAAATTTTAGGAGCGTTTTCAAAATGCAAAAAGCCAAGAAATCACAGAGGGCACTATTTCTGTGATACACCGCCGAATGTGTCCCTAGTCTTTATGTAGTAATTGCAGCATGGCTGAATGCTTCCTAGAAAAGTTGAGATGGTCTTCAAATAGAGTCGACAGTTTTCAGGAGAGAAATCAATTTTAAGGTGCAAAATTGGGCTGATGTGCTCATGACAGTGTTAATGAAACAGTCCCCAGTGTGGAGCACAGTTGCTTGCACAAAGGTTAGAGCGTCGGACTCAATCAAGACATTCTAGATTTGAATTCCCTTGTTGTCATTTCAAACTATGGACAAGTTCATTCACTTCATTTTACTCCAGTTCACTCAGCTGTATGAATAAGTTCCTGTCTACAGACAGTGGTGAATATTTGTGTACTAACAGTACTATTGTATCACTTTGGGATCTGTTTTATTTTAAGGACAGTTTTGCATACTAATCACAACATCATCTCTCTGACAGTTTACAAGACTACACGGAGGTGCTAACGTTCCCGGCAACATCTCGTCCTAATGTTCACATCAAGAGCATGGCGTACGGCCGACCAGAGGCGCAACTCTACATAGTCCTCGACAACGGTCATTTCATCATCTGTACGGTCAACATCCCAGTCTTTGAGGTGGAGCCCAACTACTCACCTGTGAAGACAGAATGTCCCGGCAATGGCAAACTCATCCACTGTATCAGTGTACTCTTGAGGACTCCAAGGTAAGACAGACGCACAAACTCAAAACCTCTCTTGTAGTTGTGGTGTGGACAGAGCAAAGGGTGTATCAGTGTGTTGTCTCTTGTAGCTGTGGACAGTGGAGGGTGTATCAGTGTGTTGTCTCTTGTAGCTGTGGTGTGGAGAGTGTATCAGTGTGTTGTCTATTGTAGCTGTGGTGTTGACAGAGTGGAGGGTGTATCGGTGTGTTGTCTCTTGTAGCTGTGGTGTGGACAGAGTGGAGAGTGTATCTGTGTGTTGTCTCTTGTAGCTGCGGTGTGGACAGAGTGGAGAGTGTGTTTGTGTGTTGTCTCTTGTAGCTGTGTTGTGGACAGAGTGGAGAGTGTATCAGTGTGTTGTCTCTTGTAGCTGTGGTGTGGACAGAGTGGAGGGTGTATCGGTGTATTGTCTCTTGTAGCTGCAGTGAGCTGTGGTGTGGACAGAGTGGAGGGTGTATCGGCGTGTTGTCTCTTGTAGCTGTGGTGTGGACAGAGTGGAGGGTGTATCGGTGTATTGTCTCTTGTAGCTGCAGTGAGCTGTGGTGTGGACAGAGTGGAGGGTATATCAGTGTGTTGTCTCTTGTAGCTGTGGTGTGGACAGAGTGGAGGGTGTATCAGTGTGTTGTCTCTTGTAGCTGCAGTGAGCTGTGGTGTGGACAGAGTGGAGGGTGTATCGGTGTGTTGTGTCTTGTAGCTGCAGTGAGCTGTGGTGTGGACAGAGTGGAGGGTGTATCAGTGTGTTGTCTCTTGTAGCTGTGGTGTGGACAGAGTGGGGGTGTATCAGTGTGTTGTCTCTTGCAGCTGCAGTGAGCTGTGGTGTGGACAGAGTGGAGGGTGTATCAGTGTGTTGTCTCTTGTAGCTGCAGTGAGCTGTGGTGTGGACAGAGTGGAGGGTGTATCGGTGTGTTGTCTCTTGTAGCTGCAGTGAGCTGTGGTGTGGACAGAGTGGAGGGTGTATCGGTGTGTTGTCTCTTGTAGCTGCAGTGAGCGGTGGTGTGGACAGAGTGGAGGGTGTATCGGTGTGTTGTCTCTTGTAGCTGTGGTGTGGACAGAGTGGAGGGTGCATCGGTGTGTTGTCTCTTGTAGCTGCAGTGAGCGGTGGTGTGGACATAGTGGAGGGTGTATCGGTGTGTTGTCTCTTGTAGCTGCAGTGAGCTGTGGTGTTGACAGACTGGAGGGTGTATCAGTGTGTTGTCTCTTGTAGCTGTGGTGTGGACAGAGTAGAGGGTGCATCGGTGTGTTGTCTCTTGTAGCTGCAGTGAGCTGTGGTGTGGACATAGTGGAGGGTGTATCAGTGTGTTGTCTCTTGTAGCTGTGGTGTGGACAGAGTGGAGGGTGTATTGGTGTGTTGTCTCTTGTAGCTGCAGTGAGCTGTGGTGTGGACAGAGTGGAGGGTGTATCAGCGTGTGGAACCTCCACAGCACCACGGGGAGTCTCCAGAGACTACGTCACCCTCTCCCCAAGGACCAGGCCAAGACCGCCACCTTTGACGTTGTCTTTGTTGTCACATGTCCGCAAGACAGCTCATCCGTATGGTCCTACATCTATCCTGGTGGGTCAACACAGTTATTCATCCGTACTAACCCACCACTGACTGTAGTTAGATATGCAGCTGGTGCTTCTTCCAGGCCAAAGGCCAGAAATAAAAATAATAAGCCATTCACTTCAATCACAGCCGTTATTGGCCAGTTTTATTTTTTCAATGACAAACCTGCATCATTTGAGCAACTTATTTAATTAATACTGATCCATTCAATTTGCTTCCCTACCAGTTGTGCCAATGATAGTAATTAGTGTGGGGTTGTAAACTTGAAACTATTAGTTAATCTAGTGGCCAGCTGCCCCCCCCTAAATTCCACTAGTCTTATCAGTTGTAATTACCTGTCTTGGCCAGTCATCTGCCAGTCTTGAAGACAGGCAGACAGGTATCTGGCTAAGGCTTCTTCTGTGTGCCATGTCTGTCGCAGGCGTTGGCCATCATGGCCCTTCAAACCACACTGTTGTTGATGTTTTGTAGCAGTTCTGTAACACTCCTTCCAAACCATGTTGACAGACTGTTTAATATTTTTTTCTCTGCCATCCCCTGCACTATTTTCTGCTTGATCTTTCCTGTTGTTACCGAGGTACTAGCTGTTCTGTCTTTCTCATTATATGGCCCTGTTGTTACCGGGGTACTAGCTGTTCTATCTTTCTCATTATATGGCCCTGTTGTTACCGAGGTACTAGTTGTTCTATCTTTCTCATTATATGGCCCTGTTGTTACCGAGGTACTAGTTGTTCTATCTTTCTCATTATATGGCCCTGTTGTTACCGGGGTACTAGCTGTTCTATCTTTCTCATTATGTGGCCCTGTTGTTACCGTGGTACTAGTTGTTCTATCTTTCTCATTATATGGCCCTGTTGTTACCGAGGTACTAGTTGTTCTATCTTTCTCATTATATGGCCCTGTTGTTACCGAGGTACTAGTTGTTCTATCTTTCTCATTATATGGCCCTGTTGTTACCGGGGTACTAGCTGTTCTATCTTTCTCATTATATGGCCCTGTTGTTACCGAGGTACTAGTTGTTCTATCTTTCTCATTATATGGCCCTGTTGTTACCGGGGTACTAGCTGTTCTATCTTTCTCATTATGTGGCCCTGTTGTTACCGTGGTACTAGTTGTTCTATCTTTCTTATTATGTGGCCCTGTTGTTACCGGGGTACTAGCTGTTCTATCTTTCTCATTATATGGCCCTGTTGTTACCGGGGTACTAGCTGTTCTATCTTTCTCATTATATGGCCCTGTTGTTACCGGGGTACTAGCTGTTCTATCTTTCTCATTGTATGCCCCTGTTGTTACCGTGGTACTAGCTGTTCTATCTTTCTCATTATGTGGCCCTGTTGTTACCGTGGTATTAGTTGTTCTATCTTTCTCATTATATGGCCCTCTTGTTACCGTGGTACTAGCTGTTCTATCTTTCTCATTATATGGCCCTGTTGTTACCGAGGTACTAGTTGTTCTATCTTTCTCATTATGTGGCCCTGTTGTTACCGGGGTACTAGCTGTTCTATCTTTCTCATTATATGGCCCTGTTGTTACCGTGGTACTAGCTGTTCTATCTTTCTCATTATATGGCCCTGTTGTTACCGTGGTACTAGTTGTTCTATCTTTCTCATTATATGGCCCTGTTGCTACCAAGGTACTAGCTGTTCTATCTTTCTCATTATATGGCCCTGTTGTTACCGGGGTACTAGCTGTTCTATCTTTCTCATTATATGGCCCTGTTGTTACCGGGGTACTAGCTGTTCTATCTTTCTCATTATATGGCCCTGTTGTTACCGTGGTACTAGTTGTTCTATCTTTCTCATTATGTGGCCCTGTTGTTACCGGGGTACTAGCTGTTCTATCTTTCTCATTATGTGGCCCTGTTGTTACCGGTGTACTAGCTGTTCTATCTTTCTCATTATATGGCCCTGTTGTTACCATGGTACTAGTTGTTCTATCTTTCTCATTATATGGCCCTGTTGTTACCGTGGGTACTAGTTCTATCTTTCTCATTATATGGCCCTGTTGTTACCGGGGTACTAGCTGTTCTATCTTTCTCATTATGTGGCCCTGTTGTTACCGTGGTACTAGTTCTATCTTTCTCATTATATGGCCCTATTGTTACCGTGGGTACTAGTTGTTCTATCTTTCTCACTATATGGCCCTGTTGTTACCGGGGTACTACCTGTTCTATCTTTCTCATTATGTGGCCCTGTTGTTACCGGGTACTAGCTGTTCTATCTTTCTCATTATGTGGCCCTGTTGTTACCGGGGTACTAGCTGTTCTATCTTTCTCATTATGTGGCCCTGTTGTTACCGGGGTACTAGCTGTTCTATCTTTCTCATTATATGGCCCTGTTGTTACCGGGGTACTAGCTGTTCTATCTTTCTCATTATGTGGCCCTGTTGTTACCGGGGTACTAGCTGTTCTATCTTTCTCATTATGTGGCCCTGTTGTTACCGGGGTACTAGCTGTTCTATCTTTCTCATTATGTGGCCCTGTTGTTACCGGGGTACTAGCTGTTCTATCTTTCTCATTATGTGGCCCTGTTGTTACCGTGGTACTAGTTGTTCTATCTTTCTCATTATATGGCCCTGTTGTTACCGTGGGTACTAGTTGTTCTATCTTTCTCATTATATGGCCCTGTTGTTACCGGGGTACTAGCTGTTCTATCTTTCTCATTATGTGGCCCTGTTGTTACCGTGGTACTAGTTGTTCTATCTTTCTTATTATATGGCCCTGTTGTTACCTGGGAACTTACCTGTTCTATCTTTCTCATTATATGGCCGTGTTGTTACCGTGGTACTAGCTGTTCTATCTTTCTCATTATATGGCCCTGTTGTTACCGTGGTACTAGCTGTTCTATCTTTCTCATTATATGGCCCTGTTGTTACCGGGGTACTAGCTGTTCTATCTTTCTCATTATATGGCCCTGTTGTTACCGTGGGTACTAGTTGTTCTATCTTTCTCATTATATGGCCCTGTTGTTACCGTGGTACTACCTGTTCTATCTTTCTCATTATATGGCCCTGTTGTTACCGGGGTACTAGCTGTTCTATCTTTCTCATTATATGGCCCTGTTGTTACCGGGGTACTAGCTGTTCTATCTTTCTCATTCTAAGGCCTGTGAATCCTGCTTGTTGTTTTCTTCTCATTTTGGTCCTGCTATTGTAAGGATGTCTTCACTAGTTTTATGTCCATGGTACTCTCAGTGACTTCTGCCGTACAGCAGTACTGGTTCTGTGTAGTATTGTAATACATTTTCTCACTTCAGGTGATATACTTTTGTTTGTTAAAATGTGTGTCTTGTTTTGGCCAGGGCATAGAGCTTAGTGAACTAAATTGCCCCAGCTTTGAAAGAATGGGAAGGTAGGCATCCCCAGCCACCCGAGTCTGACCTGCATACCAGTCCACCACCCCACCCCACCCCACCCCACCCCACCCCACCCCACCCCACCCCACCAAGTAACACCTCTTGAAATGATCAGAACTTATATACAGTGGAACCTCTCTAATAAGGTCACCCTTGGGACTAGGCAAAGTGACCTGAATAGCGAGGTGACCTTATTAACGGGACTAATTTCCTATACTTTACTGTTACAAATATAATTTGGGACTGTCCCGAGGTAACCTTAATTGCGAGGTGGCTGTATTATGGAGTTGTTTAAATTGTTACGTCTTAGAATCTGTCTCACTATGTCGATGCTGTGTGTTGACCACTGACTTGTCTTGTTGTAGGCTCAGTCATCTATCGCTGGAGCACGGTCAGTATGAAGCTGACCAGTCAGACTGACCTCTCGCAGCTGATGCCCCCACCAGGTCATCGGCCAGCGAATCACTGCCCACAGTCAGCCAGGCTCCACTGTAAGTCAACCTACCAATAATAATATAATAAAATGACTTCCTTAACACCAGTATCCCCAGAAAATCTTAGCTCAGTGATGCAACAAAATGAAAGAATTGGGCATTTTCATGATCGTGCACTAAGAAGCAAAGGGGATAGGCAATATTAAAATGAGGGGTTTTTAAATGACGTTGAAATAAAACTATTTCCTGCTGATTTACAACTGATACACATACCTTCCAAGTCACCCCGATTTCGTACTTTCAAAAGTGAGCTCAGATCATTTTGAGGAAGGTCGCGACCCAACAGGGACAAAGCTTTTAATATTAGTATGCAGTAATCATGGCTTTGGACCCGAAAGAGTCACACTGCTATGTTAACAAACTGTTTCCTTCCAAAACACTTAACAAATTCAATAAACACATTAGGGCAGTCAGAATTTTATAACATATACATAATTTACAACATACAACATGATTTTGTGATAAAAACAAACAGAAAATCTCCCTTTAAGAAATGCTGTTGTCTGTGAACGCATCTTCACCATGTGTTGCAGTCAACAAGAGCCAGGTGACAGCACTGTTGGTGTCAGGTGACAACCTCTACATCGGTACCACAGGCGGTCGAGTCTTCATCCTAGACAAGGTCGCCATGACACCCGTCACAGTGCTTCATTGCCATGGCGAAGATGCACCCTACATCCGGGCCATCCTTCCGTTGCCGCAGCCACATCCTATGGACCGGGACCGGGTCCCCGGCCAGGAGACTGATGTCTTTACGAACAGTGGCGTTGTCAGCATCGGCAAAGGTTACCGTGAGATGTATGGACGGTACCTGGGTAGGCATCTGCTGAGAGTTGATAAGTCATTGACGTATATTCTCTGTTGGATGCACGAACACTGGAGGCAGTGCCAGGATGTCAGTGAGTCATAGCTGACAACGAAAACAAAATGTCGGTTTGATGACGTCTGCGTAAACATTTGCCATGATGGTGTTGATGTGTTACTGAAGACAAGCGACCGAGACTGATGTAAATTATGTATTTATAGAATGTTTGTAAATCACATGTTTCTTATGTGTAAATAGCACTGATTGTACAGCAGTTGTACTGTTTATAGTCGAGACACTTAGGTTTACAATAGGATATAGTTGAGACGATTTTGTAACTGGAACTGGGTTCAATTTAAACCGTACTCGATTCTAATAATCTCGGAGTAGTAATGAAATGAAAGCAGTAGTGAGTGTTTTTCCTAATGATAATTTCATTCATGTGTTAGATAGTAGATAGTGTTTATCTTGAATGGGGTAGACAGTGTGTTTTGGTTGTTTTGGTTATGATGTTGTGATGTCATCATGAGAAGATAGACAGTGATATGTTGCCTATCACGTGCATCAGCGGTGAGATGTGTCACGTCTTTAATGTTGCTAGCAGGACATTGAATAACTAGAAATGATTCTGGTTACGTTTTACAGACACTGAACAGTCTGTGCTTATGAGCAGAAAAATGCATTGCTCATTGCTAGTCTGTGGCTGTAGTTGTTGTATGTATTTAACGTTTAATAACCCTTCTCTAAATGTCTAGTTGTGGATATTCTCTTGGATAGTTAAGTGAATGTCAGTATTCTAATCACTGCTCTGTTGATTGATTTCTAGTCATACGTCCTGCCCAGTTTGAAGCATTTTATGAAAACAAACTGACATTTAAAAAAAATGAATAAGCTATAACAAATGGACTGGTCAGATTTCTGTCCAAAAAAGTGATTAATCCAGTAATCTGTAACAACTGATTTTATTGTTGTATCGTGGTTTGTTGTTCCATAATACATTTAATTTTACATTGATTTAATATGTATTTATTTAATGAAGATTTGTGATATGTTGCTAGGAGTATCTATGGTGTCATATTTACATAACTATACAAAATAACAAGTTGTTTTGACAAGAATGCTGACTGTCAGAGGGGCTTGGGCATGTTTATAAAAAATATGTGGGAATGTGTTTGTATGCATGCATGTTCAAAAATATATGTATATACAAATATATACATACACCCACACTAATAATGTTATGTATATACAAATATATACATACACCCACACTAATACTGTTGATTTAACTGTTGTGATATGTGTGTATTTGCTTCAAATGTCACTGTGATTTTATGTTGATTTGCCGGCATGTTGTGTTACATGATGGAAACTGTATGCATTTTATTAAAATCATCTCTTCGGTGGACTGTACACATTTCTAACAATCTTTGTCAACGTCTTGCCTAAGTAGGAACAGAAGTTGTTTACTCCATTGACCCATTTTACAGATTGATCCATTTTCTATGGATTTCTAGTGCCAAAATAATTTTCGAGACAGCTACTAAGTTTCCCGCAAAAATCTTGAAAATTCATGATAATTTTTAGTTCTTTGGGCCAAAGGTCCAACGGACTATTGCCATCACTCTGCGTCCGACGTCTGCCATTAGCTGCCGTATCTCGGAAACCGTTCAGTAACTTTTTCTCTAATTTTGCATAGACGTATCTTAGGGTACTGCCACCATGCACGAGAAATTTATTTGATTGAATTGTTCTAAGGGCCCCCAACGGGCCAAAAACAGGTATTATTTTTACATTTTGCCTATTTTTTTTAAAACTCAAGTAACTTTTTCTTTAATTTTCCATATACATTTCATGTCATAGTGTCACTCTAAACAATAAATCTGTATTTGATTTAATCATTCTAAGGGCATCTAATGGCCACCCAAAAAGGACCCCAAAACTGGTAAATTTTCACATTTTGCCTATTTTTTCAAAAACTTCAGTTACTTTGTCTCTAATTTTGCAAAGACATTTCATGTGGTAGTGCCACTATAGAAAATAAATGTGTATTTGATTCATTTTAAGGGCACCAAATGTCCCCTAAAATGCTAAATTTGCTTAAAAAAATTGTCTACTGCAGGAGAACAGCCCTGCAGCTCTATTTATAACTGGCTGGCTACACCCCATCACACAACTAATCCCTTTTCATACAACATATGTCACATGCGGAGTCTGTGTCTTGCATGGATCAGAGGTTGTCTTTTCTGTTATTTCAAAAAGTGTTCAGTAACTTTTTCTCTGATTTTGCAAAGACGTCTCTTAGGTTAGTGTCACTGTACACAAGAAATTTGTATTTGATTGAATCATTCTAAGGGCACCACAGGGCCTCCCAAAAAGCTAAATGTTCACATTTTGTCTGTTTCTGCCTGGACTAGGTTGGCAGAGTGCCGATTGATTTTGTATTACACCCCACCCCACTGTGGAGCTAACATTCTCTGCCTGCTATTGTTTTACGGAAACTGACTAATCTGTAATTGGTCACTGGCAGAGGCTAGTGTCAACAGACAGCATGAACCCAGTAGACCACTGTTAAACTGGACAGTTGCATGTAGGTTTTAAGCTGTGTCAAACAGTGGGCTGTAACTAATGTGTAATGGGAATCCCTACTGCACTGGTAGAACCTGAGGAACTTTAAAACAGCAGTACACATACTTATCAATGCAATATAAAGATATGACCTAGGATAAATAAAATAAATTAGGTATAAAATAAAATATAAAATAACAGGTATACTTGAAAAGGTTAAAACATATTTAGCCAAAATTATAAGGAATATTATTCAGATGTTTTGCTATACATGTTGCAGCTATTCCGTCACTCCAGTTATATTAGTATTATGTCGTTACTACTGTTTTATGTCAAAATGCATGCAATGCATATGTACCTTGTTAACAAATAAAGTTTTATCATAGTTCATCGCTTTCTTCTTCCCATTCTGGGGGAGGGTGGTAGGGGCAAAATGAGAACAGAAAATGCGTGTACATTTTCTTAAACAACGTTTTATTGTGCTACATGCGAGATTGCAGCTCATCAACTCTCCTGCAAGGTTTCTACAACCACTGGAAATCGGCCTAAATAGTATCGGAATAAAATCCCAACAGTATTTATTAATAACACATTAATTAATATATACAATATTCACGAAATGGTCTACTCAAATACTTTATTTCCAGGTGTATCTTCACGGGCATGCGTATAGTCTAGAGAGCTACTAAACATGTTAACACTTTACTTCCATCATAACTCTTAATGGTCTGTAACTGTGATTCACAAAAAAAACATTTCATTAATAATTACAAATTCACAATATAGTTCAAGGACTTCAGGGCCTCTTGGCCCGTTTAAAACAATTTATTAACGTTGAATCCGCCAGGATTCCATTCGCAACTTTTCAAACTACAATAACGTAACAATTATTTTAAATGTCTGCGTACAGCTAGCAACGCCCAGATGACATTATTATCTTGATGATGATATATAGAAAACATTATATTCCGCCGTTACAACTACACGTACAGCCTTTTAAAACACTGAACTACCCCAAGGCCCCCATCCCACATAGGCTCCCAAGGGATTTGTTAGTCTAAATCTACGAATCGCACGAAACGGCTCGCTATAGCACACCTACAATATTTCAGCCTGTACATACACAAATGAAGGAGATATACAGGACGCACATACAAACAAACACTTTTATTATAGATGTTGGCCGATAGATTAGTATTACAAGTACGTATTTCTACAATGTAAGTATAGTACAACCGGGCGTACTTTTCTTTGTGCGCTGAAAATATCCATTAAAAGTTGCATGTGTTTTTATTCAGACCAATGGCCAATGCAGGTAAACAGTTCTCTGTTCTCAGGCAATGGAATGTGGTCGCTGTAGTCATATGCAGTGCCGAGGCGTAGTGACAGGGGGCCGCACTCGAACCGGGGCGCCGGGTCTGGGACGCCGAATCGACGGTACCTAGCGGCCGGATAGCATCGTATAACGTACACATGTAAGCATTTTTCTTTTCCGTTGTGACAATCACAGTTTGAACTCGGCTGGTGTTCATTCTGGAACCACATGTGACATTCCTTGGGACACTTGAAACGATTTCCATTTTCCCCACGTCCAACTCTGCGACTGGATAAAATAAGGCAGATGGGGCCAACCATACTAAAACGGGAGTTTCACAGCTATTGGCGATTGTTTCGATGACACTGCGGGGCCACTTGACTGTCCAAGGATCGGAATGAATCACCAGAAACCAATGCCACAATGGACGGTCGGCGGTTGCATCACAGCATCGTGACGCCAATGCTTTGTGGTTCAGAGAAAGGTACCATGATAGCTAGACAAGAAATAGGACGAGACGAAGGTCCCAGGGCCTCCCCGAATAGGAATTGAAAAATGTTGCTGCCTGCTGGACAAACATACAGCGCATCTCATGCACACTGATCACCATGGTTCGACATATCCACTCACCGCCAAAACAGTAGCAATCTTGGAACAGTCGAACACATAGATTTAGATGGAACCAGACCTAGTACATTTTCATGAGTACAAATACATTGCTAAAAGCTGAGTACGAGTACAAGTACGAATACATTTCAAAAATATACATATTAAATAATAGCGTATATTTTTTTATTATTAATTAATCAGATTTATGTAACTCAGCACATGTTACTATGCAATGGCAGTTGAAAAATTTTTACCAGGAAAACTAACAAAAAACCTCACTATTTAATCAACAATGAAATTCACTTCATTGGCATTCACTTCAGTGGCATCCTATGATCTTGGCATCTATTTGCCATTGCACCGAATGAACATGAGGTGTTCAAAGGTTGAGTCTTTCAGGCTACACCGTTCAGGGCGGAATACTTTCCCAGCTATGCTAAATACCCTTTCAACTTCGGCTGACGAGGCGGGAATGCTGAGATGGCGAGGGACCAACTGAGCCAGAGTGGGAAAATTGTTGCGTTGACCCTTCCAGAACTGTAGTGGGTCACTGTGACGATCTGAACACGGCTGACTGAGGTATTCTGAGTTGTCTGAGGAGGTGATTGATGCATCCGAATCCCCCATGAAGTCGAAGAGGTCACCTTAGTCATTGATATGTCGTTGTTTCGCTGGAGGAGGCTGCACTCCAGCAGTCTGCTTGATGATGGCCTCGGCCTTGCTGAACAGAAGCTGCTTGATAGTTTTGCGCTCACCATCATTGCTGCACCACTTTAAATTGAAGCGCGGGTCAAGTTCAGACGCGCTGTCCTATAAATGTCATTCTTTTGGAACGAAGTCAAGCGTTTCTTTACTGACTGTTGCAGGGCCGAAACAAGCTTGCTGTTGTAGGTGGAGGACATTTTCTTCATTTTGTTCTTCAATCCATGGATGCATGGCACAACTAGGCTCGCAGATATACTACTCTCTTCCTGCATATGGACTGTTGCGATTTCAAAAGGTCGCAACATTCACAGAGATCCTGCAGGCAGCTGCGTTCATATTGTGTTAGATGCACAGTATCGAGGGCATTCAGCTTGTCATTCAGCTAGGAACGACCGAATCATACGAATTTGTGACTTCCATCTCGTTGTATTTGTGACTTTGATACACTTCTCGCCCTCGAGAATGTCAGTAGCAAGTATTGACTTTCTCGCAAATGAAACGATCTTTACAGCTTTTGCAATCAATAAGTTTTGTGATAAGTGGGCCAGCCTGTTTCAGTCCATCATGAACAACCAGCTGTGTCGTGTGAGCGAAGCAGCGGTCACGTACAGCAGGGAGATGGTCAAACACGGCTGGGTTGATGGGACTGTCACCAATGTTGTCAGTGTCATTGCTGTCATCATCATCACTGCTATCATCATCTTCACTGACATCTGACCACTGACATCTGACTCGGTCGCCACAGATGAATGTCCTGGCAGATCGACGTTGAATGCCTTTATCATGTTGGCGGCATTGCCGGTCACATTGTTCATGATCTTTGATGCGATTTCGAAAGCACTGACAGTTTCGTGGTACTCTTGGTAAATGATCTCTGTCGTATGCCTTCCCTTGAATCACAAGCAGTCCAGTATGACTGACTTCATCATTCCATAAGTGTGTGGAATCAAGGGTTGTCGATCAGCGATAATGGCAACAGATCACCGGCGACCAGCCTGACAACGGCGTCCGTGATGGCATGCTGGCGTGGACCACGCGTGCTATACTTCACTGCAGATTAATTCTAACTGTTTACAAAGATATGACCTGCTTCATGACTGTCTCACAAACACAGTGATTTACCCAATCAGATGCTTCAGATGAATTCAAAAACGTGAATATACATTACTATACAAGGGTATGACCTGCTTCATGACTGTCTCACAAACGCAGTGATTTACCCAATCAGATGCTTCAGATGAATAAAAAAATGTGAATATACATTACTATTCAAACTACGGAATTTGAGTACAGCGTTCTTGAAGGTATGTATATATATATATATATATATATATATATATATATATATATATATATATATATATATATATATATATATATATATATATATATATATACACACATATCCGTATTTAAATATTTCAGTACTTAAAAAATGTACTCGAGTACACGAGTACATTTATTATTAGATCGATGGTGTGTGTCTGTGTGGTCAGTGTTCCCAGTTATACA
The DNA here is from genome assembly GCA_963995525.1 of Escarpia spicata. Classification (NCBI taxonomy): domain Eukaryota; kingdom Metazoa; phylum Annelida; class Polychaeta; order Sabellida; family Siboglinidae; genus Escarpia; species Escarpia spicata. Next base: position 31,563,639 of record OZ023218.1, read on the forward strand.
TGTTTATTTATTTATTTTATTGCTTTCTTAATAGCGAACACCACAAGAGATTTTCCCCATGAGGGACAATAATTCTACCTCCGCCATATCAATCAGATTAGCCGTTTTTTACCCAAACCAACAAAGGAACGCGTAGTCAATGCCATCATCACATCGCGGATTGACTACTGCAACGCACTCTTGTACGGCACGTCTGCAGTTAACATCGCGCGTCTGCAACGAATACACAACTCGGCTGCCAGACTGATCCTGCGTCGTCCACGTAGTGACAGCGCCACGCCCCTGTTACGCGAACTTCATTGGCTGCCTGTTGCGCGCAGAGTGGATTACAAGATACTGGTACTCACGTACAAAACCATGCACAATGACGCGCCCGTGTACCTGTGTGAACTCGTGCACCCATATCAACCGGCAAGAGCTTTGCGCTCTGCGAGCAGTAACATGTTGGAAGTGAAGCGAACTCGTATCAAGGCTGGGGACGGCTCGTTCGCTGTAGCTGCTGCGTCCCTACGGAACACTTTACCGAGTGTTGTTAAAACTTGTGACACTCTCGCCAGCTTCAAATGTCGTCTGAAGACACATTTCTTTTGTGTTTCATATTAGTGCCACTCTACATGAACACTGCCCTCTACTAAAACCAATTTTAATTAGTTATCGTATTCGTATAATTATTATTCATTATTCCTCAAGTAAACTATTTTATATCAAATGTTTTACTAAATTATTTATTATTATTAATCATACAGATAAATATTTATTTATTAGTATTATTTTATATAGTTATTGTGCTAGATTGATTATTATTAATATTATTTAATTTTGATGAATAACTGCTATTTATTTACTTGTTTTATATGTATGTATTTATTTATTTTATTCTTTACCACTAATATTTATTTTAAATTAATACACATATACATATTTATTGCAATTCTACCATTTTTTTGTATTTTAATATGTTGTGAAGCGCTACGAACAATACTGGATGTGGCGCTATACCAAATAAAATATATTATTATTATTAGTATAAAGATATTTGAATTTGAGTACCGACTACTTCGCCCCATGTCTGAATGGTACCGAGCTCATTGATCCACAAATGCTGCATGTACAAAATGAGACATGATATTAACTTGTTCAATTTGATTACCCTTTGGATGTGCACAATTATTTTGCATTTCTAATCGACATTGTTATGTCGATAACACGTTGAACTGGTGGCTGTGTAATAAAGCATCATGGCGCAGCCACGTTTCACCCCAGAACGAAGCTGACGTCAGCTGATCAAATACATTAAAGGCACTGTGTTAAATTAACAAAACACAACATATTTGCCACCTCTTTGTAAAGATTACTGTTCCGAAGTCGAACAGTAGAGAGGCGCATACAAACCGTTCAAATTACCAATGTAGTCATTGATGTTTAAAGTCATATGTTAATTTAACAGCCGACTAATATCACAACAAACGTTCATTAGTTCGTCAGGTAGTCTTGAAGGTACTGCGGTGGACGTCTGTTTCGTCTGGGCCGTTGGTACTGCGGGTAACCAGGTTGTTGAGCAGGCAGACCACCGACGTCAAGGTCATCAAGGTGGGTGTTCGACAATAGCTGTCGAACACAACGCCGTGAGTTTCATCGCGACCCGTCTTCAAGTACGAACGTGTTGGGACTAGCTTTAGCGGCGATACGCTTCGGGTTCGACAATGACGATGCCAGCTTGTGCTTCCTGATAGGTCGTTTCGTCTTGATCCCGTCTCCAGGTTTCATCATCGTATTTCGCGAACGATGTCCTTTGTCGGTGTACGCTTTGATTCGTTCCTGCTTTCTTGCGATCGGTTCAGCTAACACTGAAATGATCGCGGTGGAGTTGCCTGAGGTGGTTTCTGGTTTTCCAGAGGAAATCGTGGTTTACGACCTAGCATTATCTCTGCTGGAGTACGCCGTCTCAACTCATGTGGTGTCGATCGGTACATTTGCAGGAATGTTCGTACTGCATCTGCGAACGTTTTCCCCTCCACAAATTGTGGGTTGTACAGCGCACTGCGACGATGCTCGATACCAAGTTTCTGCAGAAATGTTTCAAACTCGTATGACACATACTGTGGTCCGTTGTCGCTTTGGAGAACTTCCGGGATTCCCCAACGATCGAACAGGTCCTTCAGGATCTGGATGATGGCGGAAGACGTCACCGTACTGGTTGCGGCTATTTCTGGCCAATTAGAATATTGGTCCTGTATGACAACCAGAAATCGTTGGCTGTGAGGTGCGGCCTGCACCTCGCCGAATATTTCGACTTGTATTCGCTGCCACGGTTTCTCCGGCCATAGTATGGGCTGAATCGGTGGCTGTGTAGGTTTGGTTGATATCTCGGGACGACCTTCGTGGGCCATTTTCAGTACTTTGTCCTGAAGTGTGGTAGAGATTACAACATATGTGCCACGTGACACACACACATCGTTGAACACGGATAGCTCGTCTTTGAGTCGGAAGTAGGCTTCCATGTCAGGGGGTGCCTGAGCCAACCATGATGTACGAAGTGACGGACCTGCGTCAAAGTGTTATCCTCGGAAGAAGCGTTTTTCAACTCGGCTGCAGTAACGAGGTTGTCCAACTCAATTTCTATGCCACAGTCGTCTGTCGTCGATTTACACTGTTTTTCTTTGACCAGTCTGCTGAGCATATCTGCTACCTGGTTCTTGGAACCAGCAGTGTATCGAATGTCAAAGTCATACTGGTGTAGACGATCAGACCATCGATCAATTCGCAATGGCCTGTGGCCCGAACCGGAAATCGCTAACAGCATTGTGAGTGCCTGGTGGTCCGTCTTCAGCGTGAATTTTCTACCGAATAGAAAAACATGCCAGTGTTCGCACGCGAAGATACATGCCAGTGCTTCACGTTCTCCTGTGGAGTACTTCCGTTCTGTTGCTGAAAGCGTCTTGGATGCATACGCGACTAGCCTCTCTTTGCCATTTGACACTTGCGATAACACCGCACCAAGGGTGATTCCTGGAGCATCCGTCGTCACGATCGTTGGAGCATCTGGATCGAAATGTGCGAGAATTGGAGCAGACGCAATTTTCTGCTTCAAGTCGTGGAAGGCTTGGTCTTGCTCGGCTGCCCATTCCCACAGAGCGTCTTTGCGTAGTAGTTGTCTAAGTGGCTCAGCAGTTTCCGAGTAATGTGGGAAAAATTTCAGGTTGAAATTCGTCGTGCCCAGAGAGGAAGCAACTTCCTTTGCATTGGTCGGTTCTGGTAGATCCTCAATTGCTTTCACGTTGGAGTGTAGTGGTAGGACACCCTTGGAGGACACATGGTATCCCAGGAAGTCGATTTCCGTCCTGGCAAACTGACACTTCTCGCGTGATACTCAGCCAGCCTGTTAAACACTAGCTGCAGACGTGTGTCATGTTGTTCCTGTGTGTGTACAGGAATCCTACCAGGCCTGGAAAAGAGCGCGAACCATAAGGGAGTTTGATGAGTGTGTCGGTCGGCGAATTTACCGACAAAATTACAACGAACGCGATAAATTCATAAAAAATGTACCTCAAAACACAAGCGTAAAACCGTATAGTTTTCCAACTATGCCCGTAGTTTTCATGTTATACTTGACAGGTATGCCTATGTGCACAACACTTCGGTTACGACGTCGCCATAAGTTTCCACAATGATTATTAAAGTTGCTGCGACGTCGCCACAACCGTGCAACGTACGCTAATTGTGAATGTCGTTATGTTAGCTGGGTACGCCCACTGTATACAAAACAGTTACACGCTATATATACGCAATAGGCAGGTACCGATATTATCCGTCGTGGCTGGTTGATGATGTTGATTGACTGACGATGTTCGGAACACAATCCAACCTTCACCCAGTGTCTAGTCAGTGATGGACAGGCACTAAGGCACTACCGCGAACGACAAGCAACAGCAGACGACATATACATTCGTACACATACAAGATCGAACCTAAACAACCGACCATGGTGTGTATACCGATGGCAATGTGCCTTGGTCAAGGATCTGAGCAGCAACGGTGGACCCTTAATTCGCTTACCACTGCTGTTGGCGATCGCTGCATTGGGACTGACCACCCTGCCGTCGATCCACGGTGTTTGTCCCGCCATTGGTCCTCACTGCTACTGCGTTATGGAATACGGCGGCCCAAGCGGTCCAGAAAATAATATCTACTCCAAGAATATTGGCAATATTACGCAGGTACCGCAGTTTAGTTACTCCAACTCCACGAATGATAGGCTAAGCATAACAGAGAAAGCAACTATATACAGTTCAAGCGAACGCATTTAGAGACAAAAAAGTCATAGATATACAACTATGTAGGCTCGGTATAACGACAATTGAACCGGGGGCGTTCACTGGCCTCGGCGATACACTAGCGTATGTGAGCCTCAGCGACAACCTACTCGAAGCGATCTCGGGTGAAGTTTTCGTCGGGCTCAATCAGTCGATGCCGTACTTTGATCTATCCAGTAATCGCCTGACTACAGTAAGTTCCGCCTTGTTCAGATATTTGGTAGCACTGAAACATCTGCGGTTGGACAATAACCCGCTCGAGACGATTACATACAATGCTTTCAATGAACTCCATCAGTTGAACGAACTTTATATACACTCCACCCACCTGAAGGCCGTCAACGCATCCTGGTTCAACAACCTCACTCAACCGGATGCTCTGCACCTCAACAGTAATCGCCTTGAAACGATCGCAGACTATGCTTTCGACGGACTGGTCCATCTGAAGATACTGTTTCTGTATAACAACGTCCTGAAGTCAGTGAGTCCCTTAGCATTCAGTGAGTTATCGCAATTGGGAGAACTGCATTTATGTAGAAACCAGCTAGAAACGATCGGTGACGACACTTCCAGTCAGCTCAAGGAATTACATTTGTTTAACAACCGCCTGACAACAGTAAGCTCCGCCGTCTTTAGAAACTTGTCACACCTGGAAAGTTTGGAAATCGGCACAACCAGGTAGATACGATGCAGGAAGACGCTTTCAGTGGTATCCAGTCACTGAAGTATATGTATCTGAACGCCAACAACATTAAGACGATCACTGCAACCACGGTCAGCCACTTGTCACGATTTGAATCGTTGTCACTCAGCAACAACCAGCTCGAGACGATTCCAGATGATGAGTTCAGTGGTTTCCAGTTACTGGAGGATCTGTCTCTTGACGACAACAACATTAAGACGATCAGTGCAACCTCGTTCAGCCACTTGTCACGATTTATTGCTTTTGTGTTCCTAATTATATAACATAGCTTATTTACGTGTTCTGACTGGTGGTTAAAGATGTGTTGATGTGTTATAACCCAAAACATAATGCATTTGTGTAGTAACATCATATATATATGTATGCGCCCCTGACACATACATCCTCCTATGCAAAGCAACAGTGCAAGACAAGTGTAGATTGAAATAGGCCAACTTAATGACATTTAGCTTTATTCGTTTACATAACTCATAAACTACAACATAAATACATCAATACATGTTCACAGTAAGCATGCCGGCCCCAGTGGTATTGCTAACCACTACCTACAAGTCGTAGACGTATTGCCAACCACCAGTACTAACTATCTCACGACACTATATTTACCATTGACACCGTATCGGTGGGGGTCACTCCGCCTCTGCACCATTAGCAGCCTACTTTATTTATCGCACTAAAAACCCTGAGTACACTACTGAGACTCGTAAGAGGGAAAATCAGAGACCGAACCTCGTGTACTTATATAACAGGGAAAAGCGTCCAAGAATCTACATTGTATACAGTTATGCATCAAGTGTGGTACATGGAGGAGGGTGGGAGACAAAATCATAACTTGAATAACAATAAACCAATAGCAATAAAAAATTCAACAATAAAACGCAAACTTAAGTAAATGATTCGTCAACCGAAAACCACGCGCAGAACGGCTCCATCAATATCTCAGTGAACGTAGAATGGGACGAACAGTTTTTTGTCCCCGTTTATGTAATCTTACGCGTACAAGTAAGTCCGCTCTCTACATTGTCCACCAGGTTACCGTTGGCCTACTCCGTGTGTGTGCGCGTCTACGTGCGTGTGCATTCATGTGTGCATTTGAGAGTGTATTATATATATTTATCTACGTAGCTATATTGTCAGTTCTCTTCTCCGTGTAATGCCAGCAACATACCAATGGAATAGTGTAATGTACTATGATAAATTATATGTAAACCTACTCGAACGATTTGTTATGTTTTGATCTTCAGAACCTGCATTGGGCTTGCAACATTGAGTGGAGCACTTGCCGTCATTGTGATTGGCGTATTAATTATACAGGTTTGTCTAGCTATGTCTCGATTAAGCAAATTACCTTATGCCATTTAATGAGAACATTACAATGTTGCATTTTTTAAAATTCCACAAATATATCGTTAAAGCCAAATTAAGTTTACATGTCATCCCCAACCGTGTGTTAGTAATTACTAATTTTAGTTATTTTTGTAATGGTGTGTTGACCAGATGAGATTTTCAATGCGTACACTATTAGTAATATTATTTGAATTGCAATTAATTTAACTGTGTTCACAGTGTTCCTACATATGCTGTTTTGTAGCACTTTTAGAATACACTGTGTCAATCGTCGGATAGATAACACACACGCGGATAACTCGCCGGTGAAACGACCCACAGTACCAGATATACACGATACTACCAAATATCCGGAACATACTGATGTCACTGACTCCGAACCACACGAATATACCTTTCCGTTGGAAATACTCACAACATCAGATATATACGAAACTATCGATGATCTGGACCGAGCTTATGAAGAGCCCGTGTGTCCCTTTGCAGTAAAAATACTATATCATTTACTACATTATGTAATATTTATAATGACATCTAGAGCATTTGGAGAAGTATCAACTAATTAAATATTTCGGCGATGTAGTACAGTTATCATGGATTATTACGATTTACACTGCCGTATACGGATAACGTAGGACACATACAAATATTAACTTTTCGTTGATTGATTTATTAAAATATATATCCAAATTTATAATAACCTGAACATATTATCGATCTTTCACTGTCTATTGTAGCAAATTTTGAAGAACAAAAACATAGCATAAATAAACACTCCTGATTAATTACAGTGATAATACAATCATAATATTTAATAACGTTAACGTAACACAAGTTGTTAACCCTGGCAAGATGTTTACAATATTTGTTGGTAGCTATTTTGTTGGTACAAATTCACTCATTCAACAGAAGAAAAGGTAATGGTCATGTAATTTGTTGTATCTCATAAGGAGTAGTATGAGTTTGGATGCCGTTGAAAACGAATAACACAGAACACCGAATCGGCCGGCAAACGATTGGTACAGAAACGGTCCTAGCACCTATAGAACATAACTAGCTGTACTTAAATGCTAGCCTGTTGTAATATGTGGGATTAGTGTGGCCAATGTTATCTCCTATCGACAATCGCAGTTGGAATATGTTGGATTTATGTGGCCAATATAGCCTCCCATCGACGATCTCAGCGATTTTCCTACGCACATTTTCTTAACATATAATTTCACTGCAACAAAGTTTTCAACAATAATCTCTTCGTGTGTGTTCCATTAACGCATGTCCTCTGCTGATTTCTGAGATTGTTGAGTTGTTGATTCCTCTGTTGTCATCGTGTCATCTTCGTCTTCTTTTGCTGTTTCATCTATGGTCACGCATATTTGTTTTTGTTTTCTTCATGGCATACCAAGGACATTTATAATTAAAGTTTCCAAACGACCAGCAGAACGAATTGAAACATGATGTCTCAACTATGTACTATGTAATATTCGACTAGCATCACAGCGTGAGTTCACATTGAGCCTTGGACTCTAACAGATCCGCTTTAAGGTTTTGCATATGGTTTTTTCATTCACTGCATCGTTAATGTTCAATAGGTACAGTACTGCTGACTCCGTCTGAAAAAATACCCCATGCATAGAAGTATTGTGCTGTCGTGACAAGTTTCTATTTCTTCACCGCACGACCAGCTGCGTTTTCCAGCTCCTCACATCCCATCGCTTGGGCGGTTTACATAGCCACATAAACAAACTGAAACATTTACAACATATTTACTCGTCACTAATCTCATCACATTTGCAGTATCGTACTATATTATGGGCAAATACATATAGCACAAACTTAAGCAAATTAAAAATACTACAAAAGAAAGCTATACGGATAATCACACTGTATTGCACACTCAGAACCACTATTCTCAAAGTTAAAAATATTAAAATTGGAAGATCTTTACAAACATCAGTTAGGTATCTTTATGCATAAAGCAATGAATAAACAACTCCCAGACAGCATGTCTTCAATGTTTCTGCGAACTGATACATTCATGACAATAACCTAAGAAACCAAAGTGCATATTACATCCAGCAAATAAGAACAAACACTAGGAAATTTACAATAAATTATTCAGGACCAATTTTCTGGAATGCCCTACCACATGTTCTGCAGCAACTTGTATCCGTAAATCAGTTTTAAAACAAACTAAAATAGATATTACTATCTAAATATCTTTGAACTCTTGAAATGTCTTATTTTATATTCTACTCATAACCTACCATAATTTTTCATGGCATTATAAGTGATGAAGTTTTTTAATTTAATGTATTGCCGATGTTTAACCTTTAATCTAGTCAAACAACTATACCATGTCCCAATATGTAACTTTATTTACTTATTTCTTTAGCAAATAATCAATTTCATTTATAAAAAACACCTATTCATGTATATACTATTCACCTTGTTCCAGTTGAACATACTGTTTTAATGTTATGTTTTAATTTTATGGTATAAGGAACCTGACTGATATAATGGTGATTGTCCAGGTGGTCCTCGACATAAGCCTCTTCGGGTTACCAGAGGATCTCCTAGGTTGCAGTATTGTTTTTGTAATACATTGAAAATATATTCAGAAATGGGTATTGTGACCGAAATAAAGTTCTATTCAATTCTGTACATTCACAATAATACACGACACCGATAAAATTATGTTGAACATGACCTATGTTGAAGATTGTGCTGTTTCTATATTGTCTCGTCTGAGAATCAGGTGTGTCTGCTGGATGTTGGGCAGGTTTGATTGGACCCACCCAATGATGACCTTACAGATTGAGATGACAGTTGCACCACTGTGACGCATCTGATCATATTGCACTACTGTAAGGCTACCATGTGTCATGCTCCTTGCACAGTTCCCTGCTCCTGTGAGCAGTAGTCATTGCTAAGCACTTTGAAGAGGTGGCACACGTAATTGTTAGAAGCGATTTATCTGCTCTGTGCTTGAACTCTGTCTGGGTGATGTCTGAATACTCCCATGCTTGAATTTCGTAATATTTTCTCTCGCTGACTTCACATGATTTCCTTTCTTTTTTCTCTTCCCTAGCATCCTTAGTCAAATGCACTATTTTGAAATACTACTGTGCCACGCTTTCCCTCTCTTTGCCAAGTAATACCCATACTTTTGTTTTTGTGTGTTTCCTGTAGCGCGCATGAGTTTGACCCAAATTTAGCGGCAAGTTGCAAATATCTGTGTTACCTACCTATCCTAATAATTGAGAGCATATACCAGGAAACACACAATATTATTCTGAAAGGCCTAAGTATGATTCATTATTCATACAGCCTTAGATGACAATAAACGTCGACTACAAGTTACAAAAAAATACCCAAGGGAGATTGTTTCATAACAGTACCGATAAATGCTGGGAAAATAGCAGCGAAATGTGTTCTACGTTGGTATTTTACGTGAGCTGTGAACTACACTATGTTAGAAAACAATATAGATTTTAGAGTTTCACATTTTAAAGTTAACATTTTTCAGTTTGATCTGTCCATTTTGACAAAAAACTTTTGGCCGTTTACATCTTTTTCTTATCTGTTCAATAAAGTGTTCGTTCAATGTTCATCGTTACCATCGTCTTATAGGCACAGTAACCTACGCCACTGGTGTTTCACACGGGCAAATTTTCAAAATCACTTGATTACTCTGATTTCAGTATAATTTGAAACCATGTACCTTACATTTATATAAGCATAACACTAGAAGGCTGCGCAGAAGGTATCACACAATAACGAAATCAATTGCAGTCCATGGTAAATTTGTTTTATTTGGATATTGGAAATATCAAGATAACACACTTTGTTTGTAATGCAATTTGTTTGTGTTTCAGCACAAAATAAAACAACAATAACATTATTTTATGGTAAAATGCAACACATTGTCTTACATATCACAATGGGTGCAAACAATAGCACTTTTGTGCAACTGATCATAACCATTTAAAATACTGTAACATTTAATATCTTGCTAGCTAAATAAATTACAACAGAGATGGAAATATGATTTATAACACTAATCATCAAACGCGTTTAAACTCTTCTACAATTACATTCAGCATCTCCATCAGGGTAATGCCCTTCTTCACGCTGAACTTCGGCAGTGATACCTGCACCGGACGTGACGTCAGTCTCAGGATACTTGGGTCCCACGAGAATCTGCTCTCCACGTACGAGAGCGGGTAACGCCTACTGGGCAGGACGATGTACATAGCGATGGGACTGCGGTCGAAAGGCAGCTCGACAACCTGGGAGCGGATGGATGACACGTAGGCATAACGGAGGTTCGGTGCGCCGCACTCCATGTGCATCATATCGACGTAGCGTGTTGACGATCGGTAGAAACGTTCTCTCCTTGTCATCCCGGCGGTGAACTTATTCCACCAGTAGCCCTTGAATGTGATGGCGTTAACCAGCACCATTGATGTGTCCGGCAATAAGCTGCGTGGAGGTAGTAGATTGGTGATCTTCTTGTCCGTGTGTGACATCACCCAATAGTTGATGTATCGTCTACAGAACTCCGGGGATCTGCATGTATAGAATGATATATGCTTGTGTAAATAAATTTAACACCGTGATTGAGCCACTAAATGCCAGACGATAATCTTATCACATCAACAATTCATATTAACCTTAATATATATCTCTATATATATGTAAATATATATATATATATAGAGAGAGAGAGAGAGAGAGAGAGAGAGAGAGAGAGAGAGAGAGAGAGAGAGAGAGAGAGAGAGAGAGAGAGAGAGAGAGAGAGAGAGAGAGAGAGAGAGAGAGAGAGAGAGAGAGAGAGAGAGAGAGAGAGAGAGAGAGAGAGAGAGAGAGAGAGAGAGAGAGAGAGAGAGAGAGAGAGAGAGAGAGAGAGAGAGAGAGACTAGCTTATACCCATTCGTGGAGCAACACACTGAGTAGAGTAGTTATCACCATTAGTACTTTATATCTTAAACTCCTTTACACCGAACACTTAATCTATGATATCACCAGTTACGGAATGCTGAATAGACACTATAGTCAAAGCAACTCACTGTGGCGCTCTCTTGGGAGTGGTTCGCCAGCAGCAGCAAGCACAATTTAAAGGAACAACTTAAAATTACTACCTTTCTGTTTTTGAAATGCAGATACAAATAGGCGACCCTTGGGAGAGATACTCCCAGGTGCCCCCAACGTTAGTGTGTTGATAGTACGGTAATGTACCCATATTATAAAAATTGTGATTTCATGTCATTAAGAAACGTAAATTAATAAAACATGACTGCAGAGTAACATGACTAATTGTTGTAGTTCCCGAATTCTACATTTATTAATATATATGTGAAAGTTTTACTAAAAACTTACAAATGAATACATAACAATTTACCTGCTGAACCGACATGTCGTTGCCCGTGCGCTATAGTAGTAGCTTGTCACGTGTTTGTAACTATTCAGAAGACTGAAGAAAGAGGAACATGCCAATAGTCATATCACTCAACAAGGACGTAGGATATTACTAATATATTCAGCAAGCAACAATATGTTCAACGGTTTCATTACCATTTTATCCAACTACACATCTCTAAATTCTCCTTAATACGCGACGCGGAAGTAGATGTACGAGCGAGGATATGCAAGGCATCAGCAATGTTCCAAAGACTACGTCCAATATGGTCCAGTAACACCATCAGAAAGGACATAAAACTACGTCTTTACACGTCAATCGAAATACCAACAGCGATATATGCCTGTGAAACGTGGAAGAATACGGCGAGGATATCAAACAAACTAGACATATTTCACCGAC
>OZ023218.1:31576022-31742022 GCA_963995525.1 Escarpia spicata
ATCAGGGGAGCGTGGGCGCTGAAATGCAGTTCTCGACGCCGCTACCCCGACCGGTGAATGTCGTCGTGTACGCGGAATTCGAGACGGTGATGGAGATCGATCGGACCCGGAACGTCCTGTACGACTGTACCTCGTAACCATGGATACGTTCCAACTGCTGCATCGCCTCGAACTCGACGCATACGCTAAACGCATCGTCGTCGGCGTCGTGCCTAAAGACGCGCTACTTACCACCGCCACCGCCGCCACTTACCCGATGGCCTTCGTTTGCAATACCGACGACGGCGGCGAACCGGGGGAGCACTGGGTGGCCGTCTACGTCGATCGGTACGCAGTACGGCGAGGAAGTCGTGCTCGTCGATATCGTTCTGACGTTTACTCAATCCCTTCGTGCTGTACTTTGCGCCGTTGTCGCCGCCGAAGCAGTAGTACGTCTTACTGCACAGCGCCACGATTCCGTCGCCGCGCCACTCTTCTTTGAAGAGACCCGGCGTTCGACGATCGAATAGAAGACGGCGCGCGCAGCAGTCCCCACCCTCCCACGTCAGTCCGGCGACGCGGCGCCGTACGTACGCGTCCACGTGCGCGTCGCAACATTCGGCCGGAAACCAGAGCGACCGATTCCGGAAGTAGTGTTCGCGCAGCGCTTCCGGTACGAGCGCGTCGATGTCGTGACCCGCGAGGGCTATGGACGCCGAGTCGGTGTCCATAGCGCAGTACTGGAAGAGCGGGCGTGGAATGTAGGCGTCGACGAAGTCGTAATAAAATTCGAGCATTCGTAATTTCGCGTATTGATACACGAAATAATCGATTTGAATCGGCAGGTCGTAGATGACGGTGCGCTTATTCAACGCCACCTCGTACAGCTCGTCGTCGACGACGACGTCGAGTTGCCGGAAGCGACGGTTGTTGACGAGTCGCGAGGCGCCTACCGACGTAGCGTACTTGATATCCCGGTGCCGATCGACGCGCGTAATCGTCTTCCCGTACGAACTGTTGCCGAGTAGTTTGAAGGTGTCGGCGATGATCGCTTTGTCGGGGTCGACGAGCCCGTGCTCCAGATACCAGCGTAGGAGGGGCGTGGCGAGCACGATCGCCGTGCCGAAGTAGCTACCAACGAGCGTCCGTTGAGGTCGGGTGAGTAGATCGTGCGACTCGGCGTAGCGGCGCATGAACGGGCTGAGATCGTCGCGCGCGATATCGACGTTCTTGAATACGAGCTGCATTTCGGCGAACTTAGCGCGCAGCGCTTCCGGCACGGCGATATCGCACTGCACGAGACCGAATAGAGAGGCGTCGCGTACACCCTCCAGTATCGTCGAGTGCGTTACGCGCCTCGCGTCGGGTGGCGCCACGGGGGGTCTCACGGCTCGCCACTGGCACTCCCACATTTCGACGACGGCATTGACGTGGCGGCGCAGGTAGGCCGTCACGGCGATCGTCGCGGCGTACAGCGTCGTCATCGGTTGACCGTTGACGGCGTTCGTCGTCACGTGCGTCTGGCATATCGGGCAGCCGTGAAAGTAACAACCGTGAAATTGATACGCCGTTCGCGTGGCGGCGCACCAACCGTCGACTCGGTACTTACCGACGCGCTTCTCGCGTCCGTTCAACTGGTGCCGTATAGGAGCGCCGATTCGTTCCGCTTCGTACGTCAACCACTCTACGGCCATACGACCGTAGCGGTGCACGCGTTCCGGTCGAAAACCGTTCTCCGCGCGTCGGCGCGTGTACCAACCCGTCGGCATTTCCCGCATCATCGCCGATAGATAGAGACCGTTCGCGTCATAGCCGACTATCGAACGACACGGGTTGTTACCGCCTCGAATCGACGTCACGCCGGCTTCGTGATGACGCGAGAAGATGATCGATGGACCGCCGACGATCTGCGACTGCAGTAGGCGGTGCAGGTCTTTGTTCGGTTCGTTGAACAGCGAGAAATGGATTGACGGCGGCAGGTCGTTGAATAGGTACAACAACTTCAACCCCGGTACGCTGATGGCGTCCTTGAACATGTCGATGCGCTGACGGCGATAGAAGGCGAACTGCCACTCGAGGGCCTCGAGAAACGGCGCCACATCTCGGTTATTATACCAGATTAGAAAATCGCGCATCGTCGTCATTCGCTCGTCGCGCCACGCCGTCGCACAAATTTCGTACGCCTCCGCGGAGATTCGCTCACGTTTCAGGTGGCTGTAGAAAGTTTCGCGCGGCGGCAGGACGGTCTCGTCCAGGCGCGTCAACGCGTCGATATATTCGTACAGAAAGTACCCCTTCGTCGCCGCGCAGCCGTACGCTTTCAGATAGCGCTCGTAGCTGACACCGGGCGCGAGGTAATTAGTTATGTCGAGAAATTTCAACGTCGACGTCGTCAGGCACATGTAAGCGTTCTGTCGTTTAATGGTGAACGCCGACGATGTGTGCTGCGCGTCGTCGGTTATGAGCAGGGGGGTCAAGTACTTTTTGACGACATTCAAATCGTACTTACCGCTGTTGAAACCCAGTACGGGCATTTGACGAAGGTGCGTCCACAGGCGGTCGGCGAGTGCGGCGTACGGTGACGAATCGTTGTCGTCGTCGTCGCTTCGTCGCCGCCAGTCTTCGTCGAGCGCTTCGAGCGCCTCGAAGACCGCGTCATAGCGGGGGCGTAGAACCGCGCACGCCGCCGCGCTCACGGCTTCCAGGTCATCGATGAGGCGGCGCGCTAGGTCGGCCGAATCACCGGTCGTGACGTAACAGCGCGCCGCTTCGTGTCCGGGCACGTTCGACGCAACGCTCACGCTGAGCAGTTCGTGTCGCGCTAGCCACCGACATTTGTCGGTATCCGGCGGTAGTTCGTTGGCGGCAAAATAACATTCAAAATCGAATGTCGCGCGGTACGGATAGTAGCGCAGATCGTCGTCGCCGACGTCGATACCTTCGTCGTCGAGTCGTTGAAATACGGACGGCGTCGGTCGGTAGACGCCGCCGGGAAACACGTGACGAACACCGCCCTCGCACGTCGCTTCGTGACTTCGTAATCGCGACGGGGACCGCCAGAGGGAGTTGCCGCATTTCGAGCACTTGTACGTTTTCGCGTACGCGCGCAGGTCGATTATGTACGAAAAGTGATTCTCGTACAGGTTGACATTCAGGGTCGTGGGGTGCGCTTCGATCGACCGACGGACTAGTTCGGCGGCGCCAGTCGCCGTCAGTCGATAGACGGCGATGTTGATGCCAAAAAGCGTCTCCACGCGTTCCAGTTCGTTCAGGCGCACGCCGTTCGGCGTCGGGGCGTAGCGCGCGCTCAGTTGTTTAGCTACTCGCGTTAAACGGGTCGTATTTCGGCTCCCACCGCAGCCGCCTTGCAGGTGGATGCCGATGCACCGGAAGAGGCATAGATGATCGTCGTAGGGCGTGCCTCGACGATCGTTCGTCAACGTCACGACGTGCTTGTTGTTGCGCACGTAGGCGGGGAGCGCGGCGCCGACGCACCCGATAGGATGGTTTAGGATGGCGGTCACGAAGTAGCTGGCGTTCGTTACGAGCTCGACCACCCACCCCGAGTCGGGGCGCTGCGCGATGACGTACTGTAGTACGTCGGTCGTGCGCACGACGTCGAGGAATCGTTCGAAAGAACGGCTATCGGTTACGAGGGCGGGTGTTTCGAGAAGGCGACCGCAGCAGTTACAGGACGAATGAAAATAGCGGTAACGGCCCGACACCTTGTGGCGTAACACGAAACCATAGCTTACGTTTATTTTAAACGCATTCTTTTGTCCGCTAAACATAACCCTCAGACGCGGTTCGAGCACCCGCGTACTCGTACAGGCGGTCATGCGATAGTTGTAGCGGGACTGTACGGCACCGAGCGCTACCGACGTCTCTATGCTACGTCGATGCTCGTCCACGACACGTTGAAGAGCGTCGGCTGATGGTGGTGGTGGTGGTGGATTATCATCGGGAGGTGGCGACACCTCCGGATGACCGCACCGTTCCCTCAGGTGTCGTAGCATCGCGGCGCGCGTACTGTACGTTACGCCGCATTTCGGACACGCTCGTCGCTTTACGCATAGCGCTTCATCGCCGCATCGTTTCGAACTCTTCGCGTGTCGCTCTAACGTCGACTGTTTCGCGAAATAAGTACCGCATTTCGGACATTGCCACCTAGTAGTAGGCATACTTTTTTGTGCTGCTACTTTTTCGAACACCCCTATTTATAACGAGGTACGGACATGCGCAGTGAGTGGTGTAACGTGGGGGTGGCGGTTTTGTTAGGTAACGATGCGTATGGGGTGGCGGTTTTGTTAAGTAACGATGCGTATGGGGTGGTGGTTTTGTTAAGTAACGATTAATGATGTTGAGGTACGGACATGTGCAGTGAGTGGTGTAACGTGGGGTGGTGTTTTTTGTTATGCACGGTGAGTGGGGGTGGCAGTTTTGTTAGGTAACGATGCGTATGGGGTGGTAGTGGTGGTTTTGTTAAGTAACGATTAATGATGGTTTTGTTAAGGTTTTTCGAACACCCCTATTTATAACGGAGGTACGGACATGCGCAGTGAGTGGTGTAACGTGGGGGTGGTGGTTTGTTATACGCGGTGAGTGCGGGTGGTGGTTTTGTTAAGTAACGATGCTTATGGGGTGGTGGTTTTGTTTAAGTAACTGGTGTGTGCGTGTGTGCGTGTGTGCGTGTGTGCGTGTGTGCGTGTGTGCGTGTGTGCGTGTGTGCGTGTGTGCGTGTGTGCGTGTGTGCGTGTGTGCGTGTGTGCGTGTGTGCGTGTGTGCGTGTGTGCGTGTGTGCGTGTGTGCGTGTGTGCGTGTGTGCGTGTGTGCGTGTGTGCGTGTGTGCGTGTGTGCGTGTGTGCGTGTGTGCGTGTGTGCGTGTGTGCGTGTGTGCGTGTGTGCGTGTGTGCGTGTGTGCGTGTGTGCGTGTGTGCGTGTGTGCGTGTGTGCGTGTGTGCGTGTGTGCGTGTGTGCGTGTGTGCGTGTGTGCGTGTGTGCGTGTGTGCGTGTGTGCGTGTGTGCGTGTGTGCGTGTGTGCGTGTGTGCGTGTGTGCGTGTGTGCGTGTGTGCGTGTGTGCGTGTGTGCGTGTGTGCGTGTGTGCGTGTGTGCGTGTGTGCGTGTGTGCGTGTGTGCGTGTGTGCGTGTGTGCGTGTGTGCGTGTGTGCGTGTGTGCGTGTGTGCGTGTGTGCGTGTGTGCGTGTGTGCGTGTGTGCGTGTGTGCGTGTGTGCGTGTGTGCGTGTGTGCGTGTGTGCGTGTGTGCGTGTGTGCGTGTGTGCGTGTGTGCGTGTGTGCGCGCGTGTGCGCGCGCGTGCGCGCGCGTGCGCGTGTGTGTGTGTGTGTGTGCGTGTGTGTTAACTCTGAAACGGAACGTACATTTTCAACGTTTTATTAAGCGTATCGTACAACGAAAAGCGATAATAAAAGCAAATCAGCAGAATAGGCAGTAATGTTCATTCGATTTAAAGGCCGCTTCTGCACTGTATGTAGACGTGCACTGCCGATTCCATTCGAGCGCGGTTGATGAAGTCGCGCCAATCCGTGCCAAGTAGCCAGTCCGACACGAACTGGACCAAATACAGTTCCCCCGCTCGCCCCGGTTGCTGCCCGTGCGCCTTCGCGTGTAGTAGCTGCACCAGACGTACGAAGGTTGGTATCAGCGATCGATGCAGACACGTTTCCAACACGGCGTTGAAGTGTTGCGTGACGAGGTCAGCTACGTTGTCGTAGCGCAGTGCGTACTCACGAGTAGGCCGACCCGCTTGATAGCCGACCATATGCACGTACGGACAGCCCTCATTAACTTCGTAAGCACCGCATCGATCGCGCGCCGTCTCCAATATCAGCTCACCCAGGTGTTCAGCGAGAAGGGACATCGCATGTCGTTCATATCGGCAGGCCACCTGACCCCGCCCCGACTCGACGACGTGTCGTTGCATCACGTCCGACGGTGATGGGTTCCAACAACACGACGGCACGATCTGGTGTAGACTTTCGTAAGGCGGTGGTGCACCAAGCGCCTCCTCGATGATAGCATCCAACGCGCTATCGACGCCGCCCGCGCATCCCTACAGCACAAAGCAGGCGCCTACAAACACACATTACACTTCCCACGGCGATCGTGCGCACGATCGTACGCGCCTTAGCGTCGTACTTCACACGTTCAGGCCGTCGTGCTCTCTACAACACACATTATTATCATTAGTCCGCCTCTTTTTCAGCGGTAACACGAGCCAGCAGCGCAGCATCTTTCGTCTCACTATCCGTCACTGTACGATCGAGCAGTGTTTGTACGAACAAGGCAACCTCCGCGTACCTTGCACGCATCCGTTCATTATTGGCTAACATTTCCAGCAGAACTCGGCGCACCTCCTGTAGACAAAACATAAAAATAAATGTCATGTTTTAAATAAGCTGAGCACCGTTCTATTATGTAGCTCGACTAGTAGGCTCTCTTCGCTTCGTAAGCTGAACACCAGGCCATTACGTAATTTTCCACTATCTCGTCTAGTAAGCGCGCAGCCTCGTCACTCGTCGGTTTACCAGTTAGTAACGCCGTCACCAGCGGGGCCTCCTATAACACAAGAAACCCATTAGTCGTCAACGTCTCTCTTCAGTGTGCGCACCGTATAAGACGCCTCGCCTTGCCAGGTCGTCTTACGAACACTGAGCTCCACTTTAGTACCGGCCAACTCAAGTACAGTATCGCGAAGTTCCTCCTCATTTAACTCCACCAAGTAATCAGCCCGGTACTCAACCAGCTTTGCCATTTGCGTGTCAAACAACGTCAGCCACATCTCATCTTCTTCGTCATCTCCATCTCGTATCATGACACGCAACGCAAAGTAATTTTTCACCATATCCGGTTCCCCGTGGGTTCGACATAACATCACGACGTCTGTGTTTTGATACAGCTTGCGTCGGCAATGAGAACAGCCCCTGTACGTGCACTTATCCCTATAACTCACAGCCTCGATGAAGGCGGGGGTCTTAAGTTTATATACACCGTTCTTAGCGCAGGCCAGCTCCCTTACACTCACCAATGTAGCCTGTGATGACGTTGCAGTGCTGCATTCTCTCTCAAGCGAAGCACGCCGAGTCGGCGGTGCCTCCAACGCCGCTTCGTCAGCCCCACGTTTACGCCCAATCGAGGACGCTATAACCAACACGGGTCTCTTAGCAGACGGTGTGGTCGCTTCCGCAGGCGGTTGTTGTTGACTGCCACTCGCCTTACACGCTTGTTTACGCACTGCCTTCAGCTTTTTCAACGGTGTCGTCATCTCGTTATGATCGGCCATTCTCGCGGTGGAAGAACTTCTACGGCTGTTGCTGCTGAAATCAGTCAGACCACTTGGGTTATACCACATACAAAGTTTTCCACCGCTTTATATAAGCAACATACGGCGCATGCGTACTTAACACATACCACCCTAATCGACGGTTCTATTACAACGCATAACTGCCTAGTATCCGATGACTTTTATTTCCGGAAAAAAATCGGACGGTCATGTAGTGCGTTCGTTGACAAACGTTTATTTACAGCCAATTTTAATACAATAACCACACCAGTTAATTCCCTACGCACCACCGATCCCACACAACGCTTAAATTCATACTTTTAACGCGTCGTTTACGCTTTGGAAAAAGCATTGTTCGCTCTTCACATTCCTTTCACGATAAGCTACCCCATTAGCATCACAGCTGGTTTGCGTCACCATCCGGTTTCTAGTCATCGCCAAGAAAAAAATTACACGGCCACGTTAGTGCGTCCTTTGTCAAATGTGACTTTCACATCGAATTTCTCTATTATTAACACTCCACAACATGCCTGATCCCTAACTAAGCGTACACAACGGTTCATTTTATACATTTAAACGTTCGTTTATTGCTATTTTGATATCTTTGCTTTCACTGTTTTACGTAACTTTTGCGCATGCGCTCTTAACACATACCTAACTTTAGACAACAACGCACCGGTCTTCGCTCATTCGTTATCATGGCCGCCTCCCGAGCACTCGCTACGCGAAAAACTGCCGCTGCAAACGAACAACGGTACGTTGTACTTCTTATTATTTACTTTTGTTTATATAACTCTTACTATTTATTTCTTCATTTACATATTACTACAACTGTAAGTTTATTTCATTACTTTTAGTGGTTACTTTTTCCGATTACCCCGATTTATAATTTCTTTAATTATTTCGTACAGCTGTCAGTTTTCAAAGTAGGTTTGTGCAAACTGCCTTTTCATATATGACAGAAGCATATTTTATTTATGTTCACAGTGGTCTTGTTTCATAACAAATATTCATTATCTACTACATTACAGACGTGCTAGTTGCTTTTCTGGGGGACACACTGTTGGCGACTTTGTATTCTTCACTATTTCATAATTTATTTACTGATATTTAGTACACGCTTTCATTCTTTATTTAGTACATTTTCCTATACGTAATTCATTTGACTTATTTACCAAATGCGTTATTCACAGAAACCACCTGCGACGCCCCGTTATACTGCCAACACGACCATACATGGATATGACTATTCCCCTCTGTCGCGTCACCGGCGTGGTACGACCGCCAACGCCCGTCGATCTCCAGGGATCGTGGGAAGACAACTGGCCGGGGTTGACGGACGCCGAGTGGATCAGCCCTACTATACCCAACCCGGCCACAGTCGACCTGACTTCCGTCGAGCCCGACGGAATCATGTCGTCCTTTACCTTACGCGGGGCGGACGGCTCCTGGTATACGCCTACACCTGTCGATGAATTATACGAAAGACGTGGTTTCAATGCGCCTTTAATACCAGTAGGTCGATCGACCTTATTGCAGCGTCATTACGACGCGGACCGTATGCGAACAGCGCGACTACCGCGCTTGGGACAGTCTGAGAGCAGCCCGCCCAGTTCACGCCACCGTCGTGATTTATATGAATAAACACAAATACCTTACACCGACCGCATTCACTCGTTATCTATCGCCTATAAGTAGCCTGTCTTACCGTTGCTTACAGCTTTTAAATACTAAACTTATGCATGCTCCTCGTTTCGTTTTGCTAGTATTGTCTATATAAAAACATACCACCATTCCGCGTCCATTCGTCTATCCACCGCGTAAACATCCCGCTGCCTCAACAACCCGACCGCTGATTATAGCTTTTAAACGCGTGCATAGGCTCCGTTTCCACAACGCCAACCAGCTTAATTCAACGCCGTTACAAAACCGGCTAACAGAGTACTAGCCGTAGATCTATTTTTATCCGCCCGTATCTAGGCCGACCGGCCGTATATCAACTTTCACCGCTGCAGCGATATCTAGGGTACAGCGGCTAATCTCGCACACACTGGGTTTAGTGCCTTCGTAACCACGGTGGTTTTAGCTATAATAACCACGTCGGTTTCTGCTATATAGCCGTATCGTAACTAGGGACGCTGTTACTAGATTAATCGCTAGATGGCGTTATCACGTAACTAGGGACGCCATCACTGTATTAACCACTAGATGGCGCTTTACTATTATCAATCAAAAGTGACAGGCCATCAATCACGTTTTTTATAAGTAGGTTCCCGATTTCTCTCGGGTTACACAAAACCCTTTGATCTTTTTTTTATAACTAGGTTCCCGAAAAAGATAAGAACGTTTTTTATGCACGTAGTTAGGTCTAAAAAGGGGCGGGGCGAGGCTGTGTGGACTCTATATACTACTATCGTGACGTTACCAAAGAAGGGGTGCCTGCGCGATTGCAATAACTGGCGAGGAATAACATTGATGTCAGTACCGGCTGAAGATGTCATAAACCGGCTGAAGACAGCAGTTGACCAACACCCCCGGGAGGAACAAGCTGGTGTTCGAAGAGGAAGGTCATGCTGTGAGCAGATCTTCACATTGCGAAACATCATCGAACAAAGCAGAGAGTTCCAGATACCTCTTTTAGTCAATTTCATTGACTTTAAGAAGGCTTTCAACAGTGTCCACAGAGATTCGCTATGGCAAATCCTGAAGCTATACGGCATACCAAGCAACTATATAGACATTTCCAAATCGTTATACCGAAACACCAACTGCCGCATCAAGACCAACGATGGCTACACAGACATGTTCGTTATAGAGACAGGTGTACGTCAAGGTTGCATCCTGTCCCCTTTCCTCTTTGCTGTTGTTATCGACTTCATCATGAGGAAAACGATTAAAGATCCGAACTATAGTGTTAAATGGATAAATAATAGGTTGACAAACCTTGACTTTGCCGATGATATTGCACTGCTCAGCCACACGCCGGAGATCCTACAAGAGATGACCAATAATTTAAACGAAAATGGAGAGATGGTCGGATTACGAATCAGCTATGGGAAGACAAAAACATTGTCAGTTGCTGATGGATCTGACCCCCACATTGTGATCGGTCAGGAACAGTTGCAATGCGTCGAGAACTTCCCTTACCTCGGAAGCTACATCTCTAGGAAAGGCGACGCGGAAGTAGATGTACGAGCGAGGATATGCAAGGCATCAGCAATGTTCCAAAGACTACGTCCAATATGGTCCAGTAACACCATCAGAAAGGACATAAAACTACGTCTTTACATGTCAATCGAAATACCAACAGCGATATATGCCTGTGAAACGTGGAAGAATACGGCGAGGATATAACAAAAACTAGACATATTTCACCGACGATGTATCCGTTTCATATTGGGCATATCGTGGAGAGAACACACCACAAATGAAGAAGTGATGAGGAGGGCAGGTCTGGATAGCTTGCATTACATAGTTAAGTCTCGACGACGGAGACTAGCGGGACATATCCTACGCCTACCAAGAGAGAGAACAGCACATGTAGCAATGGAATGGGTGCCTGAAGGTGGAAACAGAAGGAGAGGAAGGCCGACTAAGACCTGGCGCAAGACATTTAAAGAAGATCTGGCAGAAATGGAAATCACCTGGAATGAGGCCAAAGAAATTGCGAAAGACCGTAGTAGGTGGAGAAAGCTTGTCGCCCGATGTCCCGAAAGGAACAACACTTCAAATTACATTAGTTTGATCCTCCTTTGATTTTAATTGTATAATTAATTAATAAACAAATATATAGAAAATCCGTTTTCTTCAAAGCAAAAATAATGACATAAAAATTGTATTTATTGAATTTAATTGATTGTAGTTGTACTCTGTTCTTGATTTATATATATATCTAGAGAAATAATATTTAGCAAGGCTGTAAAAAATATTTTACTATATTATAAATTAATTTCTTTTGTATTCAAGGAAAATATAAATACCATAAAAGCAACATATTTCACTAATTTCGACAAATCTAAGCAACATCTAACGTCTAATGTAGCAATGTCTTCCTAAAAACTTATTGTAGGTCTATGCGACGAATACTTTTATTATGACTCATAAATTGGTCTTTTACATGAGTATGAATCATCCGATGCGCAGGTGATGATTTAGTTAGCTACACATTGTGGCAAAAACATTTAACAAGCTTGCATTGATGGTCTATATGATTTTATACCTGTCATTTATGACGGCGATTGAGGATCGGAGCAGTCTACCCTACGCTGCTCTTTATGCATAACTAGTTTGCGTACGCTGCATATGAATATACTATATGTTATTCAGCCAACGTAAATAACACATTTGTACAAAGTAATTAAAAACCGAATAAAGTAAATAAAACAGACAATTATTACCTCCAGCACTGAGCCGATGGAGCCTGTGTTTGAAGTACAACTCTCCACCACGCACAGCAAAATTGCTTGCCTGGCGCTTATAGTTGCTTTTCTTCCCGCAGTCATTATTCAAACTCCGTGGATACTTTCCAGTGGTCAGATAAAAGATTATGCTATAAAAATGAAAGGTTGCCACTCCCCGTGGACGTTTGTCGTGGTCTATTTCACAAGGTGCACGATGTTATATAAGTTTTCTCAAAATCGAATGGCGCGAATGCAAAAAGTTACACTTGCAAAAAAAAATTCGCTAGGCGCGAAAACTAGTTAGTTACAAATTGCCGCCTGGTAAAATTAACGGTCACCAAATTAATCAGATGCATGGTGTGCAGTATGTTTCTAAATAATCGAAAGGCACGAAAAGTTGACAGTAGCCACAACAAATTTGTTCGGCGCGAAAACTTATTAGTTACAAAGTGAGTAATATATGTGGCTTAAAATGTGTCTTTTACGCGATTACGGATCATCCGATGTGCAAGCGATGCGTTGCGACAAAACAGTTAGATCTGTCAGGTAGCTCGGGCAATTGGCACGATCCAAGCGTCTATACGAAAGCTCGGTTTCTCTGTTAATGATCAAATTTACTTGTTCAGTAAATAAACAGCAGAATGACGCTTTGCCATTAATTAGAATAGTAAGTTTAGGTGTGTACCAATATGAAAAGTTAAACAAATAACTGAAATCTAACAATACTTTTTTAAAGAATAAATATCCTGAATGTATTGACATACATGTTGTGTGTTTTTTTAATAATCCAATGGCGTGAAAACGAAAAGTTAATACTGACACATACATAAATTTATCGGTGCGAAAACTTATCATTATTTGGGTACAAGTTGGTGCCTTTTACGTTAACATTGAACAGCATGTGTAATATATATATATATATATATATATATATATATATATATATATATATATATATAATGATGAAAGACGACAGGCAACAACGGAGATGAGAATGATTAGATGGGCAATTGGAAATGGGCCCGGTTGTAAGCCTGCATTAGCACCGGGGGAATGAGGATAATTATTATCTTAAAAGAGGCCGATGTGGAGAGCACTGTTGTCATCATGAGAAGAAGGCTGGAGTGGTAATTGGTCATGTGAAAAGAAGGAATT
Source organism: Escarpia spicata (assembly GCA_963995525.1). Lineage (NCBI taxonomy): Eukaryota > Metazoa > Annelida > Polychaeta > Sabellida > Siboglinidae > Escarpia > Escarpia spicata. The sequence continues at coordinate 31,588,857 of OZ023218.1, forward strand.
TAAAGAGAGCGAGAGGGAGGGCCAACTTGAGATGGCAGGACACAGTGAGAAATTATTTCAAGGCATGGCAGATGAAGGAAGAATGGGCTCAGGATAGGAAGAAAGAAGGAAGAGATTATTAAATTATCGTGGAATAGACTCTGCAAGACCCGCCACCCCGCGCACAGGGAGAAGGCGGGGAAAGGTGAGACAGATGAGACAATTTTTGTAATTATAGGAATATTTCATGAAGTTGATGAACTTGTGCTCTCCCTGCAGGAGATGTCCATTTGCAAGAAAACGTCGTATGCGTGCGTGCGTGCGTGCGTGCGTGCGTGCGTGCGTGCGTGTGTTGGTGGCGTGTGTGCGCATGTGACACGTACGCGTGTGTGCATGCGCGTGTCTGCGCGTGTGCACGCGCGCGCCTGTGTTATTGTAAATTAATATTCCTAGTTTTGTTAACGTAATTGTATTCCTGTATATGACCTGTGCTTATAGTTATAACCGGAAGAAAGTGAAAGTCGGCAAACTTGTAATATGGATTCTTAATTGTCCGACTGAATTAGCGGCGCCGTCTGTTACAACTGTTACTGTTTGTTTTATTCAATTTTCCCAAATATTACTTCTAACAAAATGGACGTATCAAATTGTAAAATTCATGCAGGTGTCATGTTTTGATAATAAATAAATCTGGTGTTATGACAGATTAAAGTTTTGGTTAGACCTCATTATTTGATTAATATTGATGGTAACGTTTTTGTTGCAATGTGAGATATATAAAAAATTGTCCGGGAGTTTTCAGTTTATTTGGTGTATGTGCCAAATGGATTTTAAGTAACACCTTAACAAATAACAATTTAAAGTTTCAATACTTTGATATCGAACATGGTATATATTCATAATATTGGCGCTTCCCTTAAATGATTTTTAAAATTACCTTTATTGTTTATAATAGTGTTTCATTTCAGTCCTAATTACGTAGTTGTGCAAAGATTGAATGTAACCTCCACACAGTATTTAAGAAGGTGTTCATGAATATATAATTATACAAAAACTGGAATTGTTGCAACGCGAAAAAAATGACGCGTAATACGGTAATTTAGTGGGACAATCATTTCAAGGATATCAGCCACCTTAAGCCAACCGGAAGGTGATGGCAGTTACTTCCGATCCGATTTTGTTGGTTGATGTTAAAACTGAAAGGTGCCCTAAATCTTGACAATTAACAGTATGGAAGCACTCGAGAACATCATATCGTTTTGTGCAGCATAGGTCAGTGAATATATAGTGTACAGTTGTTTTCTTGAACCTGAGGAACAATGTTTATGTCGGGAGAGTGAGCAGTCTTGTCGACAACTTGACAAAATCTGGCCTGCTGCCCGTCTTGAACTGTGCTGTGGCGTACCCGTCAGTCATCCTGTTACTTCCGTATTTACAATGTTGGTGTCAATAAATGATTTATAATATGCAGTTCCTGAGTTGGACTATGTTTTAACTTTGTTTTAGTCTAAATAAATTATTTAATAGTACCGACGACACATGTAAGGGGATCTGATCTGTTATATATTTAACAAACAGTGTAAATTTATGTGACGGTGAGTAATCAACCTGTTGCGTAATTACGTGTAATCATGTTCTTGCTTAATCAGCACTGGTTTCTTTTTGAGATTTTTTTCTGTCGACTTATTGAGTCCATAACTGCCAGAAAGCACACAGACTCACAGTACGTTATTCTAGTTGTTTCCAGCATTCAGAAACATTCTATTGACTGACTAATCTGTATTTACATAAATTATGTTATGATCTTACAAGGTCTCATTCAACTCCTGGATCATTAGTCGTATCACTTGTTAGTTGTACTCTCATGGAGCAACAAACCAAAGGGCAGCTGTTATCACAACTACGTCCTAGTTGTTTCCAACACTTGGCAACATTCTATTAACTGACTAGTCTGTATATATTGTGGTTACAATGTTATGATCTCATTCAACTAGTCAGCCTTTTCAGAACATTATCACCAAACTGACCTTTCTTTGCTGGCACTGAGGGTGGTCACTGTTTGTCATCCTCAGTGGTTCTTTTGAGTCTCAAATTGAGGAGGCCTGCACTTGAATAGAAGAAGATGATAACATGTATTTATTCACTCTGGCCTATGGATATGTCAGCGTTCGAAATAGCACTTGTCCGCTTGTCCGGGACAAGTGATTTTTGGCCCGGACAAGTAAAATGACTCAACATGGTTATCCGGTGGACAAGTGAAAATTTACAGTAAATAATGACGCGTGCAACATTGCAACCTTTTTATTTGAGGAAATTCAAACGTAAACGAAGTTCGCTAGCAATCGCGCACGTTGCAATCTTGTTAGTGTGTTCGGCGTCTTGTCGTTCCGCCGCCAGTGTGTTGTCCTTCAGCGTTCGACCAAGTTTAGTGCCTGCGTTAACAGGGTCATCCGCTGAGCGCACCGAGCTAGCTCTGTCACACGCGTGGAACAGACTCCGCATCAGCCATCGTTGATCGAGACTGTATTTCATAAAATCGTAAATCGTTCAGTTTGGCCGACGTACAACGTGCTTCCAACCACGGATCACATTTGACGAACTTTGGAAATAATAGACTTTGTATCGCTACCTGTTATTTAAATAATTATATAGTTTTAACCATTATTACGCCTAACCCACGCGGACTCGGTAGTCTTCCAAGTCATCGAACGTCGTTAGCTGATCCAGTCCCAAATCGATAAAAATGTTCAAAACTTGTAACTGGCTCTCCGGTAAATATATGATGGTGGTTGATAAACGGAATATTAATGAAATTTCAGAAGTGTTGTGTCTATGTAACATTTATTCTAACCATAAATTGCGAGTTTTCGAAGCAACATCTTATGCAAGACGTGCGGCCGGGGTGCCAATCGCCGTTGACATGTTGGCTTCCGCCAACTGCGCGCGGCAGCAACGTTACGATGTAACTAAATCTATAAATTATATTCCGCCTGGTAGATGTGATTCGGGCACCGTTAAAACTGTTTATACACCATTGAAATGGTAATATAAAATTTAGTAAAAATATGCGTTTGTTTGCTTGTGATCAATTGAATATTATCTTCGTTTGTAAAATACAGAACTTTGTTAATAACAATTGTATTGAAGTTCCTAGAGATTGAACAAAATAGTTTATTATGATTTTTTTGACATTTCCTGGCTATGCATTGGTAGTGTTCCTGATGTTTGAGTGGTATCTTCAATGACAAACTGATGTCAAAATTTTACAGCAGTGTTATATGTTTTATATATATATATATATACCATATTAAACAAACAAAGTTTTTGCAACATTATAACAAACAGCAAGGAAAACAATTGTCTCATTCCTATCATCGTAATAATTATTTGTTATTAATAAAAAACGTTCATATCAGCATCACTAAAATATTGGTATACAACATGTAACATGTCTACTTTTAATATTCGTGATGATATATATATAGTAATGAAAATGGACTGAAAAAAATAGTTGCAAATATAATTTTGCAATTTCAAAATTTGCAGATTAAATCAAATTGTGTCTTTGATCACAAGTCACTCAGATGTATATGCAACGAAACAGCAGGAACATTGTGCTTGTTGTCATAAAAATAAGACAGATTGTTTTATGGTGTTTTCCGAAGCTTCGAATCCCCTTGACAACCACTCGGACAAGTAAAAATTTTGGCGGACAAGTAGATTTCAAAACTTACGTGTCCGGCGGACAAATAAATATTCTGGCTTATTTCTATCACTGTATGTTATTTCTTCTGGCATACATACCCGACTGTAAGGATAGAGAGCCCTATAACTGTTAATGTCTCATCTGAAAGACACAGGCATTGCAGTATTTGCACTTTCTGATGCCGATAACATTCGTTGAATCCCGACTGTGTTTTTAAACATACATAACTGCTGATGCATAGATTCACACACTGTTGTCCAAGATGATATGTGAAATGCCAGACATTTTGCATACATTCGCACACAATTATAGTAATGGGAGCACTGTTATTTAGTTGTGAGGTATCATTTGAAATATGTCAGTAAGATAATCTGTAGATGTCTAATTGTAATGATGTTTTAATGATGTCAGCATTCACAGAGAGGCTTCCACAACAACTGAACCCTATGAGGAGTGGCAAGAAGCGAGCAAGTCTAGAAACTAGGAAACAGGCTAGATGCGTGTGTTGGAATCAAAACCCATCGGAGTGTCAGCGATGGGGAAAAAACACAAGCTGCGCAAGCAGAGTCGTGAGAATGTTGTACGCGCGAGTGACACCTCTGACGATGGCGCCACTGCAGGTAAGATACAAGTAAACACTGCGGCTGTGTACCATATGGCTGTACATGGTATGTACCACATATTTTTTAATGTATGGTTACAGAATGGTTGTGTAACAGAAGTGGATTTTGTCTGCACAAAGATGCAAAAGAGTCAAATGTCTTTTCATCTAACTTTGATGACTTCAACATGGCAATGTCACATGTATATTTTTACTGTGACTTATATAAAAGTAAACTATATGCACTGTACAACACAATTGTCATGTGACCTGGCTGTAATTTGACCTTTGTAAGTTTTATTAGTTGCAGTAGGCCAAGCAAAATGTCAACACAGTAAGAAGGCAGTTAACATCAACACAGTGCGAAAGGTTATGAAGCAGACTGAGTTCCGCATTGAATGTATGGTAAGTATGCAGATCAGTTTTAAAGGGAAGCTGTCCACTCATTTTGTTATCATAAAATAATATTATACAGTATAAACTGTGTCTGTTATAACATACTGACCACCCAAATGTTATAAAGTATAAACTATATATATTATAACACACTGACCACTCAGATGTTACACAGTATAAACTATATCAATTAAAAATACTGATCACCCAAATGTTATTTTGTGTAAGCGTTTAATTGTTGAATTAAAATGTTTCAGCTTCGTTAAAAGACGTTTGTGCATTAAGTTTGAATGCGTATAGTTTATGCTGTATATAACACGTTTAGATAAAAAAATTAATGGACAACTTCCCTTTACATCTCTTTGTGTTGTTTAAGTTGAAGTAGATGAACATTACTGTACAATCGCATGTGTCATATTTATACACAGTGTCCACTTCAAGATGTTTTCAATTATAAAAATGAATTGTTAAAATGAAATTGCAGTTGAATTGGAAGTAATGTTTTTCATCCAGCTGAATTGGAATAAATGTCTGATGAACATGTTGGCATTGATGACAATTATTTGATATCAGGTGAACATGTGCAAACTAAGTCAATGCTTAGAACTGATCGGCCAATCAGTCTCACTCTTGTGCTTCTGTCGCTTCCTCCAGGACTGTGGTCGAGACGGGAACAAAAAAGATGGCGTCCTTGTCGGGGGCAGTAGTTGCCGTAGTGACAGTGGTCACGGTACCACGGAAACTGACATGGAGGAGGCGATGTTTGACGTGATTGAGCCGAGTGTGTGGATGTGTCTGCAGTGTGGTCACCAGGTACAGAAGGAATTTCTTGTGTCATGTATTTTAGTTATTAGACATGTTTATTTATTAATCATAATCTAATTTATTGATTTGAATAGAAAAAATATTTTATAAATTGTTATTAATCTTTACAATCTAAACACCCTCTGTTGACAGTAGTGGGATTGATGGCTAGGTTAACTGCAATTTTTTAAAAACCTTTGGTGTTTGGCGCCATCTGAGCATTCCCACATTCAATACAACTAATTCAGTGCACTTCCTACTAACAATTACCACCCATGGCTGATCCTGGATAAATGACTAGACCACCCAGTTTTAAGAATCAAGTGCTTAACAATGTGAATCTTTGGTGAAGTATCAATGCATGTATTTGCAGGGGTGCGGTCGTAATTCCCATGAGAAGCATGCGTTGAAGCACTATGAGATACCTCGGTCTACCTCACACGCCGTTGCCTTGAACCTCAGTAGCTGGATGATCTGGTGAGTTCACAACTTCACATAGTAGGCACTCGAATGTTTACAAAGTCTATCAACGTCCACTGGAGCAACGGGCTGACATAGAGATGCTTTCAGGCAAGACTCAAATGAGACACTGCCAACTATCTGTCCAATGCTATCGCCACAAGGAAGAAACAGTGTCAAGATTTGATACCCACTACTACAGACTGATGTGCAGTTGAAGTTTCATTGCTAATAATCAAATGACTCTGATCAAACCAATGATGATAACTAGCGATATCATTGGATAATTTAAAATTTGTGTTATTTCTCAAAACATTGGATAATTATCCCCTAGAGCAGCTTGAGCCAACTTGAAAAAGTGGCCCCCTCGATAAACAAACGGGTGCTGTTGATTGTAGGTGCTATGATTGTGACGTTGAATTGTCAACGGACCGCAATGGCCGCCTGTCCGAGTGTGTCAGTTTCATTCGCAAGCAACTAGGTGGCAGCACCATGCAGTCTGACTTGGCCACGGTCGCAGGTAATGTCTCTCCGGGGTATGCTTCAAGTGTTGTATGAGAAAAACCATGAAGTGCTAATTATTGGGTTTTATTGTATCTTGTCTTCATTATAATGACTGTAGGACTGAACTGAAGTATCGTACCGAGTGCATAGTGGGGTTCTACATTACTATCGAGAGGGTTATTGTATCAAAAATGTGATGTGTTAGAGGTTGAGGGGAATTTTCTGAGTCACTTAAATGTATGTAGAGTAATGTGAAGGTAACATATAGGAAAATAATACATTGAGAAATGTGTCATTTTGAAATAAAATGTGACTGCCGCTCAGACATCATTTTAGTTAATGATTGCTATGCGGTAATTTATCGACATAGCATCAAACCGAAAAAACCAAGGTGGAAAACATTGCTTGACTAATCTTTATTGAACTATTCCATTTTAAAAGGCTACTGAAATGGTTCATATAGATAATAATATAGTTGCTTTGTTTTGCTCAAACAAGGCACACGGATGCTTGAATTAGACTCTTTCACAGACACTAGGTAGGTGGGTTCTGTCCATCCTTCATAGCAAATCTGTGTATGTTTTACTTACAGGCAAACATGCCATCAGCAGCATCTCTCAGGAAACTACGCAAGAGAACTTGCCAACAGACGATAATGTGAAACAAAAACGACCAAAATCTGCCCAGTCAGCAACGTCTGGAACTTTCCCCAAGGTTAAGGTCAGTTCGGTCAATTTTTATGGTCACATTTTTATAATTCTCCTCCACTCTAATGGATTCACATATGTTGTTTTTATGGGTCACCATTTTCAATAAATATGTGCATGAGAGAATGAGAAAAGTAATTGAAACCATACTAATATCATGTGCCTGATGTTCAACAAACAAAATTAATAGAATAGAAATTACAAAAAAACAGGGCATTTTATCATAAAAGAGATGTGGTATCAGGGAAAGAGAGTGATATTTCCTGTGTTATTGTTAGCATCTATGCCATTTTGTAGTTGACTTCTCTGACCATGACAGATCAACTGTATCTTATATTACGTATGCATGCTTTCTCTGTTGCAGGGCCTGAGTAACCTTGGCAACACCTGTTTCTTCAATGCCGTCCTACAGGTGAGTTTATCAAAGAACACAGACAGCTCATATCAGTCATATAGTAACTAGATTGATAGTTTGCTCCTTGTGGCTGCATACAGTATTGGCAAGTAGCAAGATTGTTGAGGTCGTTAAGTTGCTGTAGACGTCTAACATGCCGTAGCATATAGGTTTGCCATATTTTTGGGGGGAGGTGTAAGGCCATATATCTTGTTTATATGGGTTTGGTTCATTTGAAAATTTTTGAGAAAGTACATATGTTTGTGTATTCATAACAACACCATGTCTGTGACATATTGGTAAACTGTTGATAATTGATCGAAGCACAGTTATTTTTCGTACTTGGGAGATTTATTAGGCGGAAACTCACAGATTTTATTTGATGTAGGAACATTATGTAGCTGGTGTACATCATATGCATGGTGACATCTGATTGGAACTGGAATGCAAATTATCCAGAATTTCAAATAATTAGAACCAGAATTTCAAATAAAAAGTACATATTTCAACCTCGTGGTGTTGGACTCTCAATCAAGAGATTCCAGGTTTGAATTCTCCTGCTGCCTAACCTTGGACAAGTTTGTTCACTCCACGTTGCTCCAGCTCACTCAGCTATATGAACGAGTACCTGGCTGTAGACAGTGGTGGATATTTGTGTACGAATAGTTCAGTAATTGCGGCATACTGAATGCTTCCTAGAGAATTTGAGTTGATGGTCGATTGAACAGGTCTGTCAGGGTAAAGTGCTTTGAGCCATGCAAAGGACTTGTTACTGTGTTATCTAAGAACTTCCCTTTATTTTTTACTTCACTTATGAAGAACCTGAGTCAGACGCCGCTGCTTGAGACAGTTCTCAGCGAACATGGCAAGAAAGGCATGTCCGTCTCCCTCAGTGGCCAGCAGGTGGACTCAAGTGGCAGCGAGGCTGACGAACCGCCAACAGAGACGGGTGACGCCGGGCGACAGATGGACAGACAGAAGATGTGTGTGACCCCGATGGACATTGTGCTGCCAGAGTGTGGTAATCTCAGTCAGTCTCTGCTGACATTCCTCCACGACATGAACACAAGCAGCAGTCGTCACATGACCATTAGTCCAGGCAATCTCTTCAGTCAAGTCTGCCGCAAGTGAGTCGTCTTGTTTCAGTGAACAGTTCTCAGTCTTTACGCTACCAACATTCACTGTGACTGAGTAGTAAGATGTACAAGCCTATTCTAAAAGCCAAACATAGCTTTCTAGATCATGTCCCGTCAGTTGCGTGATTTAAATAAAACACTAAATGCGTGGTTGCATTGGGAATTTTTTTTTCTTTCTCAAATATGTCAACAAATGAGATATCATACAATATCTGCTGAGAAACGTGTTCTTCACACAGTGGTGGTGTGTTGTGTTTCCAGAGCTCCGCGGTTCAAGGGCTTCCAGCAGCAGGACAGTCATGAGTTGCTGAGACACCTGATGGATGGCATGAAGGCTGAGGAAGTCAAGGTATCACACCGTCACTCTACTCAAATCTCTTTATACTGTTTGAGTACCAATAGATGCAGAGGTCAAGGTTCACATGGTCATTTTACTCAAATCTCTATACTGTATGGTTCCTAATAGATGCGGAGGTCAAGGTTCACATGGTCACTTTACTCAAATCTCTATACTGTATGGTTACCAATAGACACGGAGGTCAAGGTATCATATGGTCACTCTATTCAAATCTCACTATACAGTATGGTTCCCAAATGCAATCGTTTTTTTTATTGTAAAATTGTGTTATGTTGTACAAACCGCATACCTGTCTAAAAGGAACAAGCAACCCTAAGGTTCAAAATTCCCCCAAATCCCACGTACCATTCAAGTATATTCTCACATAATAATTTTTTTTTAAATTTTGTATGAATGTTATGCACTTTAATACTAATCTTAAAACGTAAATTTTAATTGAATATGGGCGCTGCCATTGTTGCCCAATTCACGAGGAATAACGTGATAGATGGCGTGAGTATGATGTAGGCTGTCCACCTCCCTCTGCGATGCAGGCGGGACATAACGAGTAAATAGTAGCGCACTGGGCCGGCATCAACATTGTTTGGGTTGCTTATATAAATCTAGTGTAAGCAAAATGCCAGAGTGTCAGACAAACGGATGGCAAAATAAAGCAGGAGAAGGCGCAGCGAAAGGAAAGAGATTCAAATTCCAAATGCGAAGAAATTCGAGCTGGCGATGAAATGGCTGCACAACATTGGAACAGGCCACACGGTGGACAGATTCAACTTCAACCGAAAGATGGTTTGTGAGGACCATGTCACCTTGGACTGCTTCAAGACTGTACAACAGTGACTTCTTGTGTATTCATTATATTAATTGATTATTAAAATATATACCGCGTGACGGTCGACTGGACTGATTTGTTGGCTACCCCATTTGTTTACATGTGATAGTGAATGATAAAATAACCTCCGTCGTACCATGTAGAAATTATTTGCAATTGCTTTGGATGCAGTTTCCCTAGTTGAGGCATCGTCATTCTTTATGAATGTTTATATTTTGTGGAAAAAAGGGATGAGGCACATATAGACTAACTACTGTCATGTCATACTTGTGGCCATGTTTATATCTCTAACGTTGTTTTGTTTTGACTGCCCGAGGCGCTGGCGTTAATGGAAGTGTGACGTCACACACCAGCAGACGAAAAGCCCAAAATGTCAGCCTCCTGAGAGGCTCAGTATTTCTCCTTCAACAATTACTAAATGATCTAAAAATTAAATAGAAATTATTGGATGTGATACAGTAGACAATCTTTAATGGTTTGAGAGATTTTAATTTTTTTGGTTGCTTGTTCCTTTCAGCAGAAACAACTTTTGAATACAGAAATTCAATGTTTAAAAAAATCGCTGAGCTGCCACTCAAATCCAAGAATAGTGTTGTAGTAATGTGACAGGGTGTGATAAACATATTACGTGATGTACATTATCCGTCTCGTTAGAAGCCATACCTTCAAAAGTGGCACACTGCCGTATAAACAAACTGTTTCGTGGTAACTTGATAACGTCTGTCAAAGTCTGGAAATCGAGGAACCCGTTCTTGTTGTTTACTGTAAATTTCTCCAATCTGTTTCCCCACCCGCCCCCTTCTTCCCAACCATCCCAACTGCCCTGCGTTGTTGCAGCGCTCTCAGACAGCCATCCTCAAAGCCTTCCACCTGCAAGAACCAGTCAACTCCAAGAAGATCGACGAGGAAACTAAAGCAAAAATTAAAGGTAACATCTTGTGGTCATTCTGGTAAAGTAGCTGTCTGGATGACTTGCTACTGAGCCACTAGTGGACACCACTGTTTAGCCACTCATTTCACTCAACCACTGATATTAAATAGAAATATCCACTTGGCTTCAGTATGTGTGATCAGATATATATATTTATTACAAGATTATGTTGGGTGTTTATTGGAGAAAAACTGCTTTTGCCTTGAAACTTGGTAGAAACAGATGGAAATGTCTTGTATTTTTCCATGCAAAAGTCAAGCCCTTTTTGTCTCTGTAAAAATGTTTACCATACAGCAGATAAGACCTGTCAAGCTAGCATGTGTATAAATTAAGTGAAATATTGTGCATTCAGTAGGAAATGGAGGTCATTGTAAAATTATAATTGAATAAAACAAATTTTCTATGATTTATACTAAGAATTTCACCCACCCCAAGATACTGATTGTTGTGTCTGCTGCTTCAGAGTATGGTCAGCTTGTGAAACATACATTTGTGGACAAACTGTTTGGTGGATGCTTCATCAGCACGGTTCTGTGTGAAGAGTGTGAGACGGTATGTGGTCCCTTGTAAAAATACCACTCTAAAATAGTACACACCACTTTTTGAGAATGGGAATGGCATTAAACTCAAGTGTTACAAGAAACCACTCTTGAGATGTTTAGTTTTCCAACAATAAGTGATTTAAATACTCTTGTTAACAGTCGAGCTAATGAACAAGTTGTAAATATTATTTTTATTACCTTTTTAGAATGAGAAACAATTGTGCCATCGACCAACGAGTAGCTGTAATAAAACATTAAGTATAAAGTACAGCTCTGTAGTTCTACATAAGTAGATTGCACTTTAAAGTTGTATTATTACGAATTTGACGCATGTACAGTGAGCTCTTGCTGTAAGGAAGGGGACCTGGTCAGAGTGTACCAAAACTTCCATAGGTGTATAACACAGTGCAGACTAGGCATTTCAGAATGATTCCCTTTTAGCAGACGTACTACATCAGGACTCCTTGTGACATTAGCCCACTGTAATGAGACATTTCCCTTGTCTCGTACCATTGCTAGATAAGACGATTCATGCGCTTAGATGAGTTTGTTGAGAGTTTGTTTGTTTGTTTATGTTTACTTCCTGTGTTTCAGCCGTCCCAGATCCTTGAACCATTCCTTGACATCTCTCTACCAGTCATGGAGGAGAAAGTGAGTGCACAACATACATTACACAGCACACACAACACATTACAGCACATCACAGCACATCACATAGCTCACAGAACACATGACATATCACACAGCACACAACATACAAGATACAACACACAACACACATCACACACTGCCACTTCACACAGCACAGCTCACAGCACATAAATAACATCACACAGCACATCACCCACATCACACAGTACAGCACACAACACATAGTACAGCACACATCACAGACAACACACTTCACAGCACATAAATCACACAGTACACATCACATCACACACAGTGCACTTCATAGCACATCACACAGCACATACATCACACACATCACACAGCACCAGTTTTGTTTCTTCTTCACAAATTTATAAAGCACTCTGAGGAGTCCTGAAGACTGGACACCTCGGTATGTATGTATATATATATATATATATAAGAATTTACCTTCACTATCAATCTCTATTTCCAATTGGCAGTTTCCATTGATCTGCATAGCAACAGCATGCACTGATCCACCATTGTGTTGTCAGGCGCACAGACCCAACAGTACGTGGCAGAACAAGAAGGACAGTCAGGTGAAGGTGACTTCTCCAGACTTGGCCACAGACAAGTCCATCGGTGGTGACACGGGCCGACTGAGTAAACACGCCTTGAAACAGGAGAAGAAACGACTCAAGAAGGATGCCAAGGTGAGCCCTGGCATCTGCAGCGTAGTGGACACATCTTGTTTAATTTTGTATGCGTGCCAAACACCTGTACTTGTATACATGTAGGTAGTTACTAGAGTCGGGTATCGCCACGCTTATTGTACCGCAGTGTATTGCTATTGTTTTGTTTAGAGTTAAGTGTTATATTGTAATTTAATATGCTTTGCTGATAATATATTACATAATAGTTGAGCAGTATTTTGTAAGTGGTATGGTACAAGTATTTTTATCTATAAAAAAAAAGTTATCCTGAGTTGTAAATATGGAAAATATAAAGACTGTAATTATATACAATGCATTACGTAAATGATGATAAACTATTAGATACAATAGAAAATATGCAATGAGGCAGTGACCGTGTATCAGTGGAACTGCCACTTTGAAGCATAACTCTATGTATGTATTAGCAGCCAGACCAACCTGTTTCAAAGGCATTTGGTCTGGAAGGGTGCGAGTTATCTCGGATCTGTTTCCATAGTGTGCCTGCATTCTGAGCCACAGAAAAGATCAGGATGGAACTCTGATATAACCTCAGCACACGTACATATTCACCCACATAACAGGGTTTCTAGGGTCATCTTTACATATCCCCACAACCAAGGAATAGATTTATTAAAGCCCCCTCCCTCTGTAAATGCCCACTTTCTGCCTGCAGAGGAAGAACCGTGCCAGCAAGCTGTTGTCCTCGGCCAGTGATCAGTCCGCCACTGACCAGGCAGGGGCGGTCAAGGGGAGTACAGCCGTGGCCTCTACCGGGGACAGGGAGCAGGGTGCGGGGTCTCGCAGCAACACGGAGGATGAGGAGGAGGAGAATAACTCAGGTGAGGTGGAGAACGACACAGGTGAGGAGGAGAATAACTCAGGTGAGGTGGAGAACAACACAGGTGAGGAGAATAACTCAGGTGAGATGGAGAACAACTCAGGTGAGGTGGAGAACAACACAGGTGAGGTGGAGAACAACACAGGTGAGGAGGAGAATAACTCGGGTGAGGTGGAGAACAATTCAGGTGAAGAGAACAACTCAAGTGAGGAGGAGAACAACTCACGTGACGTGGTGCATCTGGGGGATAGAACACTGTAAGTGAGAAAAAGGCAGAAAATCTGCAAAGACCTGTATATGTATTAATAAATGTATTGTTTTTATACTTGTGTAAAATTACATGACATGTTGAGATCAGTGTCTGACTGTAATCGAGTTAATGTGTGTGGATTAGTTTTGTTAGCGTTTTCCTCCTGAATGGTTCACATCTTTGGTGACAAACTTTGAAGGATTAATCTATGACCCTGTGGACAAAAAGTAATGCCTGTATTTTGGGTCAAGGGTTTTTACAAGTTTTAGGGTTTGTACTATATGTTAGATGGTCTTTAACCAATTGTTCATAACATTATGTGTTTTTTTCTGAGTTTGTTCCAAGATTGCAAGGACCGCTGATCATTTGACGATGTTTGTGTAACTCTCACATGTCCACAAATATGTGATCATGTGACAGTTTCTCTCCTCCTGCCACAGCAGGCAGTAAGATCTAGACAGCCTCTCCGCTTTCTTCAATTTGTTGTGGAGATTGCCTGAAATAAAAAAGCGTAGCAATTTATATCTGGTGAATACAAGTAGAAGAATAGATCTAGAGTTAATAGTGTTTCTGTCTTCCAGATGCAGACATCGAGGACAATCTAGACGCAGACACGGTAAAGAAAAGCAACATTCAGATACCGTGTGACAATGGTGACACAGATCTGTCGTCGATGAGACTCACTGGTGACACAGACAATGAAACCGCTCCATCAGGTGGTGCCACTGACTCGCAAAGATGTCACACCAATAGTGCTGCGGAGAGGACAGCCACGTGTAGCGAGGACATAGGGCTGGCCCCTGGTGCTTGTAGTCACATAGACGACCCACACTTAGCTGCATTGACAGACCAGATGCGTGTGATGGACATAGTTGAACCAAGTGATAGCACGGCCACGGCAGACATAGATTGTGCGTCGGTGGGAGCTGGTTGTCCTAGCCAGTGTGATGGCGTGAAGATAACAACGGAAGCAGAGATTCACCACACAATTAATGACGACGACCGGAACATCTGCCAGTCGCAAGTGGACCAGGTGGAGCCTGACAGACCTAGGGGTGGCGGGACCATTGCAAAAGATACCAATTGTTCGAACAGGAAGATTGACGTAGACCCAGACACAAGTGTTCAAGTAGGGTCATTGGAAGTGACCCCAGATGACGGGAAAACGGGGGAGAAAGGACATGAAGGGACACAGCAGTCCCGCAGCCTGTGCAATGGAGAGTATTCAGCCATTGGAGTGTGTCACACATCCAGGGTCGATGATGGTATGTACACAAACACAATGCCTGTTGGGACAGGACGGATGGATGAAGCAACACAGACTAACTCGGTGCATGGGTCAATGCACAACACAAAGTATCAGAAGAAGTTGGAGGCTCGACTCAAGGTATGTTTGTGTGGTTGGTGTGCTCTACCTGGGCATGGAGACCACTGATGTGTGTGTGTGTGTGTGTGTGTGTGTGTGTGTGTGTGTGTGTGTGTGTGTGTGTGTGTGTGTGTGTGTGTGTGTGTGTGTGTGTGTGTGTATGTGCACGCATGCATGTGCATGCACGTTTTCCTCCTAAATGGATTGTCGTGCAGCATACTTTGTGCAGAAATTCAATAAGAAAAAATTGGGACTAATTCATGTATTCATTATAAGTGAGAATTCATTATAAATGAATTCATTATATCCAAGGTTTACTGTATTATTTGAATATCACCAAACCTGATGGAGAAGGGTGTTCTAGTGAGAACTTGTTTAGTAGATTCAAGGTGTGGTTGGCTTTATGGTGGCTGTAACGAATTTGTGGTGGCTCTAATGATTTTGTAGTGGCTCTAATGGCTTTGTGGTGGCTCTAACGACTTTGAGGTGGCTCTAACAACCTTGGGGTGGCTCTAACTACTTTGGGGTAACTCTAACGACTTTGAGGTGGCTTTAACTGATGGCTGAGGTCTACGACGATCGCTTACGGAAATTGATCGATGGTTGTGGCCTGCACTTGGTCCCCAAGAATGCACTGGGGACCCCAAGAATGCACTGGGGACCCCAAGAATGCACTGGGGACCCCAATGCATTCTAAGCTGGCTTTGGAACAACTGGGTGGGATCTGAAGTCATTTCTCTGGGCACTCAACCAGATTTTCCATGAAACACCAGCGAGGCGAGAAGACTTCACCGCACTGACAGGAACAACAGTATTTCCTATGAAGTTCTGTGTGCACCAGTAGGTGGAGAATGCACGAGTGGCTTCCCTTGCATTGCTGGTACTTGATCATATATGAAAGTACATCAGTACCATCACCAAGTACCCCAAGAAGTACAATGTCCCTGATGGAAAAGCATTCACGACCGTGAAGTCAGGCTAGGTGTTTTATTTCGGAATTGTATAATGCAGAAAATAAATGAAAGACAAAGCATATACAATTCCTGGTTGGCATCAGAGCCATGGCTGTTACCAGTAGATATACAATGTTACAACAGAAACAAACTTGAATCACTGGTCGCTGCCAACCACTGATAATGGTAAACTGAATTGTACATACAACGTGCAATTAATAACTACAAGCAGACAGTTAATATACTACCATAAATAATAAGTAACAGTAGTGACATGGTAGGTAAAATGAACAAAATTTTTACGTTTCACATATACAACACTATTGGTAGGTTGCAGAAGAACAATCCAGTAATAAGAATGTAATATATAGTAGTATTTTCATAAACTGTTTAAAACTACCAGTAATCAAATAATAAAAAACACAAAAGTGATAACATATAATATGGTGTAATATATTCATAGACATAGTGTTTTAAGACACATGATTTTAGAGAAGATATAAAGCTGGTAGTATTACGTTTATTTTGAATATCAGCCGAAATGTTATTCCCTACTATCTGCCCATTGCATAATAAACTATTTGAAGATCGTAGGGTAGAACTGCTGATTGGACAAGAATGTCTAAGTTGCCTTGTGTCATGATTGTGAATATCACAGGTTAGTACAAATATTAGATAACAACACTGGCAGGTTGTTATGACAATAGTTATACATAAATTTCGCAATTTGTATTTTATAAATATCCTTCAATTTTAGTACATTTAATCGTGTGAAAAGGGGATGAGTATGCTAATGGAAACCAGTTCAAAGAATACTATGAACAATTTTTTTTGCATAATGTATAATTTTCTTTGTGTAGCTTTTATGTGTAGATCCCTAAAGGATTATTTCGTATGTCAAGTATGGATATACTAAGATTTCATTAGACTGTTGGTCATCCATTCATTCCTGATTACATATTTTGATTTGATCTTAATAATGTTATATCGGGCAAAGGAATCAACAACATTGTGGAGTTGTGTCATAAATTCTTTAAATGCATTATTTATATCTAACTAATGTAAGTGAGTCCAATCAATTTCTTTAAGAGCGGAAGTTATATGATGGGTGGATTCTTCGGAAACAGACTTATGTTTGAAGATAAGCGGCTCGTGTTTGGGTGATTTCTGTGCTGACTCATTGATGTCTGTACGTCTCATGTTTTTTTAGTCAGTTGTGAGGCATTTGTGAGATACCAAACAGACAAGCCGATGGTGCCATTCCTTTGTGGTGATCTTGATGTGATTGTGCGAGGATTATGCCAGTGCTTCATGAAGCAGTCAGTCTTGGATGAGGCCACCTCTAGAGCACAGCTGGCAAAGCTCAACATTGGTGATGTTGCATCACATTTGCCTCACTCCCAAATCGATGCAGGATGAAAATGCTGCAAAGAAACTGAAGGAGTTGGTGGCTATTAGATTGGTCAAGCAGAAGCTCAGTGAAAGAGAACGAATGGCATTTCGAATGGAATGCAAGAAAGGGTTTGTCTGTGCTACACAGAAACTCCTGGAGAAATGCTCACCACATACAAGATGACGAGAAATTTTATGTGTCTCGACCCTCGGTTGATGGCTAGCAGCAAAGATGACTGCATTGTGAAGTTTGGCAGAGTGCTGAACACGTTGTCAGATCTTAACCAAATCCGAGATGCAGATTGTGATGCTATTCAGCAGCAGTTCCGAGCCTTCGTGAATGAGGTGGTTCCTGCCAACTGCAGCACATTCAAGGACTTCATCCCAGATGAGGAGAGACTGGACACTTTCCTTGCGGTCTAACTCAAGTGTACACAGTATGAGAAGCTGTGGGTGGTAACAAAGAAACATCTCGTCCTGTAACATGGGCAAGCCACTGTCGAATGTGGTTTCTCAATCAACAGTCATGTGGCAATTGAGAACATGAAAGAGGAATCTGCTGTGGCACAGCGCATTGTGCATGATGCAGTCTCAACAGCTGGTGGTGTGTGTGAAGTGCCAGTGACCAAATCAATGCTTTCCTATGCAGTATCGCACAGGGAGCAAGGAAAAAGCACATGGCATACTTGAAAGCTAAACAAGTACTGTATACAGAGCAGAATTTCAATTCAAAGCGAAAGCTAGAGGCCGATGATAACTGATGTTGTACTGTGTGATATCTGTTTCCAGTATGCAGTTTGCAGTACTGCTAATATATTGTGAACCTTAAACAGCCTTGAATCTTTCTTTCCTTAGCCTTGAATTTGGTTTCTGTCACGATGTGTGGACCCTCTTATTAACATGCTTAGTGATTGCTAAAAAATAATACATCCACAATATTATTGGATAGACATGTTGTAAAGTTTACACACGTGTTGTGAAGTTTGCGTTTTTGCTTTGTTATTTGGTTATTTTTCCTGGACAGTGGTGGATGTTTGTGTACGAATAGTCTACGCGCATTAATTGTAGTGTGGCTGAATGCTTCCGAGAGAAGTCGAGATGGTGTTAGATTGAACAGGTTTGCCGGGGAGTAAAGTGTAAAGCTCTTTGAGCAGTCCTAAGGACTGGATACTGTACTATATAAGAACTTACCTTTTGTTGGATGTAGGCCATGACGCCCCTGTCTGCGCCCTGTCATGGACGACAGACCACGCCCCTCGAGTGCTCCATTAATTCCTGTCTCGGACAGTTTACCAGCGCGGAGCTACTCACGGGAAACAACAAGTTTGGATGTGACACATGTACACGCCACAAGTACGGCAAACAACAGGATGGTGAGTGGCACATTGAGACGTTGTTTTTAGGTACCTTGCATGGTTTGGTAACTCTTGCAGATTGGTTACTCTTAGCGCGGACCTACATATCTTACTGGATATTACATTAAATATGTCATTAGTCGGATATATTGTTCACTACAAGTATGACTCTCTTACTAATTAAACATTTTTAAAGAACATTTACATAAACAAGTTTTTGAGACGTTTTTAATATCACATGCAGAAGGTGGCAGCACTAGTGCATAAAACATTGTAAAATTGATGATGGTGATAGAAACACTTCATATTAATAATAAGATAACTTCTATTGTCCCTAAATCCTTGGAATCTAGGCTCAGCGGCACATCAAAACAAAAGGATTGGTCAGTCTCAAAATCCATAAGCAGTATTCCAGTTGTCAACAGATGGGCCAAGGCGCTAGGGAGCTATTGTGGATAAGCATGGTTGTAAAGATAAGTTTTTAAATTATGACAGAATTTTTAAATATTTTCAACTGATCTAACACTAAGAGGGAGCATATTCCAAAGAGTTGGTGCAGCAACAGAAAACGCCCTAGTTCCAATGTTAGTGTTGACTCTAGGAACAAAAAGTAGGTCAGAACTAGATGATCGAAGCTGGATAGGTTTTCTTACAGGAGTAAGCAGTGAATGCAAATAAGATTGTTGCGTACTGGACAGTGCCTGGTATGTAATGGTATAGATTTTAAATATTATATGGTGTCATACAGGAAGACAATGCAAAGACTTCAAAAGTGGTACAGAGAGAGAAAAACGAGATCTTGTAACCTTTGTTGCATGTGACCGTTCCTTAGTTGAATACATTACGCATATATGATGCTTTAAATGCATTCATGAAATTGACATATCACGTGACCTGTCGCATAGCAATACGTCTCAAGCTGCCGAGTGTCTGTAGAGCTACACGTGCTCACTATTCAGTTCTGTTGGCTTGACAGACTGTTTGCATAGCAACAGGTCATGTGATGGATAGATCAATTACAGTTTCTGATTTATGGGCTTAGATTGTTCCATACTTGTGCTCTTGAACATACAAGTCCCCTCTTGTATTTGACTGCGTGACTTCTGGTGACAGAGAGAGACTCACCGAGTGAGATGTTGACTTGTTGCAGGCAAGAAAGAGGTGGTGTACACCAATGCCAGTAAACAGATCCTCATCTTCTCCCCGCCAGCCGTCCTCACTCTGCACCTCAAAAGGTTCCAACAGGTGAGACAGACATGTAGGCACGTGCTGCAGATTACCTCCTTTGTTTGGCCTGCTGTAGGAAGCTACTGTCTAAATAAATTATAGTGTGACTCTGCATAATATACCCGATGCTGGTGAAGTTTTCTGCAATAGCTGGCCAATGATGACTGAGCTAGTCCTAAATTACTGTTACAAACCTTGGGCAAGTTCGTTCACCCTATGTGTGAGTACCTGGCTATAGGCAGTGGTGAATATTTCTGTACAAATAGCCTTTGCACAGTAATTGCAGCATGGCTGAATGTTTCCCAGAGAAGTTGAGATGGTATTCGATTGAACAGGCCTGCCAGGAAGTAAAGTATAAAGTGCTTTGAGCAGTCCTAAGGACTAGTCACTGTGTTATATAAGAACGTGCCTTTAGTTTTTTTCATAAGTTAACCCTAAATGTTTACATACTACCCCCAACTTCATGGTCACTCCAATAATGAGGTGCCCTGCTACTGGAGTGTGCGATTAAGTGTTAGTTTGGGGAATTTCTTACTATATATTACATATCATTGTTGATTTGATTTTTGATCTCTAATTTTGATACTTGTAATTACTAGTAATACTACTGAAACATTGTCATTGTTGGTGCTTTGTATTCAGGTGGGATACAGCCTACGCAAAGTAAACAGACACGTCAATTTTCCGATGATCCTCGACCTTGCTCCATACTGTAGTGCCCTCTGCCAGGTTCGTCTTGTATTCTGATGTTAAACTTACACTCAGACATTTTTAAGAGAGGCTCATAAAATATGGTATTGATGTTGCATAATTTTAAATAGCTGGAACGTTGCGAACATAATAAACGACAGTTGCATTCATGTTTTGTACTGAAACACATGGCTAATGTTCTGCAATTGTATCTGTTTACCACATTTATAATTACACATAGATTGGTTGACAGATCAAAAAACTAATGCTACAATCATAATTATTCACAGGATCTCCATCAAGCTTAGGTTTACCAACACTGCTTACATGTACATTACTATGTTGGCATGACATCTGAAATATCAATGTTTCCCACATATCTCTCGCTTTTAAGTAAAATATCCCTACGTTTTTTATCACATGGTATGCAATTGGTCACATGATAGATCCATCAATCAAGACTTCCCATGCCTCCAATATCTTTTCAGTCAAATACCATGTCGATTAGTTTTACCCTGTTGCATGACATAATATTTGACTATTCCAATTATGTATTGCTCTCATTCAGGGTATCAGACCTGGGCAGTCGAAGGTGCTCTACTCTCTGTATGGCGTAGTTGAGCACAGTGGGCGCTTGACCGGTGGTCACTACACGGCCTATGTGAAAGTGAGGCAGCACATGAACCGACTGAAAGACTTCCTGCAGAACTCGGACGTCAGCAGCATGCGACTGGAGAAACTGTGGTCTGCACTGCAGATTAGCAGTCAGGACACAACTAAGCCAGCCAATCAGACAGAGGATGAGGCAACCACGCCCACCCCCGGAAAGTGGTACTACATCAGTGACAGTCGTGTCAGTGAGGTCGTCAGTGAAGCTAATGTACTTCGCTGTCAGGCCTACATGTTATTTTATGAGAGGATTTTCTAAGGCTAGAGTACTTCGCTGTCAGGCCTACATGTTATGAGAGGATTTACGGAGGCTAGAATACTTTGCTGTCAGGCCTACATGTTGTTATGTGAGAGGATCTACTGAGGCTAGAGTACTTTGCTGTCAGGCCTACATGTTATATGAGGATTTTCTAAGGCTAGAGTACTTCGCTGTCAGGCCTACATGTTGTTATATGAGGGGATTTACTGAGGCTAGAGCATCTCGCTGTCAGGCCTAACGTTATAAGAAAGGATTTACCGAGGCTAGAGTACTTTGCTGTCAGGCCAGTTTTCTACGAGAGGATTTACCGAGACTATAGAGTACTTTGCTGTCTGGCCTACATGTTCTTCTACGAGAGGATTTACTGATTGGGCAACTTATTTAAGCTAGTTAACTCTTAGTGCCAAACACAGCTCTTGTTGATCTTGCTAACATAAGAATAATCGCCATCCTTTACAATGGAGATTACATGCATTTGTGAAATCGATCTTGCATTATCTCTTACGAGCTGGATGTCTGCATAGATCTTGTGAAAAGATGGACGATCAGGAGATTACGCCGTTGAAGTAAAAGAATCTGTCATGTTTGTGAAATGTGGGTCCTAAGGTGAAGTTTCTTTCCAATTCAAAGGTTGCATTTGAAAACAGAGTTTCTGTCTTGAACACTTGGGAAACTTCATAGGCGTGTGCATGTGTGATTGTTGAAGCGTAATATGTATCTAAAACCAACTAGGCCAATTTACGATTTAGTAGTTTTGTTTTTGTTATTATTCTATAAAAATAATTTGTGTTACGTTTTGAAGGTGCCATAATAATAAAGCATTTAATCAGGTATATAGGAACATTACTGTGAAAAAAGCAAAATCTGTTGAAATTCATCATTGTTTAGTGGTGATGTACAATAAAGATTGTTTTTCACAAGAATCAAGACAGGCTCTTAATAAACAACACATCAGGGAGTATGTATACCATATTTAACTTTTAATACAAAAACTACAGACTTGTGTGATGTTCTTCCTGATATGAAAGCCACCAACAGGCAGCGAAAAGCAGATTTAATGTTGATCCATCTAAACATGAGAACATAATGTTGACATTAAAAAGCCTGTTGAAATGCAGGGCAGGCATACAAATAGACATAATTTAAATGCCTTCATTAAAGAAAATTGGTTTAAACCTAATAATAGCATCCTTCATGTTTCTACAAACTCCAAAACAACTATGATGCACTCCAGGTCAACTTATCATACTGACACAGAAAATGGAAATTTACATTTAGACAACTGTCCAGAGACTTTTCCTTGTGAAAATCCTTGGAACATCGATGACTACGGATTGACTTGTTGAATCAATGTGATGTTGTCGCCTTTTAATAATATCCGACCTGGAATCAAATGGACACGATCAGGTAAACTGAGTTGCTATCAAGTATATACTTATATGACTAGTTGTCACTGCATGACAACATCACACTTACATTCACATCAAACAATACAGTGGCTATGTGTACATGTTATACTCAACTTTACAGTTGTGAACCTTACTACACGGACCCAGTAAGGAACATACACTAAAAAGTAACAACTTTAAAGTCCATGTTCTAGGTTGCACTGTGTTATGGATATAAGAACACATAAATTTCTTACAAAATTACACTACTATTTTTGTTTAATACCAACCCGTTGCACCCAATTTTAAATAGCAATAACTAATTTTCATCATACATTTATGCATACTGGATCACCTTTAAATACAATTCTTCAAAACTTCCAAACACTATTACAAAGTAACATTCTGTTAGTGTGTTAAACTATCAAGGCGTGTCTAAGACCACAGATAATCCTAGAACGGAAAAACGCCCAAAACAAGCCAAATTGTGAAGAATGTTCTGGAAATAGTTGAGACAATCGGCCAGACAAGACGCACCCAAAGTCTTCCTCGTCTTTGTCTTGATGTGAACCTCCTCCCCCTCGTCCAGCACCAAGTTCATGTACTCGTCAAACCCCTGCAACATGCACACAGTGTGGATAACTGACAGACTGACAACACAGACCTACTCAATGCAAACTGTGCATACAGCACAAAGTAGCCATAAACCCTGCACATATTTAATATTCCCAGAGACTATTATATAAGCAATATGTATGCATGATATTGTTGGGCTAGGCTGAACAGAAAATGAGATTTATTGCACTGTAAATAGTAAAAAGTGTGATGTCAAACATTAAAATAAAATAATTATAGACATGCATAGCTAATTTGGAAAATTCAATTTTTGTTAAACTACCCACAGTGATGCACAATCTCATTTTAACAATCAGTCAACAAACAGAAAAAGTAACTTACTAGTTCGAAGCCACTGTTTAATGGTACCCCTTTGAATAATAATTACTACAGGTAGCTACTGCTAAACGCTTTGGCAAAAGAAGATGCTTAGCCACCAGCAACCTTAGCACCCCTGGCTAGTCCACTACACACAAGGGACGTTGTGACCTAGAAACGGCACGCCTTGCAATGAGCATGAATCATTTGAATGACATCATGTGCCAGCGGGTCATTGCATATTGTGGGGGAGCAGGTTCTTTTAACGCTCACAATACACAATTATTTGTTACTATTGCTGAGCTATGTTATACTAAATGTCGTTACTTATTATATATCACTACATTAACAATGAAAGAGTGTATAAATAAAACATCATTTTTTAAATAACACGTGGCTACGCCTACAGTCCTGCTGGCGCTTCTTGAAAGTCTGTCGAGAACAGGCTCTGGTCTATCGACTTGCGAAGTTTGGTGCTCCTTCAGATCAAAACGTATTTTAATAATTTTTTGCCCACATCACATGATTAAGAATTGAATGACAATTCTAATGGTTGAAGTCTCCCGGTGATCAGACTTCAACTTTTGAACATACGTACAAAATGACTGCAATATATATAGTCGAGGGGCTGCACGAAATTCCGTTCTATCCACTTTCGAAAGTCGGCACCTCAAATCAACATATTTTAGTGTTTCTGGCACACATGATTAAGAATTTAACGGTGATCGGGGCACTTGAACAATCGAACTGAGCGCATAGTGCAATCAGGATTCGACATCGGGGTGTCTGCATACAAGCGTTCTTTTTGCCTTTTTTGGGTACCAGGGCATCACTGAAAAAGGGCAGGGCGTAACGCCCTGCAAATTCGACTTAGACAGAACACTGAGTCAGGGAGTCACAGAGGTATACATTGCTTTTATGATATAAAGTTTGCTTTTTCATTGATTCTGAATGATTTTTAAGCGCCGAGTCCAAATCTGATGGCAGCAAGATGATACACCTTGACCATTTTCTTCAAATGAAAAATCAAAATGATCAATAAAACACGAAAATGATCCCTTTGAATGTGTTGTCATCAAGCCATCAGGCGACATAAAACATTAATTAAATTAGCCATGATATTAGTGAAATATGTCAAATGACACTTCTTCAGGTTATTATGGAAACTTCGGCAGTCGAGGAATAACTCCACAGTTGTTGTAGTATAAAAAAATTAAAATGGTTTAAAATATAATTAAAAAACAAGTTATAAGGTTAAAAAAGATTAAACAGTTAAAAGAAAATGATTACCCGGACACATACCGGGTAATAATAATTGTAAGTCACGGAGTAGCTTATACAATAATTTGTCTGGTTAAATATGTTTTGTGAAATATTGAAGCACGGGCGCTCGTGCATTAAATGCAACCAGCTTAGACTGGGAGCAGTCATTTGTATTGAGCCTGGCGCCCTGCAACCATTTCTCAGTCTGTCTTGAATTTCAACCTTTTCCATTTTAGATATTTTACTAAACTTTTAATACGGTCACCTGTGGTCTTTTACGAGTTCCAAACTGTTGATTAAGCCAAGGATATCTTAAGGTCGATGTTTAGGTAAACTTATTTGATATTCCCGCGTTGCTTGGATCCAATATGTCATTTTTCAGAGGGGTGTCGGCTTTCTGTTGATTTTAGTTGTTTTGTTTTTTGAATAATTTCATATTAATTAAGTTAGGTTTTCTCAAAAGTACAAAGTGATATATTTTGTTTGAATAAATATTGTAACATGCAGTAGTTTGTAACTAGGGCAAAACAACTGTATTGCCATCAAAGCTATATTCACTTTGTATTTTGGACTGAACCAATTGTTGCAGTAAACAAGAATTTAGTACTTAAAAGCTTATTTTACTAAATGCTCACCGTTTGAGTCTGGCTGCAGACAGATTTAGAATAAGCTGGTAACACACTGTTAGAATGCAGGAACAAAACAACTTTATATCGCAAAACAAGATTCGGATCGGTTAAATACCGCAACTCGATCTATCTAAAACTGTTTGTAGAGCCCCAGACTCGTATACCAATGACTGCTCCCTGTCTTCTGCGACATTCGAGCGCATATATTTTTGTATTTTTCAAATGGATATCAGTTTTATGAAGACATTAGCTATCCAATATTTAGACTAAACTTGATGTTGTTCTGTGTTCTCACAAGTGCACGAATACATTTGAGTTGGAGTACATTTTGTTGGTGGTAGTTGTACTTTTTGACTGTGCCGATGACCTCCTGCCGGGCAGCTTTACTTATTTGTACTTTTTTTTTTACAAAATGCTCAAGTTTTTGTTTATTGCTGCAGACACATTTGAAATCAGCTGACAAAATACCGTTAGAATGCAGTAAGAAAATTGCTTTATATATTAAAAACAAGGTTCGGACCAATTTAATAGAGCAGACTTCCAAACAAAGACTCATGGTTTTGAATCAAATGCCTACAAAGATTTGCAATAACTTATGGTTTGGAAATGATTTTCCCAGATATTCACTGTTCCATAATTTTACAATATCTACTCACCACAATGCAGCCTTCTATCCTCATGTTGGTCTGCTCATATAGCCACACAGAAATTCGAGACCGCTGAAACAGGGACAGTTACCTTTCACAATCACATGTAACCTTCACATTGTACATAGCATTTTCACATTTGCAAAATGGTAACTGATGGATGTCATTTACGAAAACTATTAAGTTGAATAAACAAGATTCACCATAAAAATTGTATATATATATATATATATATATACAGTATTAGTTATCCATTATGCACGGTAAAGTCATACACTAAAAAATCCCACAAGCTTTGTCAATTTTCTTATCAAGACAAAATCTGATAAAAAGTCAAATCTCCAGTAACTAAACTAACACTGTAAGCCTATTTACGCAGAACTTGGATATTTCACAATGAAGTCTAATACACAGCGAGTATATTCACAGAGAATATGTAACCACATTATTACACAATAAGTAGTTCTTATAATAATCAACATATTGTTTTATTGTGGCTATTTAATTCTATTTGTTAGATTCTTGCTTATGAACATAACACAAGAAAATAGTATTTGATACGATTACCTCAGAAGAAACTTGACACTTGTACATTCTGTCTTAATATTTTGGCCACCTAACACAGGCTTTGTCAGCAGACTGACTTTGCCATAAGCATGTCACATGATCAACGTCATATTACAAAGATGGAAAAGGACTGGTCTGGTGGGACCTCCTGCAGGCTCAAATATTCTAAACAAATACCAACAAGTTTCTTGAGAAATATCACATTCTAGGAGAGTGGAACATGAATCCATTCAATAAGAGATAAGAATACTTACATTCTGCAGGTACCTGAAAATAAGGTTCTAAAAACAGGTCAAGGATTATACTGATAACATACAAATCACATATAATTTATATATTACATTAATATTCTAACTTTGGAGCATTGAAGCTATATCAATTTGCCTGTTTCTGTGTTAATTTGCTTCCTTTGATAATTGGCCTCTGATCTACAAATTGGCGGTGAACTTAAGAAAACATGAGTTATTTTGAATTACGTACTTATGGTCTGTTTTATATCATATGCTTTTCTAGAGGGTCTTTCTCCCGCCTGAGACAGCCGAGTGAACCACTCTCCTCTAGTCTAGAGTAGAGGGTGCCATTGTGGGAACAAGTTTTAAAAGATCAAAACTATAATGGTGACACTTGCTTAAAATAGATGGTGGCTGCCTGATATGATTAAGAAGAATAGAAGTGCGAATACTGACGGCAACGGTATACGATTTCCGAGTTATATTTTACTGTCAAACACACACATATCATATTATCGCTCATCTCGAGGCACTCGATCTCTCACTCAGACGTTAAACACTCGCTAAGCGATATTTGCCAGACAAGTTTGGCAGACACTTTAACGAATGTGAGCACTATTGAAGCAGTCGGACGTTTAATAAGATATACTTCTAGTTAAGTGTATACTTAATAACAACTCGGCTTCCCAATAACACAACTACAAACCGGTTTCCGAACAACGAAACGCTGACACACATCACACAGTGACTGTGCGAACGTTTACTGGATAATACTGAACTTTTGTAACAAGAAGGATACAATCGGCTGCACCATAACCTTCTGAACCTTTCCTTGTCCTTTGTAAGCCATCGTAGCTGTGTATTGCTTAGTTGTTACACTGCCACGGAGGGATTATCTCACCTCCAAAACAAAAATTGTACCACGCTTTGTACCGCGCTAAACGTTAATTAAGCGCACGTGACGCATGCGCATTGAAACCATTGTATTACTTAGCGAAAGATGATGACAGTAACAATGTTCTTGTTCGCGTTGCAACCGTTTTGGTATTAGAACAGATTCATTTGCAAAAATGTGTTTTATACGCATGTTATATTGCCAATATCACCAGGTAATGTATTACTTAGAAAAATAAATCGGATTGTGATGTATCACGCAAACGAATTAATTAATTAGTTTATTTATTTTTTATAATACGTGAAATAACACGCCGCTCATTCTCTTGCGCGGGGCCGGCGCTCTGAAATGCGCTACCAGAAGATCTGCGTTTGATCGGGTGTGTGAACAATTTTAAAGCGCGTCTTAAAACACATTTTTTAAACTTGCTTTCAATGTTTAATTTTATGTTACACTCTCCATCATCATATCATCATATTCATTAGTATATTGTTTTTGTTGTCTACTATTTTACATATTATCTTAATAATTATTAATTAATTAATATTTTATTGTACATGTATTATTATTATAGAGTTTTATGTTTATTTATGGTAGTTATCCACAATTTCAAACCGCATTTGTTGTATATAATGTACACTTGATTATAGCTTTAGCTTATTATTGTTAACACAGTTTTGTTTTACCAACTTTAGAGACATTTAATTTTATTACTCACGTTTTAGTAGCTCTATTAATCATTACATACGTATTTTAGAAACATTGTCAACACCATTGAACAGCTCACTTAGCAACATTTTATACTCTAGAATTATATACAAATCATTCTATAATATTCTATAATTTTTGTGTAAAATATTTTACTATGTTCTATAGATATATAGAAATGTAATATAGTTAGATAGGTAGGGGTATGGATTTTATTTAATTAGTTATTGTTTATTTCTTTATTATTCTATCTATTTGTTTAATTATTATTGTGAATAATATTCTGTGAACATATTATTTTTTCAGTGCCTTTATAAACATAGCGCTGCTCAATGGCCTTAATTTTTTACGTATATCTTATACCAATCTATGTACCGCCAGTATAGCAAACGTATGCTGGGTAGTTCTGCATGATATTTTACTAGCAGCTGCACAGATAAATGGTTTTCCTTATAAATTTAAGCAATGTCATCTAGTGACAACTGTATCATCAGTATGTTGAGGCTATGCGTAATCTTTGATAAAGTTTACTATTATAGTCTGACCCCACGAAATAGGATTTATATTACCGGAAATGTAACGCATGCGTATTCGATGAATGGCGATATTTTGGAGATCGGGCAATGCCAACGACAGTGGCATTTTGTGATAAGAACTTCCCGACACTCCTTAACGTGCTCACAACATTGTTAATTAGATGGTGCACAGCCATCGTACCCCGACGGAAAGTGCATGTGTAGCACTGTCAGTGTCATCTTGCTGTTTTGTATATTAATTTTAGCCGTTCCTTTCAATTCAAGTTCAACATTTCTGATTTCAAGTCAAGATTCAAGTCTCAAGAGACAAGTTACAGTCAGAGCCGTGCTGCTTCAGACATAACTTTACTCATTCATTCAATTCATACGTGATAACTGCATATGTTACGAATCACACGGAATAACCCCCGCCAAACAGACGGTTACATTACCAGTTGACACTGTCGGGTATTGCCTAGCCCTAAGTCAAGACTACTGAATCGGCAGTGCCAGTAGTAGAACAACAATAATGTAATGAAATAATTCAAAGATGGAATCATGCTGAAGTGTGTTCATTTACTTAACCATGTCATTTAACTATAATAAATATGGCCGGCGTAAGCTTAGACTTAGCCTTAACCGTATCAGAGGAGCAGGGGAATCGCAGTCAAACATGTCCAGAAATAGATGTGCACGTAGTCGTAGGCCTGTCACTAATCGCCTCACGAGGAGGAGGATAGTAGGGGAAGTGTTTTCAAACGTTTCACCGAATAGGTCTACACGTATCCGTAGTCAAGGTAGGAGTAACATTTCACCATATAGGTCTACACGTAGTCGGGATAGGACTAACATTTCACCATATAGGTCTATCCGTAGTCGGGATAGGAGTAACGTTTTGCCATATAGGTCAACACGTAGCCGTAATGGTAGTCATCACAGGAGTTACATTTCGCCAAATAGGTCTACACATAGACATAGTCGGGCTAGTAGTATAGAACTGTGTTCAAATGATTTGGAAGGCAGCCTCTCCCCATGGCAGGAACAGCGGAATGAAGTGAATTTGAAACGAACAGACAACGAGAGCCCTGCAGACACATGGCGAGAAGTTGCCATTGTTAATGTTAGCGATATAGAGCTGCAGCATAGTCACAACACTTCAGGGCACTCTTCAAACTGTTTCTCGTATCGTGAAGATGTGCAACATGGAGAAGTTCATGGGAGCTGGTCTGGTGTCAGTGCTGAGGCTTCAAGGCAGACTTGGCAGGGATATGTGGCTGGTGACCAGCTGCTTGACCCTGCAGCAAATATGGCCCAAACACAGTGCAACATATGCAATCTTGGCTTCACAGATAGAGAGGTAAAGATTATATGCATGCATGAGTTCCTAGACCTAGTAATGTTAACTGGAATTTGATAAGGGATTAATTAGTTCATGGAATCCAGATCCTGGAATTTATTTGACAAAGAATGAATACCTATCATGTGTTGTACGGTGGTTAGACCGGAACTGATTGGGTGCTCACTGAACTGTCAATTTCAAGAGAGGATCAGTGCTTGAATCCACCTCTGGCCATTTTGCGACTAAGTAAAACATCCCACACTAAGAATTTATAGAAACAAACTCAAGATTATCAATGATTCACAGAGCTAATAGTCTCAGTCTTCAAATCTTCTACATGGAAACTGTTATAATGTAATAATGTGTATGTATTTATTTAGGTAAAAACCACTAGTATGGTAATTTTTAAAAAGCAGATGCACCTGGATCTTATCAAGGATAACACAGTTTTCTCGGCAAATAAACTTATTTCTGTCGTGGAACTAAGTATTAGCAATTACTCTGTTTCAGGAATATGAGGCCCATTGTGCTGGTATTCTACACAAAAGTATACAAATGGTCGTGGATGTTTCCCAGGTACAGTAGTGTATGTATAAATAGTTCAATTTTTTCTGCCCAATGCATGAAATGGGTCCTGCTGAGTAAAATATATCTTGAACTTTTTTCATCCAGACCCCCCGCTTTCATGGTAACAAACAAAATGGCCACCATTTTGAGCAAATATTGGCAAATTTGGAAAAGCTGCCAATTTTTATTGAATCCATATATAGGTATAATTCTTGATCAGAGCATTTTTTGAAATGTGTTTTTATTTTTTAAATAATTTTTTGGTAAAATACGACAAAAAATATTGTTTTTTTGCAACAAATATGGCTATATCTTTCAAACTATTCATGATTTAAAAAAAGTGTTGGATCATTGCACACAGTAGAATATGCTGAATGCAACACTGAAAACTTTATTTACATAGCATAATTATTCCAAGAGATATCCCGTTTCCAAATGCAGAAATTTGAAGAAAAGTGTTGAGAAAATGGCTGTCAAAGATTGCATAATGGATTTCATTACATGATATCGACATGCTTGATCCATGATTAAAACTCACTTAGAGGTATGTCATTGTCATAGAAGTTAACTTTATTGATAGTATGCATACAAAGGTATAATAATCTGGCAGAAAACCATTTTCTGTATTTTTTTTAAAAAAACACCATTTCACCTGGGGTGTCTGGCCTTAACAAAACTGTCTTCTTAGTGAAACAGTGAGAAAGAAAAAGGGATATCCACTATATCATTAGGTACTCCAAACTGATTTTTGAGATGTATGCTTACATTTCACTTTTGTGACAGTAAGGTAGAACTTTTTACACTGATTTCAGTGGTATAAATTTTATCTTGATGTGATAATTTGTTAAAAAGTTATGAATGTTTTATTATTTAATTTTGTAGGGCTTTTCTCATCCGAAAACGAAATTGGCTAAATAAGCAAGTTCACAAAGCTGTGGAACATGTGTAGAACTTGGAAACCATACCTAAGCACATATACCTTGTTTCATATATCATATAGATTGCACTTAGTTTGTTTCCAGGAAGAGAAACAATAAAATAGCATGAAAACACCACCTTTAGAAAGTGATAATATAAAATTTGGTCCACCGGTAAACATAACACTATAAGAGACGCTATCATGGAATTTTCAAAGTGCTCTATCTCAGCTTCTAATTAAGATACATGGATAAATGTGGCATCACTGGAATCAACAGAACTGCATCTATAACTTGCAAATTTACACAGTTGAACACTATGAGATGCTAAGCAAGAAAATTGTGTTCAAATACCATTCATGACACCATCTATCTTGAAATTCTGTTGTACACCTTTAACAAGATTTAACAAGATTGCCACCCAGAGAATTAACTCTAGGTAGCAGGTGGACAAGGAAGCCCTTGGCTTATCGAGAGTCCAACCCTTTTATCTATGTGTATCCCGCCCGTCTGAGGTATGTGTCGATTTTATTTTTAAACATTCACGCTACTAGCACCCACACAATCAGCAGGTAATCTGTTCCATTCATTTACAGTCCTTTGTGAAAATGAAAACTTTCTTATATCCAATCTACTCTGCTCCTTTGCTAATGCAAGATCTTCTATCTTTCTTAACTGAGAAAAACATATTTCTATCAATATTTTCATAACCCTTCAATATTTTAAACACTTCTATCTGATCTCCTCTCAATCTCCTGGTCTCTAGTGTTGTTAAACCGCATTTTTTTAGGCGTATTTCGTAACTAAGATCCCTCAGATTTTGTATCATTTTAGTTGCTCTCCTCTGCACTCTTTCTAGCATATCTATGTCCTTCCTGCGATATGGCCTCCACGCTTGAATACAATATTCTAAATGAGGCCTAACTATTGTTTTGTACAGCGGTATTATTAGCTCTTTTTCCTTATACGTCATGCTTCGCCTAATTAATCCAAGGATTTGATTTCCCTTTGAAGCTGCAATTCCGCACTGCTCTGAAATCTTCATATCAGCACTAACGGTTAACCCTAAGTCCTTTTCTTTTACAGTAGTACTTAGTACAGTACCCCCCATTGTATATTCTACTTCTTCGTTCCCATGTCCTATGTGGAGGCATTTACATTTCCCAAAATTGAACATCATTTGCCACTTTTCAGACCATTTGATCAACCTGTCAAGATCATCTTGTAAATGCTGTCTATCTCCATCACTTTTAATCCTTTTAAACACTTTTGTATCATCCGCAAATTTCAACACCTTGCTTGTTATTTCATCATCCAAATCGTTGATGTATATTAAGAATAATATAGGACCTAATACTGATCCCTGTGGTACCCCACTCAATACCGATTTCCAGTTTGAAGCCTCCCCATCAACTACTACACGTTGTCTTCTGTCAATCAGCCATTGTTCTATCCAGTTTATTATACCATTTCCTATGCCATGGGCCTTTAGTTTAAGCAGTAATCTTTGATGTGGTACTTTGTCAAAAGCTTTTTGAAAATCTAAGTAGACGATATCTACTGGTGATCCCTCATCTACCCACTTAGTGATGTCTTCCAAAAAACATAACATATTTGTTAAGCATGACCTCGCTTTAAAAAAACCATGTTGAGATGGGTTTATCAAGTTTTGTTTAACAAGAAAATCCACCATGTGATCTTTAATTAGTCTTTCTAATAATTTACAAATCACTGATGTTAAACTCACTGGTCTATAGTTCTCTGACTTGTTTCTCGAACCTTTTTTGAATAACGGTATAATGTTTGCTTCTTTCCATTCTAAAGGAAACACTCCCTCTTCTAATGACAAGTTGAAAACTGTTGCAAGTGGTATGCTAATTTGTTCTACAATTTCCAATAGTAGTTTGGGTGGAATACCATCCACTCCAGGTGATTTATTATCCTTCATAGCCCTTATTTTCTTAGCTACCATTTCCGGGGTTACAATTAATTGTCCTAAATAGTCTGAATCTGCCCCCTTGAACTTAGCCTCTGGTATTGGCAGTGAACTAATATCTTCCCTGGTAAACACTGAACTAAAATACTCATTCAGGTCTTCTGCCATTAAGAATCCCTCTGATATTGTATTTCCAGCACTATCTTCTAGAGGACCGACCTTATCCTGAACTTTCTGTTTGCTTCGAATATACGCATAAAAACTCTTACTGTCATGTTTTATATTACTAGCTAATTTTTTTTCATAGCTTCTCTTTGAATTTCTAATTTCAGCTGTAGCTTGATTAAGTGCTTCTTTATAAATGTTGTAGTCTTCATCATTTCCAGTACATCTATATGACTTCCACATCATTTGTTTATACTTAATTTTTCTAATGGCTTCTTTCGATAAGTGTTTCTTTTTAGACCGTTTCCCTTGTTTTTTGAAAGGTACAAATTTATCGACTATGCACTTAATTTCACTATTTAAGATATTCCAGCATTCGGTTGCTGTCTTATTCTTCAGTGTGTTATTCCAGTCTATCTTTGCTAAATATTTCCTCATGTCCTTATACCTTCCTTTGTGGAAATTTCTCCTATACTGCTTTTTGCTATTCCTTTCTGATTTTACTTTGATGGTAAAATGTATCTGGTTGTGATCGCTACTCCCCAGTGGCTCACATATCTTGACATTGTCAACTAATTCATTCTGTGAGGACAAAACTATGTCTAACACATTCTCACCCCTGGTTGGTTCTAGCACATGTTGAGAAAGGAATGTATCTTGAACTAAAACTAAAAACTTGTGGTCCTCTCTCCCCATACTCTGTAGAGATTTCCATTGTATATGCCCATGGTTAAAATCCCCCATAATAATACAGTCCCGTTTGCTTACTTCCCTTATAGCGTTTTGTATTTTTTCATTCTCTTCTATGCTTATGATTGGACTTCGATAAACTAACCCAACTGTTAACGTTGAGTTTCCTGTAACTATGTTACACCAAACAGCTTCTTCGCAATCTGCTTCTCTTTCTAATTTTATTTCATAAGCCTGAATAGATTCTTTAATATATAAAATAACTCCACCACCCTTTCTTCCTATTCTATCTTTTCTAAACATTACATATCCTGTCAGTCCCAATTCAGCATCTGATATATCGGTGGTGGTCCAGGATTCGGTTATACCTATTATATGAGGGTCAATATCTTCTACCATAATGTTTAGTTCATTTCTTTTGTTTACTATACTCCTTGCATTTAAACAAACACATTTATATCCAGCTTCAGAAGAGTTTTCCAGACTGTTATTTGTTGATTTATTTGTGCTGTCTTTATCTATGCCTCCATTTTCAGGCTTTTCTGTGAGTCCCCCCTGCGAATCTAGTTTAAATAGATGCAACCTGTCCCACTGTCAACAGATTGCAGCAGATTCTCTGGGAAAACTGCTGCCCCCTTTCCACTAAGATGGAGGCCATCTCTCATGTACATATCTTCCCTCCCAACAAAGTATCCCCATAAATCTGTGAATCCCACCCCCTCTTCTTCACACATCTGCTCAGCTAGTGCATTGATCGCCATCCTCTTGCAGTTTCTATACGGTGCCCCCCTTCCTCCCATTACTGGCAAAATTCCTGACAAAATAACCTGTTCGACTCTCGTCTTCTTTAGCATCCTCACTAACTGTCTATACTTTTGTACTATCGCAGTTGTTCCCTCCCTGTCTGCAATATTTGTTCCTACATGTACCAGTATAGACCCTCCCTTGCCATGTCCCAATACCTTCTCTACCCTGTCAGTTACATGTTCAATCCTAGCCCCCGGTAAACAAACAACGATGTCCTTCCCCTCGCTCAGTGTCTTGTCCGTCTTTCTCATAATGGAGTCACCCATAAACACCCTCTCTTTCCTCATTGCCCCCTCAATCACTGCCTTAGAATAGCTCCTTCTTCGGTTTGCATCTGTCTGGTTGTTGTCTTTCCCCCCTGCCGTCTTCTCTCCTGTCACATTCTCTTCCGATCCATTCTTTCCTGTCGCTTTTTCTCTTGTCACCTTTCCTCCTGTCAGCGTCCCTTTTATCGACTTCTCTTCTATCACATTTGCTCTCACTTCCTTTCGTCCCTTCTTCTTTCGTCCCGTCTCATTTTCCTCTCTCCTCTCCCGTTCCATCTTCCCTCCCTCCTTCTCTACAGTCACTTTCTTCCCTGTTACCTTCACGCTTGTCACGTTTTCTGTTGTCGATTTTCCAATTTCTTCCCCTCCAATCACCTTCTCTCCTCTCAATCTCCTTTCCTCAGTTTTCTTGCCACTGCTATTCTCCTTCAGTCTTGCAGTATCCTCACCTCTCTCCCTGTCGTCTCTCTCCATTCGACCTGCCTCCTTGCTAATTCCCATCTCCATTCCCTTCACAATATCTGTCAACCTAACTATCTCCTTCTGCAAACACTCCACCTTCCAACATCCAATGCACTGAAAGGTGAATCCTTCCTCCATGGTTTCTGCCCATGACTTTCCACACCTGGACAATGCAAAATCTGCCCAGCTGTGGCAGTGATCGCACACCAAATGTCGCTTTGCCTTGACTTGCCGCTTGCAAGGCGCCATATCCCGATCAGAATTTATTTAATAACTTAACTAACTTAGTCTTTATAAAGACTGTTTCCTGTGTACTACAGCACACTTTAGGTTACAAATTTCAATTACACAGCCGACTATTTATCCTAACACGAACGCTAACATCACCGGTAGTGACCTAATTTAAATACAATCAATTACGTTATGTTAGGCTGCTTTATTTATTTAGGTTACGCCGCCCGACTATCGCCCTTGCTTAATTTTAACAACAATGCTACCTAACCAAAATATATAGCAAGTACTGGCTTACACAGATATTATCTTATGTAAGTAGTTTGATGGTTGTTACTTTATCTCCTATATATTCTACCACATAATCAGGTTTGTTAAATCTTGTTTACAACTTATCGAAGGCTAAGCCGCCTAAGTGAGTTACCCTATTATCACTCACTATACTAAGGTGTTCTAAAATACTTTAACTAACTAACTAACTTTAAGCACAACTGCTACTCAATATATGTTTATTGCAACTTTATGAATGATATTAAGGCAAAAATAATACTTATCAATCAGTAATTCCACTTGTTTATCCACTTTTTTACACCACCAATTTCTACGATCTATATCCGCCAAATATAGCCTCGACTCGACAATGTCTGCATTGCACTCCACATGCCAAACAGTAGGAATCAGTGAAGCAACATCATCTACTTTGGGCCATTTGAAATATTCTTTTCGGATCTTTGACTGTTCCAAGTACTGTACCATGACACTCCGGGTGATGAAGACCTCGATCACCTGTCCTATATATAATGTCTGGTCATAGAAAGATGCAACCCACTGTCCTTGCCTTGAAAATGAGAAGCCAGTCTCATCAGTGGCATCAGGAACTGCGTCTGCAGTGTCTTGTCTGTGCTTTGGTTGTGGTGGCTGCAGCTCATCATCTGGAGGACATTGAAGAATAGGTGGCTGTGGATTCAGGATATCTGGTTCATGAACAGGAGGTGGTGAAGGAGGGGCATAGGGTGGGTCATCTTCCTCCCCTGGCAGGTGGTCTTGTAAGGCCCTTGTGAGTTTGTTAACAGTCCCTGAGAGATTGAATGTCCCTTTTTTGTTCAAGACTATCTTTTGGAATCAAATTTCATCCTTCAAGATCTTTACAACACCTAATTTCTCCCTGCTTTCTCCTAATTTTCTTTGTAGGTGTGCAACATCCACTTTTGTGCACAAGGCCCCCCGTGGGTTAGCACAAGGCCCCCCTTGGGCTAGCACAAGGCCCCCCGTGGGCTAGCACCTTTCTAATTAAAACGGCCTTCTTTCTTGCTGCAGCAGCCTCTTCTTCCTCTCATTCTTGAGAACTTTTTCTCGGAACTTCAGCCGCACAATTTGCTCTTGTCGCCTGTCACGTTTGCGCAACAGATTGCGATTGACAGCAAATGTGTAGCCTCCTCTTTAGGTTTCTCTGCGAGTTACTTGGAGGTCTTGTTGTGGTGCAGCATTTGTGTTGTTGACCTGTGATGGAACAAGGTGTTACGTCTCTTGCCCATGTCGAAATCCAACCCTCCAAACACAATTTTGCCGAAGAGGTTGGTGAGGGGACAGTGAGCGAGAGTCTGTTGGTCTTCTGTGGTGAGAGTGCTGTCATACTCTCCTGCCTCCAGGAACTCTAAGAGTCTTTCAGCTGGCCTCTGGTGGTCACGAGGATGTCCCACATCATCTTGCTTAGTGCATCTTTTACAGCGTCAGAGTGTTGTGCTGCAAATTTGAAGACTTGTACTCTCATTGCACCATTTTGAACAGCGCGTCGAACAAACTTCGATGTTTGCAACGTCACTTCATTAGCCTGTTGATTCGCATGTCGTGAATGAAATTACAATGTTTTATGCTGAATAAATAGAAAAAAGCTTACTCTTCAATCTGATAGGAGATGAGTCCGAACTTTTGTGTCTGTCACTGTGAAAACTCGCCTTCAACTTTTCCTTCATAATTTTCCTCCCCCACTTCTGCCACATGTACCTCGGCTTGATTGGTCTCAAAACAAGGCTCAAAGTGTCCTCTTTCTTAACATTGGAAGATATTTTTAGTAACTGATGAGCACACGAATCACCACGATTAAGAAGGCACTAGGGGTTCAACACAAACTCTCGCCAGCCTTCATGGCAGCCTGGACGAGCCGCTAATGGTTAGGTAGTTTGTTTATTAATCTAAGCTACTTATTGCATATAATATACAATAAAACACGCACAGAAGCAAAGACAAGACATCAGATGGTTGTTTACATGTTTTTTTATTTTCATACCATTGCATAAAAAGCATTATACAGCAGATGTAAAATTAAAAAAAACGTGTCAGATTTACACAGTTTCTCACTCTCGCTGGCCTGTTTGGAGTACCTAATATCATGGAATGTTTTAAACAGGGTACTGAGGGCTAGCCCATTGATGTAAGGAATATTGTTACTAATTGATGATGATGGGTTACTAAACAGGGTTTTTAAATCGGTGGTTAATCAGGAAGATATCTATGTATCAAACTAATAGACCAGAATTGATAGAAACAAATATAGCTGTGGTGGAAGAGGTAAATAATGTACACAAAAAACTACACATTGTCAGCCAATATATCAAGGCAGATGAGTTCGTTAAAACCTAGCCCTAGTAACGGAAAACTATAGGCTTTTAAATCCTAGGCGAATGTTATTTATTTACTTGTAGGAGCAGTGGCTACCCTTAACATACAGTTAAGTTGATTGGATGTGTTTGTTCACTTTGTCGTCTCAGGGAAGCTTGACTAACAAAGCAGCAGAGGCAGGTAGTGGTCCCTTGCCTTCAAGGGAGTCCTACATACCACCATGTGAAGGCAGTAGGTCATCGGACACACTGCAGGAGGATGTCAACAGGGATCTGAGTTTATCATTCATAAGATCACTACAGAATCGTGAGTTTGAAAACAGACACCCTGAACAACTTTATATGGTGTCCTTTATTATAGCCAAGCCAGTACATTCCACTAGTGACGTGTTATCGTACCTTTTTGTATAATTATGCATATTGCAGGAAAAAACTTGTGAAACTAAACAAAAATGAAGTTCTTATGTACGATATATCTATCTAGTACTCAAGACTGCTCAAAATGCTTTACTTACATCCTTAGATGTATACAGTTTTAAAAACAAACGCATACATAACCAGTAAAGTATAGGACATTAATCCAGCTAATACAGTCTACTCTATTCAGACCAGTCTGGTCCAATCACAAGGCTGATCATAATACTGAAGTATTATTGTGAATTCACAGTCAGGGCAATGGTGGTTCAAGGTAGCATGACACTCCATTTTGCAGGAGACAACAGACATGGTGCATCAGGTGACCCACAAGATGGAAGGAGATCACGGAAGATTGCTAGGACTGACAGACAAGATGATGTGGCTGATTATAGCACTAGAGGCAAATGGACCTCACCATTTGATGATACCAGGCAACGACATGATTCACCTTCACCACAAAGGGACCGCTACAGCACTAAACGGTTTCAGCAGAGGAACGATCAGGAGCTGTTTTCACCTGGCCACAATTCTCACCAAGGACTTTCAGAAAGACCACGGGAGGAAGGCGCTGGCTGGAACACCCCAAAACAGGGTAGGTCCAGTTACCCTGACTGTAACTCTCCCCGCAGTGGAATCAGTTTTAATTCGCAGAGAGATGAGTCGGAAGAGACATTCTGTGATTGGGAGCATCATGAAAGAAGCCCTGAATCGAGGACTTATGAACAACATGGGATGACGCGTCATCGCACTGAGAACCAACACGAGCGAGACGTGAAATCTAGTCAGATGTTGTCCACTGATGCCATAATGATACAAGGTAGGCTGTCTGACAGCAATGAGCAGCAAAGAAATGTACCAGAACGAAGCCAACAATCTGTTGATTACAGACAGTATGGGATGGTACCCAAAGCAACAGATGACCAGCACGGAAAAGGTGTACCATCAGATAGTCATGACCAGCCAGGCTTGATACCTAAACAACTTGAGAGCCTCATTAAAAAAGGCGAAGAGGCAAATCTTTATGATGTACTTAAGATGATACCTGTGAACACACAGCAAATAAAACAACTGCTGTCTGGTGTGTTAGGACAGCCAGGGATGGCAACTGAAGTCATGGAGAACCATCAGCATTGTGAGCAGCCAGGACCTCTAGAAGGTGAACATGATGAGAGAGATCAACAGTCCAGTGTCTATGACAAGCTTCACATGAAGCCTAAACCCATAGACAACCAGCAAATGAGAAAGTTGCTCTCTGGTATTTGTGAACAGCAAGGAATGGTCTCTAAAGCCACGGAGAGACGAAGCCAACAGACTAGTATTTACGACAAACTTCAGATGATGGCTAAAGCCAAGGACGACCAACAAGGAAGAGGTGCACCTTCTGATAGTTATGAGCGGCAATTTCTGGAGAGACAGCCTGAAAGAGGCCAACAGTCCAGTATTTATGACAAGCTTCAGATGATGTCCAAAGCCAAGGACACCCAGCAAGGAAGGAGGTTGCCATCTGGTAACTTTGGACAACCAGAGGGGTTATCTACTGCCGTGGAAGGCCTCCAAAGAAGAGGAATACCTTCAGATAATTGGCAAGAACAAGGACTAACACCAAGACACACAGAGGGAAAACGTAGTCGGAGAATGACGCCAGCAGACAAGCAACCACAAAGGATAACACCAAAACACATGGAGAGACAACGTGGCCCTGGAATGATGCCTGAAGACAGGCAACAACAAGGGATAACACCAAAACACATGGAAGGACAACGTGGCCCTGGAATGATGCCTGAAGACAGGCAACAACAAGGGATAACACCAAAACACATGGAGAGACAACGTGGCCCTGGAATGATGCCTGAAGACAGGCAACAACAAGGGATAACATTAAAACACATGGAGAGACAACGTGGCCCTGGAATGATGCCTGAAGACAGGCAACAACAAGGGATAACACCAAAACACATGGAGGGACAACGTGGCCCCGGAATGACGCGTTGGGACATGCAACAAAGACTAACACCTAGATACACAGAGGGACAGCAGGATACTCTAGGAATGATGCCAGGGACTAGGCACCACAGATTCAGCTTTAAAGGATGCTGGATCCCGCAAGCTGGTGCTGTTTCTACAGCGAGTTATCAACAACAGCCCAAGTCTGAGCCCAGGCCACAGACCTCTGGGGTTGCCATAGACAAGTCGACAAAACAAGAGAAAGAAAGCAACAGTCGACCAACACCCGTACCTGCGCCATCACAGTCTCAGCCAGGAAGTCTTCAGAAGTCTGCCACAGGACCAGAGGAAACAGGACAAATACACTGCGCAGTGAGTGACTACTTAGCAGTCATTGCAGCTTTGTCTGCACATTGCATTGATTTATTTCATTGAAAGACCAATTGTCAGGCAACGTTAATAATTGCTGTGAATTTAGCCTGATAATCGATGTGAATTTATTCTATTTACCAAAAATACTACGTTACTCAAAGTGTGTTTTGTAATAACATTTTATTGTTCAGCAAATTCTAAACAAACACAATCATGTAGCTTTTTCATTTGTAATAAAATTAACAGTTAGTATCACCAATGTATGTATATTCACTATGTATGTTTGTCACTGTTGTCATGCCAACCAAGATGGCCGTGATGTCTGTTTGTCAACTTTGTCATGCTATCATTCATGGCCATGATATCTGTTGCAGCTATGTGACATCCAGCTGAGTGAGTCAAACAAGACAACCCATGAAGCCAGCATCACGCACTGTTTGGTAGGTCCCACACTTCTCGGTCATGTCCAGTCTGGTTTTTCACTCTACGGTCAGTGCACAAATTTATTTGATCAGGTTTCCATTTATTGTGTGAATATGTTTTAAATAAAAATTTACAAGTGTCTCATAACATGAGTCAGAAGGACGGTTTACACATAGATATAAAAATGTTGGCTATTCGATAAACCAAAGGCATCCTGGTCCACTTGCCACCTGAGCTTTTGTTCTGGGTGGCACTACAGTCATCCTTGTTCAGTGTTAATCCTTTAAACCTCTCCACCGCACCATTGACCAATTGCCCTTGAATGCTTGTATCAGTAGCAAATTACATTCCAGC
This sequence comes from Escarpia spicata, assembly GCA_963995525.1. Lineage (NCBI taxonomy): Eukaryota > Metazoa > Annelida > Polychaeta > Sabellida > Siboglinidae > Escarpia > Escarpia spicata. Next base: position 31,631,828 of record OZ023218.1, read on the forward strand.
CAGTCTACAGTTATGCATCAACATTATATAATACTTTATATAAGTCTGCAGTTAAGCATGATCATGATATGTATATATATATATATATATATGCCTAAAGGCAGCATACACAGACTGCTCCATTACGGAAGATAGAATATACAACCTCCGAAAACAATGTTCTCAAAATCACCAAATAATTTTTTGGTGCAAATATTTATTCATATCATTATATGTCTACTATACTACACATACATACAAACAGTTCAAATTTGGAAATAACAAAATATTCATGCAAGCAGGGGTCAAAACTTTAAGCAGACTGGCTATGGTCTGTTTAAAAACGGCGGCCTGCTTAACATGGCATTATATGCATATTTGGTTTCTGTATACTGCTGTTAGGAGTATAGTATATAATGTACACTGTATATATATATCATATTATATAATATATGTAATATAGAATGCACAGTGGCATGTCGACTCAACACCTACTTTTCTGGACATGGCTTGCATGAGATTCTCCATTCAACCTACAGCAAACACCAAAGTACTGAAACAGCGCTTCTCTGGATCAGTGCCGATGTGCTCCGTGCCATGGACAGCAAGAAATGTGCTCTCCTAATGTTACTTGACATGTACGCAGCGTTCGATACAGTGGACTATTCAGTGCTCCTCTCCAGATTGCATACTAGATTGGGCATCTGTGGGACAGCCCTCTCGTGGTTCAGGTCATACGTAACCAACAAAAAGCAGTCAGTTCTCATCCAGGGGGCATCATCCAACTGGACTTTGGAGTACCCCAGGGCTCTGTGCTGGGGCCTGTACTGTTTTATGTCTACACCCTACCGCTGGGGGATATCATGCGCCGACATAACATTGAGTTTCACCTGTGCACAGATGACAGCCAACTGCTGCTCATCTTTAACCTTTATCTTTCCAGTTAGCAATTGACGCTATGGAGAAGTTTGTCTTGGTTGAAAATAACGGGCAGCTCACCAAAGCAGCCATGACAGACATCTCCATTGCGTAGAGCATCATCCCGGCAATATTGAACGTGAGGAATATTGGTGCAATTATTGACTCCAACTATGGACTGAAGGCACATATCAACATGGCGTGTCGGTCAACTTACTACCATCTCTGGAGCACCGGGAAGATCCGAAAACATAGATAGCCACCCACACCCTCGTCAATTCAAAACTGAACTATTTGAAAGAATTACTGCATGGCCTTCCTGCATGCCAGCTGGCCAAGTTACAACGAGTGCAGAAGACAACCGCGCGCATTGTTTCCTGTGTCCTTAGACGGTCTCACATCACACCTGTCCTTCGCACACTGCATTGGCGGCCTGTGAGGTATCATGTGCAATTAAAATTCGCACACTGACCTATAAGGCAATCCACGACGAAGGTCCATCTTACATCAAAGACTTGCTGGTGCAGCACAATCCGAGAAGATCACTTCGGTCTGAGATCAGGTTGCTGCAAGATGTACCCATTTCGACGACGCAACTGGGAGACAGAGCCTTCTCTGTGGCTACACCCACACTGTGGAATAACATTCCCCTATCCATTCACCAGGCTCCATTGACAGATGTATTCAAAAGAGAGTTAAAGACATACTTGTTTCGCAAGGCATTTTAGAACAGTTTTAATTATTTATGACATTTTATATAAAACACCTGTATTGCATAGATAGTTTTGTATGTGTTTATTTTAGAGATCTATACTTTGTAATTTATATATATCTTGGACCTCTAGTTTCAATTTTCCATAGCTTTATTTGTATAGAAATATACTAGTTTTTATGTTTTGATGAAGTTTTTTAGTATGTATGAATTACTTTAATGAATTTGTAATGCGCCTTTGAGCAGTTTAGGCTGAAAAGGGCGCTATATAAATATACATATTATTATATATGTGTACATGCATGTCTCCGGTAAACATGAACATGTTATTATGTTATTTGTTACAGAATTATCTTCGCAAACAGATTATTCTTGGGTTCAAACTCTTTGACCTTATATATCCAACTGCTGTATTCGGCTTGAAAGGTTAGTAAAGGAAATAGAAAACCTCTCATCTGCTGACTTAATGTGGAAAATCATGTTTTTCGTAGACCGCAAAGAACCATCAGTATTTTTGTCATGAATGTTATGAAACAGTATGTGTTAAAAGGACATAGTCTGTTCCACGGTTTCATGTATTAATTAATATAATGTTCTTAAAACTATACTAACTTTGTTGAAGCTATGCTGCCCGCCAAATTGTGTTTAGTAAACCTGTAACAACAGTTGCAATTTGAAGGCACGACCCCGGGTGCATGTTCAAATAGTAAACAGAACATCCATTTTCAAAACAAGCTTTTTGGGCAATAAAGCCGAATCGGGCTGAGATAACTGCTACACCCTTTGGTGTTCAAAGATGCTCAGTTTCCCATGGTCAGTACAGCAGACTTTCAGTTAGAAATTACTACTCCTGCTAATTTTGAGTAGACGAACAGACTTCGTCCCCTTAAGATTGCTTACAAGCAAGTTTTCACAGTTCGTACTTTCAGCTGTGCCAGAATAGTAGCAACTGTTTATTAAATGATTGCATTAAAACACATAATGTTGGCAAGATTCATAAACGTTTCTTAATTTGTTATATTTGTTTGGCATTACACGAACATGTGGTTTTGAGTGGAACCATCGGACTTGTTCTCTACTGGTGTATGTTCATGGTAATACAAGGCAGCTTAGCTATTTTACTGCAATTTATTGCATTATGGTCAGGCTTCTTATAATAACAGTGGCCACTTGAAGTTCACCCTTTTACTGTCAGTCAATGTGTATTTATTATTCCTGCAAAGGAAGGAAGGCGTGTATGTCCATTAAATAATGTGTCTTATTTCAGGAGTTAGAAACAAGCGTCCTTCAGCAAAGGTGAGGGCTGCACAGTTTCAGAGTCAATTCGTATGGGCATTGCAGAAAGTCGGTTAGGCATGTGTTCTTTTGTTTTCTGAGTTTATAATTTTATATTAAAATCTTGTAAGTGCGAAACATGTTTTTTTAATGTTATGGTCAGCAAATGTTACATTTAAATGTCATGCCGGCAGATCAGGATTTCATAAGAAAGTGTCTAAGAAAGGAAAAATGTTGGAACATATTCAAGCCCATTGACACAGTTGGTTATTTTGTGGAAACATTTACCGAATGAATCTGTTGGGTTCTTGTACATTAGTAGCAGTAATATTTGTTACTTGTCAGGGCTGCTTTATGTTTACAGAGAATTTATGCAAATAAATATCGTTTCAGAAAATTTGTAGACTACAGATATACCGTTCTGGACTCGTCATGAAGTTTGAATGCTCAGTAAGTCATTTGTTTCGCTGTGTTTTACTTGCCCAAGCTGTTGCATGTGCATTATTATCTGACATTTTTCACTTGGTTGAAACTTATAAATTAATGTTTAAAAATTAAATAGAAATATTGGAAAAGTATATTGCGGCAAGATGTGCCCAGCATTTTGTTTATAGTCAGTCTGAAGGGAGGAGAAACCTGTCAGTTTAGTGATGAAGGAATGCTAGATTTACACTTCATTAAGGTAATGTAAGTAGACAGAAATTTAATTGTTGTGTAGAACATATTTGTTATCAACTTGATGCCCCTGAATGATTTCTGCACTAAAAACACACTTTATGTCTACATGTTCTGTTATATATCTGCCGGTTTTGCATGTTTGGGGCTGAAATTATGTATTTATGCTCAGATCCCCATAGGGTTAATATATTTTTGGTTTTTCAGAGTCTCCACTGGGGTTGGGTTCTCAAAACTTAAAAAGAACTGTATTGGTAGTTGCAATGGTGGAATTATGGTAACCTGTTGTCCCCATGCAACTATGGACAACTTGGCTAGTGACATGATAACATGAGCTGAATGACAGTGATGTTGATGTGGGTTTGTGCTTGTAGGCTTGTTTGCTCAAGTGCTTGGGACAGGTTCAGTGGTATTCTCACATTTGCAGCAAGAAGCATAAGAAGGTAGGTTTATCGTGTGTACACGATGGCAGGGTTGACAGTTAGACAAGTCTGGTTGTAATATACACTCGAGTGAAAGATAATACAACAGAACATGTGCATGCATGAATGCTGGTATGGAAACAGTATTACTGAAATTTGATCCCTGTGTGTTCACTCCCTTTGTGTGTTCACTCTTCCTTTATGTGTTCACTCTCCCTTTGTGTGTTCACTCTCCCTTTGAGTGTTCACTCTTCCTTTATGTGTTCTTTCTCCCTTTGTGTGTTCACTCTCCCTTTGTGTGTTCACTTTCCCTTTGAGTGTTCACTCTTCCTTTGTGTGTTCACTCCCTTTGTGTGTCCACTCTCGCTTTGTGTGTTCACTCTCCCTTTGTGTGTCCACTCTCCCTTTGTGTGTCCACTCTCCCTTTGTGTTTTCTCTGCATTGTGTGTTCACTCCCTTTGTGTGTTCACTCTCCCTTTGTGTGTTCACTCTCCCTTTGTGTATTCACTCTCCCTTTGTGTGTTCTTTCTTCATTTGTGTGTTCACTCTACCTTTGTGTGTTCACTCTTCCTTTGTGTGTTCACTCTTCCTTTGTGTGTTCACTCTTCCTTTGTGTGTTCACTCCATTTGTGTGTTCACTCTCCCTTTGTGTGTTCACTCTCCCTTTGTGTGTTCACTCTCCCTTTGTGTGTCCACTCACCCATTGTGTGTTTTCCCATTGTGTGTCCACTCTCGCTTTGTGTGTTCATTCTCCTTTTGTGTGTCCACTCTCCCTTTGTATTTTCTCTCCATTGTGTGTTCACTCTGTGTCCAGTCTCACTGGACACAGTCTCTGTGTATTATGTGTGTTCTTTCTCTCTCCCTTTGAGTCTTCTTTCTTTGTGTGTCCACTCTCCCTTTGTGTGTTCACTCTCCTTTTGTGTGTTTACTCTCCCTTTGTGTGTTCACTCCCCCTTTGTGTGTTTACTCTCCCTTTGAGTGTTCTTTCTTTGTGTGTCCACTCTCCCTTTATGTGTTCACTCTCCTTTTGTGTGTTTACTCTCCCTTTGAGTGTTCTTTCTTTGTGTGTCCACTCTCCCTTTATGTGTTCACTCTCCTTTTGTGTGTTTACTCTCCCTTTGTGTGTTCACTCCCCTTTGTGTGTTCACTCTCCCTTTGCGTGTTCTTTCTTTGTGTGTCCACTCTCCCTTTGTGTGTTCACTCACCTTTTGTGTGTTTACTCTCCCTTTGTGTGTTCACTCCCCCTTTGAGTGTTCTCTCCCTTTGAGTGTTCTCTCCCTTTGTGTGTTCACTCTCCCTTTGTGTGTTCACTCTCCCTTTGTGTATTTACTCTCCCTTTGAGTGTTCTCTCTCTTTGTGTGTTCACTCTCCCATTCCCGCTCCCTCTTTCCCCCTGACATAGCAATAAACAAGGACTATGCAGCTGTGTGTGTTTGGCTGTTTCAGTGTTGTAAGCTACTCATATCACTGAATGGCCTGGAGAACTTCCTCAACACCTACGGAGTGCTGCCTGTCCCTGCAGCTGAGGATGAGGAGGCCAAGGTCAGTGCTTCTTTTATGGTGATTGTATCTGTGTCAAGTCTTTGGCCAAGTTTGTTCACTCTACGTTGCTCCAGTTCACTCAACTGTATGAATGAGTACCTGGCTATAGAAAGTGGTGGATATTTTTGTACGAGTAGTCTTCATGTATTAATTACAGAGTGGATAGATGCTTTCCAGAGAAGTCGAGATGGTGTGCGATTGACCAGGTCTGCCAGGGAGTAAAGTGTAAAGTGCTTTGAGCAGTCCTAACGACTGGATACTGCGCTATACAAGAAGTTACCTTTACTTTTACCACCATGCAGGATTGTGAAACTTTTCAATTTACCCACTTGTTATCATTTTTAGTTTCCCCATTATGCTATTTAAAAACCTTGTTACATATGAATTGGTCATCAGCATTGGAACGTGGTGAATATTCTACGAAAACCTCCAACTGCACCCCCTGTGAGGCTCGCAACATACTCAAACTTCACACTACACTCCTGCACTCACTTCCATACTTAGTACAAGGTCCAATTTTATGAAAACACAAACACCGTTCTGACTTTGTTTTGGGGAAAATATAACAACATTATCGTCTAACACAAGATCATCAGTAGAACCACGTTTTACGGTCACCTCGGTAATACAGCTACCTCACAATTAAGGTCACCCTGAGGCAGTCCCAAATTATTTTTATAGCAGTAAAGTATATCAGTCCCACTAATATGGTCACCTTGCTATTCAGGTCAGTTTTGCCCAGTCCCGGGGGGACTTTAATAAGAAGGTTCCACTGTATCTGAAAAATACAAATCTCATCCAAAGACCAAAAGACTCGTTATTTGAAAAAGAAAAACACGTTGCATTTAAAAAAAAACATTCCAGTACCGGGACAATGGGTCTTGAGCAAAAGCCTTGTGTACCTGTGTCACCCAACTAGACAGGCCACCATGTAGTGTGGGCGTGGAGAGGAAACATTCTGAACAACCACATGGAATGGTCGAAAGGTTGTCGGATTACTGTAATATGAAAACTTACGCAGAAAACTCATCGTTCCATTGCTAATATTTGGTTCATACTTGCAGGAGGAAGGCACATTAACTGACAGCGTGCGCTGGCGGGAATGGAGGGATGGAGGCAAGGCATGTACCCGACAGACTGTCAGTGCCGCTGCAACAAAGGACTGCCCATCATCTCTGGATGCTGTCTGCGCACTACCAGCTACTCTGAGGGCCATGCCACCATCTACGCTGAAAGATGAGCCACTAACTGCACACAGGCCAGTGGGCCCTGTGCACCGTGCTCCAGCAATGGGCCCTGTTGAATGTGCTCTTCAAATGGGCCCTGTTGACCGTGCTCCACCAATTCTCCCTGTTGGCTGTGCTCCACCAATGGGCCCTGTTGACTGTGCTCAGCCAATGGACCTTGTTGGCCTTGTTCCACCAGTGGGCCTTGTTGACCGTGCTTCACCAATGGGTCCTGTTGACTGTGCTCCACTGATGGGCCCTCCCCTCCATGCTCCACCAATGGGCCCTATTGACTGTGCTCCACCGATGGCTCGTGCTCCACCGATGGCCCCTATTGACTGTGCTCCACAAATGGGCTGTGCTCCACCGATGGGCCCTGTTGACCGTGCTCCACTAATGGGCCCTGCCCTCCGTACTCCACCGAATGAATTCCCTGCGAAGACTCGCAGGTTGAAACGAGGAGGACGCAGAAGGAATAGGAAGGCAGCCCGAGTCGATGGAGTGCCTCAGGCGGAGTCCACCACTATAGTCACCCCTCAGGTGGACGACACCATTGAGGCAACCACGGATGCAAGTGCGGTTGGACCTGCTAAGAAACTGCGTACAGAACAGCAACTGTGTGCAAAGTGTGGGGTGGCCACCGACAACCTCCGGCAACACATCGTGGAGGTCCACTTGGCTGGCCTGGACTTCAGAAAGGAGGAACCGAAACCCAAGAAACGTGACAAAAGCATACCGCCTGCCCCAAACTCAGGCATCATAGTGAAACAAGACGAGTCTGCTCTACACGGCTCCATGGCAGAGACTGAAGTCAGTGCAGTGCCTCAAGCCCAGTCCTGTACGACAGAGACTAATGTCAGCAGAGTGTCTCAAGCCCAGTCCTCTACTACAGAGGCTAATGTCAGCAGAGTGCCTCAAGCCCAGTCCTCTACGACAGAGACTAATGTCAGCAGAGTGTCTCAAGCCCAGTCCTCTACTACAGAGGCTAATGTCAGCAGAGTGCCTCAAGCCCAGTCCTCTACGACAGAGACTAATGTCAGCAAAGTGCCTCAAGCCCAGTCCTCTACTACAGAGGCTAATGTCAGCAGAGTGGCTCAAGCCCAGTCCTCTACGACAGAGACTAATGTCAGCAGAGTGCCTCAAGCTCAGTCCTCTACATCAGAGACTAAAGTCTGCAGACTGCCTCCAGCCCAGTCCTCTACGTCAGAGACTAATGTCAGCAAAGTGCGTCAAGCCCAGTCCTCTACGACAGAGACTATAGTCAGCAGAGTGCCTCCAGCCCAGTCCTCTACGTCAGAGATTAATGTCAGCAAAGTGTGTCAAGCCCAGTCCTGTATGTCAGAGACTAAAGTCAACAGAGTGCCTCAAGCCCAGTCCTCTACGTCAGAGACTAATGTCAGCAAAGTGCGTCAAGCCCAGTCTTGTATGTCAGAGACTAAAGTCAACAGAGTGCCTCAAGCCCAGTCCTCTACGTCAGAGACTAATGTCAGCAGAATGCATCAATCCCAGTCGTCTGCGTCAGAGACTAATGTCAGCAGAATGCATCAAGCCCAGTCCTCTGCGTCAGAGACTAATGTCAGCAAAGTGCGTCAAGCCCAGTCTTGTATGTCAGAGACTAAAGTCAACAGAGTGCCTCAATCCCAGTCCTCTACGTCAGAGACTAACATCAGCAGAATGCCTCAAGCCCAGTCCTTTGTGTCAGAGACTAATGTCAGCAACGTGCATCAAGCCCAGTCCTGTATGTCAGAGACTAAAGTCAACAGAGTGCCTCAAGCCCAGTCCTCTACGTCAGAGACTAACGTCAGCAGAATGCCTCAAGCCCAGTCCTCTGCGTCAGAGAGTAATGTCAGCAAAATGCATCAAGCCAAGTCCTGTATGACAGAGACTAAAGTCAAAAGAGTGCCTCAAGCTCAGTCTTCTATGTTAGAGACTAAAGTCAGCAGAGTGCCTCAAACCCAGTCCTCCACGACAGGGCTTAACGTCTGCAGAGTGCCTCAAGCCCCGTCCTTCATCATAGCTTCAATATGCCGTCAGACAGGCGATTCTCCCGTTGCCTCGACCGTGAACATGGCTGCGGTTGGTCGTGTCGAGAAAGGGGGACAGCAACAGTGTGGTAAGTGTGGGATGGCCACAGACGACCTGCGGCAACACATCGTGCAGTTCCACCTGTCTGCCCAGAACGTTAAGAGAACGAGATGTACACGTCGACCGTGTGCGATATGTGACGTGGTCACCGACACCTTGCGACAGCATCAGCTGGAGTCTCACTTGCCGTGGTACTTCCACGCGGTCACTGCTTGTTGGCTGTGCGAGAAGCCACTTGGTAACTACAACGCCATGTCGCAGCACAGATTGGAGCACACCGAAGAGGACCAACGCAAGTGCCAGTTTGCACCCCATTTCACCAGATGGTCACACATGATGATTGGCCTCCTGAAATGGGCAACAACATTACTTAAAACGAAAACGTTCGCGGGGCTGATTCATCTGTTCACACAGAGAAGGTGGCACCCAGACGGCAACGCGAAGCTCGGCTTGTCAATGGTTATGTTGCTATCGGAGTTGGCGAACGTGATGGGATTGCCCATTGCGCCCGAGGACATCGAATCGTGTCCACCCAACCACCCAGTGGCGCTCCTCAATTGGACTAGCTTCAGCCGCATGCTTGCCCACCAACGCCCACGGCAACGAGAGTCGTATAACAAACGTATAAATCCGTCGCCCTGGCCACAGCGCGCGCACACAGTGCAAGCCATTGGCATGGACGCACATTGCCGACTCCTGCTGTTGAAAACAAGAGAAGACAAAGGGAAAGACCCCCTGCCTACGTGGGACGATGTCTTCTCCCAGTGGCGTGCGACTGTGCAAGAAGACTCCACCACTGTCGACTTGGTGGCTGTTGTAGACAACCGGGTGCTTCCCGGCGAGTGGCAACGCCCGGTCGTGAGATACGTCACTGTCAACGACAAGACGGTGATCGTGAAGACAACCTACGGCGCACCTCCCAGACTGGCGATGATGGTCGACGGAAGGGCCTGGGAGATACTAGAAGCGAGGATTCGCAGCCTCGACTGCTGCGCTATCGGGGAATGCGGCCTCGATTACAACGAGCCTGCATCGACGCTACCTGGCCAGCGACTTCTATTCCGACAGCATATTGCCCTGGCAAAAGAATTGGGCAAACCGCTCGTTTTGCACTTACGTGGCAACGACAGCAGCCATCCCATCTCGGCCGTGTTGCACGAAGCGTTGTCGGTGTTGAAAGTCAATACGAGCCGCCAGCAGAAGATCCACATACACGGATTCACTGGAAGTCAGAAAGACTACTATCACTGGGTGGGGGTATTTCGAAACACTCTCTTTGGAATGTCGCACAAGTCTGTGGAGGCAGAAGGGTTTGACGAGGTGATTCGCTACGTGGAGATGTCCAGGTTGGTCCTGGAGACCAACTCTCCCCACCAGTCGCCCCATGGTCTCGATCATGGACACCCCTATGAGGTGGCGGTACTGGCCAGGCGGGTGGCAGAATATCGCAATGTGCCCAGTTGGGTTATCCTCAAGACAGCTGCCCTTAACTCAAAGGCGTTCTACCAGGTGTAGAGCGAAGGCGTTCTACCAGGTGTAGAGCGAAGGCATTCTACCAGGTGTTTTACCACGTGTACAGCACATGCGTTCTACCCTGTGTAAAGCAAAGGCGTTCTGCAAGATGTAGAACACTTCAAGGTGTATAACACACTATTCTATCAGGTGTAGGAGCGACTGAGCACTTACTCTGGGGCAGCAACGATACATTAAGTCAAAATGCACATCATTATAAGAATGTGTGTCGCATTATGCATGTGTAAATGTCTGCTGGTTGATTGTAGCACGTGTCCGCTAATATTTGGCCCATTCGAGGGCGGATCGCGCAGTAGAATACAACGCTGCACGAATTAATGGTGTGGAGTTAAATGGGCAATCTTTGTTTTTCTTTCCATTAAATGACCACCTGTAATCGACAGTCGTCTACTTGTAATATGAGTAGACGAGTGATACATTTGTTAGGAGCACTATAGACTTAAATGTCACATGGAACAATTACACATACTTTCTTAAACGTACTTAAATGTTGCTTTATCAAAACTGAAAGTGTGTTATGTGGAAAACAGCCATATGGCTACGTATCGTTGGCTAGCACCATTTATACCGCTAGGTATGGTAACAGACTGGGCATCTCCCAATGTTCAATCAGGAGGTATTACAGATGACCAGCGTCGTTGCTTCTCGTTTGTACCCGTCTGCGGAGAAACTTGCTGGTTGTCAAACCACAATAATGTATGTCCATCCGATATTGGAGCAAAACTTCACGTTTGCGCAGCACAACGTTTCTAGTCGGCTGTGCTCGTTCGATTCTGGAGCAAAACATCGTTTGATATGTCGGCTGTTCTAGTCGACTGTGCTTGTCCGATAGTATCGATACTGGAGCAAAACTGTGTCCAGTGCAGCGTTTCTAGGCGGATAGGCCCTATATGTTTATACAAACCTAGAACGAAACATATACTTGCCAACTTTTTTTGTTGAAATCCGGTAGATTCATCAGCGGTTTAGCACGCTTCCCGTATCGCGCTGTCTCGGATCATGACATCGGAAGATGGAGGGGGGCGGGTGCCGTTGGAGATTTTTTGCCGGAAATTCGGCGGTTCAGCACATCTCCCGTGGTGTCGCGCTGTCTCGAAAACGCGGGCGGGGTGCTGTTGGAGATTTTCAGCGATAATCCGGGAGATACACAAAAAATCCGGGAGACTACGGATTTCCCAGGATAGTTGACGGGTATTTAAAAACACCACATTTCCCCCGCATGATTTTCATTCCAGAATTCACTGTAATTAAATATATCGTATTGCTGGGCTGGGTGATCCCGCCACAATGTAGTTCGATTGTGGTGCTACGCATCTTTCCATGGCCCTACATGTTCTTTTTATACCCACCAGTTTCGCGACTTTTCACATAATCGATAGGGCATACGGTCGTGCTTGCGATCGGTCTGATAACTACACTTGTCGATTGCGTGTGTCTTTACAGCAAAGTAGGCTTACGTCAACTGTTGTAGTTGCTGTACTGTCTAAGGAGTTTAACTAGCAGGCTCCTATCGTAATAATTATACCTTGTAGGATATCCCTTCTTGGGTCACGCAATTTTGCATGTATTGTATTATAATGTATCGCTATTGTAAAATGTACTGAGTACTGTGCACGTCGTGATCCATCGTTGCAGCCGTAGCAATTGGCCAAGAAATGCTGCCTGTGCGACACGCCATTTAAGCTCTCTTGTGAGAGAATCTACCCACTACGTTTTTTCCCCAGAAATATGGGAAATTTTATTATTGGTGATAGTGTTCATTATTCGGCTGATTTTATGAAATAAACACGATCAGTATTAACAATGTGTACTCGTGCCCACCCGAGACAGTCCTCACAGCGGTGTGAAGGCGTGACTGAAAGAGGGTGACGTGTGGCGCTAAAACAATGCAGGTAGTGTGTGGCAGCTACATGCTTGATTGGAGGCAGTGCATGTACTGTGCATGGCACCCACCGATTGGCAGTGATGGCACTCGCCAGAGTGAGCCTAAGGCTCACCCACTACCCACGGCAGTCGAGCGTACCCACCACTGACGGTAGACGGGCGAACACATGGCGAGCGGGCGGGCACACCACTCACGGCAGGTGGGCGCACCCGCCACTCACGGCAGGCGGGCGGGCGGGCGGGCGGGCGTTCTCAGTCGGCTGTGTCCCCCTATAAATGAGGACTTCTGCTGTATCCTGTGTGCCGAGGCTGTTGGCTTCTGCCGCTCATATACGAACAAACGTATGAATGGCCGCGTTGCAAATGAGGTAATGGTATTGTTGAATGAGGTAACCATAGTTATTATCGAAGTATGACTCTTGTTAAAGGAATTCCGTAATTTATATTGTGAGGTTGCCATTTTTGGACACAAGTTTTTGATGAAATGTTGAATTGTTTGTAAGTTACGTTGTTTATAAGTTGTGTGTGTGTATATATATATATATATATATATATATACACATGCGAATATGTTTCATTTCTACAGCACCTGTATACGGAAGTATTATAATATTATATACACATCTGTTGAAGGCCTTGAATGTATTGCAGGGTGTATAACCACCGATAGGGCGGGCCTACTTGTTTGATCGTATGCCCATGTTTTGTTGATGCATTTATAAACGTGCTATTTTAATATTACATTTATAAAACGTATATTTGTTTACGATTCCAGTTGTTTCCAGCACTCCGGAACAGCATTAACTGACTAGTCTGTATGTGTTGTGGTTTAGAATCTTATAAGATCTCATCCAAGTAGTCAGCCTTTTCAGAACATTCTAACCAAGGCGACCTGTTCTATGCTTGCACTGAGTGTGGTCACTGCCATAGTACTTGTTGTTTTCAGTGGTTTCTTTACGTCCCATATTGAGACGGACCAACAGTAACGTGATCTCCGAGTGACGAGGGATACAGAGATCCCACTGTTGAGAGTCAGCTTTTTACACCTGCTCTGGGTATTGAATTCTGAACGCTGGCATGCAAGGTGGATATGCAAATCAATGCACTACCGCGCTTCTCTGACGAATACGAATCAAACAGCTATGCCTGGTACACCGTAAGAGGCTTATCACTACTATAAAATGTGCAGAATCTATCGGTAATCAGCACTCAAAGAGTTAGTGCTGCATTTGATTCGATATTTCGCCAATCAAATGTTTGGGCGTCGGATACCAGTGTTTACGATATGCATGCAACTGCACCAATAATTTCACAGACATATTTTTGGTTGAGCTTGGGCATTGATGGCTGGCACCACGGAAGACATTGTTTTAAGGGATATATTTCCCGCTGATTATAACAATTACTCTGGGAGTTCATTCCAGAGGCGGGAGGTGGTTGGTTTGAATAATATGTTATTGCCTACACATCACGTGACCTGTTGAGTAGCAAAAGGTCCGTCAAGCCATAAAAAATGGATGGCGTACACGTGTAGTGTTCGGTTATTCTGTTGTATATTTTGCTGAAATTATATCCCAAAAGTGTTTTCTTTATGACAAAAACATTAAAGCGGGAACTGTATGCGGGAATGTTTGATCTAAGAGATGTAATTCCGCGATAGTTCACATATATAACTGCCATCGACATTGTTGGCAAAGGCAAAGCTTGATGGGGTCACTAGCATAATTTCGACGACGTAGCGGATCCATCAATTGACATATCCATCACATGATATGTTGCCTAGCAAAAGCTCCGTCAATCCATCAAAATGGATGCGAACACGTGGAGCGTTTAGACATTCAGCCGTATATTTTATTTAAATTCTGGGCCCCAAGGATTGTTGATGACAAAAACGTAAGGCAAATGTTTTTGAAGTGACAACTGCATGCGGGAATGTTTGATCTGGCTCTTCTAACAAGTGGTGATCTTGGACTTGGCGACTCCTCGTCTATGGTCGCACGAAGCAGTCAAAGCACTTCACGTAGATCTATCAACATCATGAAGTTGCTCCATCTTCTGTTGACCAACTGTAGGCCACAGTCGATGGTATGTTGCCAGTTCACTTTTGATCATCCTCTTTTTTAACCAGCGAGTGTCCACCGTGATTCTTGGAGGACAAGTCTATACTGGCGGAAGCGTCATACCATGGCCGGGCCAACTCATACGTCATGTATATAGTTAGTGATCGCATATATAGTTGTCTTGATGACCGCATCCGGACCACTTCGTTTGTCACCCTGGCGAGTGCCCAAGGGGCAGAACCCCCCAATCGTTTTATGGGGTTTGGCGGTTTTTGCTGAGCCTCAAGGTGGGGGTAGTTGGTGATTTTTGAGAGCTTCAAGGGGGGTTGCAGTTGGAGGGTTTGGTGGCTACGAGACCCTCTTCCCAATGCTCATCATGTTGCGACTCGTGTTACGTGTCGAATGCGTCTATAGTTTGTTCTATTGACTTGTTTTGGCTGCCATGTTTCGCATTCGTATAGTCGGATTGTTAACACGTTTGAATTATAGAAACGGAATTTAAATCTCAGGATTTTTTTTGTATTGTTTCAAATTTCCCTAACTTGTACTAGGCTGCTGTTGTTTTCCAGTCTCTGCAGATTAGCTCGTGACCGGTCTATTGTTGGTGGACCTATCACTTTGGATGACGTTTTTTTCCCTCTTTATAGTAAGTCCTAACCTCTCGGCGTATGTGCTGGTTGACTCCATGAAGTGTTGCACAATACAATGCGAGTTTATTGTCTAGTAATACTATTGGATAGTTGTCTTCTGTTTACTGAGCATCGGAGATAACGAGAATAGTGTTATGTACGGTCTAGTGATGTCAGTGGCAAAGTTCAGGTCTGAGAGCCCCTCCAGCTCACACATTACCTTGATTGCCTCAGGTTGCCAGCCACAGGACTCAGTCGATGGCCACGGCGAAGAGAAAAACAGACAGGGTTCAACCTAGTCTGACACCAGTCACCACGTGGAACCAGTGGCTGCAACCATATTCTATTTTATATAACAAATCGAGATTTCATATTTTTGATAGCTTCTCGGTTGCTGATTCTGTCTTTCGTGTGATTCCACGCGAGGTCGAGATGTTCCTTATAGACGGACTGCATATGCTGTTGAATCCTTTGGTGAAGTCTATGAAACTGTTTGCGAGGGGTAATTTGTAGAATTAACTCTTCGCTATGATTCGTCTGAGGATGAATATGTGCTCAGTACATAGGCGGTTTAGCCTGAAACTTGTTCCTCAATCATCTGACGGTACACCTTTCCTGTTATTGACCGCAGTGTCAATTGATGAATGCATCGTAGATGCATTTGAATTGCATTAAAATGCATTTACGCAAATGAAACATTCGTATGTAAATGTGATAAACTGTATACTTATGTTTCAGGTAGCATGACGCACATTCGTTCACCAGTAAAGAATTGATGTCCAGTGATTACACGTAAGAGATCGTCGTCGCTGTAGTCACAGAAACCGCTCAATGTTGTCTGTAGAGGATCTGCTTCTGAGATCAATTAACCTACAGACCAGACTATCATAGTTGTCACGTACACCCACACTGCAATGCAGCGAGTGCTCCGGCATCTGATACAAAGAAGATAGTGACGATTCTCATGCTGTCGAGTTACTAATGTGTGCATTGGAGAAAGTTCGGGTGCTTCAAGATAAGATATTCACAATGATATATACGTATGAACTGTCGCGTGTGAACTTTATAGATGTTAGAGACGGTCAAACTGGAGTATTCCCTGCTGGGCACAGCCATAAGCCAGCACCAGGGAGTTTAATTCCTTAACATGTCTTAATGTGTGTTGGCGTTGTGGCACTCTTGGCTAACTGCGTCTGTTGGTGTTGTGTTATCCTTCAACTTGCTGCCGAGGCACTACAGTTAAGTGTAGACAAAGTCCACGGTCCTAAGTTATGGCCAACACTTTTAAGAACAAACACCGGGCAATGAGGTTGATTTAGTTTAGGCATTCCGGGAAGTGTGGTTTTAATTCAACTTGTGCATGTTTGTCTTGTGTTTAGTGATTATATCAGTTCACTCGTTTACATAGTGTATGAGTGCAGTCCAACGAGACCATTCTCTTTCTCAGTGTGTAAATTGTTTCCGGATTCGGTTAAATTCTCCTATTGCGAATGCCGTGTTTGTTCAATGGAACGTGTCGAAAGCTCCGTTGAGCAAACACAACATTCGGAAATGTAACTGCATTTTCAAATCAGTGAGAACATTCTCTTTAGTTGGTGACGGGCTGTGAACAATGACCGGAGAAGGTATTTGACAATAGTTTCGGCAACATGTATCCGCGTGATTCAATTTGCATGCATAACAACGTTATAAACATAGACCGTATATCTTATCACGTCAATGAGATAACTTGTTGATTGTTTTTCTTGTCTTCTGTGTGGAGAACACTCACTTGCGTTCTTGAATGTGTATACTTTTAGTTGGAATATGTTTGTTGTTTCTGCACTGGATGTAATGATAAAACCTGCACCATTTCCCAGAACACTACGCTTAGAACGCATTCGACGCGTCTTCTTCCCCTTGCATGGCGAGGTCCACGTCACTCAGTGGCTTCTGCTTTTCTCAACTGCCTTCCTCCTCCTTTTCAGCTTCCTCTTCGTCGCTTAATTGCCACCCTCTTCTGCTTTCCATCCTCTTTTTGGCAGTCTTTATTCGCTCATTCTGTGCATGTGTGTTTCCCGTCTCATGTTTCATTAGATGCATCCGTACGTCAAAGTGTTCCTTTGAATTGCATGCCTTGTTTTATGTATTACATTTGCAGCGAACAGTTGCCACGGAGGTTGGATCCTAAATCTGAAAATATGTGTTTACTCACTGATGGATTGCTTTTGGTTTGTGGTCTTGGGAACCATCAACAGCAGCAGCAACATCATATCACCTTAATTGTTGTCATTTGAAGTGAATGTCAACAATTCTAAGCCAACTTGTGGTTTAGAAGGAGTAAGTCCTACAAAAGCGCAATTCAAACCGAAACAGCGTTGTGTGCATTGATAATAAAATTTTCATTTACCATATTCATCGAGTTCATTGTGCCACATCACGTTATTAATAATAATTAATGTTCACGCAAGACCGGGTGAAAGTTTGTGCACAGAAGCAGTAGAGACCCAAAGGCTCTGTTCGAACATCATCTTATATTTTCTACCACTACGTATAGTACTGCACAACACAGTCAAGACAAACGGTGACGTGCAACTTGTCACTTAATTATCCAATACGCAATACATCAAGTAATTTAATTCCTAGCTGCTACCCCTCCACGTACAAAGGCATATAAACACGTACCTGGTGTCAATCTTCTCAAAGGTACCTTTAATCTATAACCGTAAACCTAGCCCTTTTTGAGCACTAGACAAATAGTCCAGTCAATCTATGCCCAAAAGATCGAGGGTCAACCTCAAACAAATTGCAATAATAATTATGACTGTTTTTAGTTAGTACTATATATATACGGTGGAACATTGTCATTTTTGACGATAATAACAAAAGTCGAATGTGGTTGAAAGTCACTGCCAGTGACGTTTTGGCCTAGTGAAATGTAGGGGTAGGCATTATTTAGGATGTGATATATCTTTTCTTTGTATATTTCATACACATTTTGCATACCATTGGCAAGATAATGGATTAATTTACCCAGCGATGTATAATAAGTATAAATTCGTTAAACATTAATGTCAACAATCGTTTTTAAACCGTGAACCCTGATGTTTAGCCGCTATGGGGGAGTAGCGTTGCGATCTAACATTGACTTGGTCCAAATGAATAAATGGATGCTCTATGGTATGAATGAACGTTTATTCAACAACAACATAATACATGCACAGTATGGTTTGCTGCTGCTGCTGCTGAAAGGACATAGCTGAAGTCATAGACTTATGTGTTGCTATGCCCTACTCGAACTATGAA
Source organism: Escarpia spicata (assembly GCA_963995525.1). Lineage (NCBI taxonomy): Eukaryota > Metazoa > Annelida > Polychaeta > Sabellida > Siboglinidae > Escarpia > Escarpia spicata. The sequence continues at coordinate 31,650,053 of OZ023218.1, forward strand.
AACTGAATAAATACAACAGGAATTATAAATAAATCACAAAATAATATTCACAACTCATATAATTTTATAGACTGTTTACTATAGTGCTTGTGTTACTATTTCATGGGTTTAACAAAACGTCACCTTCAATTAACAATTCACAAATATGTAGAAAGTAATGACAACTTGATTGCTTTTTTAAATTGTGTTAAACTTGGAAGCTGAGTCAATTTATTTGGTAAATTGTTCCACGTTTTTATACCCTTGACGGTGATTGACAGCAGTCGGAGGGTGGTGTTTGTCTTTTTAACATAGAACAGTTTGCTTTGTCTTGTATCATGTATGTGGATAGCTGCGGTTGGTTCAAGTATGATGTTTTTTGTGGATTTTCTATCCCATGGAGTCCCTGAAGCAATTCAGCTTGGTTTTCCTCGGGACAACCTACGGCATTTTTTCAAATATACAAATTAGGACCACCATTACTGAAATACCTATTTTCTTCAATAGTTTTGCAACTATGCATGATAATGTCACAAAAGTGGTGTCAAGACCGATATTTTCATAGTCAGCGTTTAAGATAAACACATCATCAGACGTATATAAGGCTGCATGTTTGTCATTTCATAAACTTTCAGATGTCGCGGCCATGTTGGATCTTATTACATGCTTATCTCCAATGCAATTTTATGCATATCTCCAAACTTAGATTCGCATCTATTGTCTTTGCCCCTATAATAATAATAGCACAACCAACAACAGAAAACACAGTGAATCTCGTTGTAATATTGTTGCACAACATAGGATAAATAGTCATCAATTCATAAAATTATAGTTGACAGTGGTTGCATGCATACAAGTGTGTGTTCAAATTCTCAATATAGTGCGGTGTACCATGCGGCCATGCCTTCCCGTGCAATTTACTTGGCAAAAGCATTTTTTGTACGAATGTCATCTACAGTGTTTCAGTCAAGGTGGCAATTTTGCTTTTAAAGAAATGGCAGCCATTTTACAAAATGGCCGCCAAATAACATTTTCGCGTATCTTAACAACTGCGTCACTTACAACCTTAATTTTGTTACCAAAACATGGGTTTTAGAGGTCAGAGGTTTCAAATATTTTACGTTTGGCCTTCTCCGACTTTCGAATCCGCCATTTTTAAAGATCCCGGTTGTCAAAACAAATTTCACAATATCTTACCAATTATGTCACACAAAGTCATCGTGTCTATGTTTAATGTGTAGAATTGTGGTCAGCAATTTCAAATATGTTACACATGATCCTTGTTAACATTCGTATATCCGCCATTGTTAAAGATGGCGCCCATCAAAACCAATTATCGCTATAACTAAAGACCTACATCACCTAGAGTCGTAATGTTGATTCCAAAAGATAGATTTTCAGGTGCGATTATTTCAAATATATTACATCGTCCCCAATTGTGAGATGGCTACAACACCCATTGCCAGCTGTACACGCGCAATAGATAGTGCATGACATATTATTGCCGTAGCAAATGCAACCGTCAGTGCTACATGCCTTGCTCTCTGCTTTGCAATCACAGCTTATGACATCAGTCAGACCTGGAGGATCCGAGGGTCCAATATCAAAGCTGGGTGACGTGATACCGCCCTTCACCTCCCACACAAACTGCGTGATGTCCAAATGAGGAGGACCTTGCTGATCAGCCGCCTTCCACAGCATCATCTGAAGATGAGTGTGGGAGAAAGAATGGGGAGCCGGTGCGCATCATGGCGTTGGCTCCCACTGATTATGTGCAGAAGGCACATCTTCAGATGGTGCTGTGGAAGGTGGCTGATCAGCAAGGCCCTCCTAAAGGAGGACTTTTTTGGCCAACAGAAAATATGCACATTTTCATGAACTTACTGAGCAATGCGCTTGATACTGTTGTTTTCAAGCAGAGGACTCTAAGCTAATGATCGTTAGACAGCACTGAACTCATAAAACAAAACCGACACTATCCTCATTGGTGAAGGCACCGATTTGTTAGAATATCTGGGCCCAGCTGTGGGCTAAAATATCATATACCATAGTAACAGTTGAAGAATTGGATACTGTAAGAAAACAGGCTATTGTGTGCAACATTGACAAAAACCTTGACAGATTGGACACTATGGGCGCAACTGGAAAACTTGGACTTTGCCGACGATCTGGCACTGTTGTCCCACATCCACCATCATGTGTAGGAGAAGACCACTGAACTGGCAGCCATCTCCTCACAAGTGGGCCTCAGCATATATAAAAGGAAAGACAAAGGTCCTTAGGGTTAATACAGCCAGCACTGAGCCAGTCACACTGGAAGGGAGTGCACTTGAAGAGGTAGAGGCCTCCACATACCTGGGTGGCGTCATTGACAAGCAGGGTGGCACAGACGCGGATGTTAGAGCAAGGATTGGCAAGGCGAGAGGAGCATTTATACAGCTCAAGAACACCTGGAGCTCCAAAGTGTTGTCATTATACACGAAGATCCGACTGTTTAACTCCAACATGAAGTCATTCCTACTGTATGGAGCAGAGACATGGAGGACAACCAACACCACCAAGAAAGTATAGACTTTTATCAACAACTGTCTAAGAAGAATCCTCCAGATCCGCTGGCCAGACACCATCAGCAACATTGACTTGTGGAGGAGGACACACCAACTGTCTGCCGAAGATCAAATAAGAAGAAGACGATGGGGATGGATTGGTCACACGCTCCGGAAACCAGCATCAAATATCACCAGACAAGCTCTGACATGGAACCCACAAGGCAGAAGAAAAAGAGGCCGTCCAAAGAACACTTGGCGAAGGGACCTCCAGGCGGACAGCAAGAAGACAGGTCACACTTGGAGACAGCTTGAAACAAGAGCCCAGGACAGAGGACTCTGGAGAGCTGTTGTCGACGGCCTATGCCCCAGGAGGGACGATGGACGTAAGTGAGTATAAGTAAGTAAGTAAGTACTTCAACTGCTGCACACTATCACAGCCTCGGGGTAAACTCGCAGAACCAACAGTGGAAAGGATCCAAGAAAAAAACACGGACTAGAACTGGATTGTCAAAGACAAGTACCATGTTCTAAAGATGACTGACCTCCCAGCAGAACCAGCCCCACTGTTCATCAGTGGGAAGATCCCCGTCCCTGGGGAGGGGGCAACACGCATTCTGGTGGTTGCAGTGCAGGGGCCTATCCTGGATTTGCAGGCTCTGGAGCAGGTTGAGCAAAGGTTTACTTGGCCTGAAGGTGCCTGAGACGCAGATTCGTTCCGCAAAGAATATAGAATACTCAGCTTAAATAAGCCCTTTCCCTAGATTTTACAATAACAAAAGTGACCGGCAGCGACTTTCGACCACTTAATTTGTCATTGTCGTCAGAAATGAAATTGTTCCACCACGTGAATTACTGTGGACTTGTTATTTAATAATGCACACATATTGTGGTGCTAACTAAACAAATGCCACACAGATTGCTATTACAATTTGTTTGAGGCTAAACAATAGATTGATTTAACAAGATTGCCATCCAGAAAATTAACTCTAGATGGCAGGTGGACAAAGAAGCCTTTTGGGTTATCGAGAGTCCAATACTTTTTATTTACGTGTATCCCGCCCTTTTAAGGTATGTGTCGATTTTATTTTAAAACATTCATCCTACGAGTACCAACACAATCAGGATATAACTTGTTCCATTCATTTACAGTCCTTTTTGAGAATGAGAACTTTCTTGTATCTCATCTACACTGCTCCTTTACTAATGTAACTTTATGTCCTCTGGTCCTTCTATCTTTCTTAAGTGAGAAAAAATATTTCTATCAATATTTTCATAACCATTCAATATTTTAAACACTTCTATCTGGTCTCCTCTCGATCTCCTGGTCTCTGGTATTGTTAAACCACATTCTAATTAGGCGTATTTCGTAACTAAGATCCCTCAGTTTTTGTATAATTTTACTTGCTCTCCTCTGTACTCTTTCTAGTATACCTATGTCCTTCCGGCAATATGGCCTCCACGCTTGAATACAATATTCTAAATGAGGCCTATAGCTTTATTTTGAAGATTTGAGGCCCTAGATTTTGCAGCTGTTAGAAATGACAGTCAATTTTATGGCCGCAAAATCCAATGTCCAGATATATAATTTAATAACTGTATCACTTAGAACCATCATTTTTGGGTCAAAATACAGGTTTTACTGGTCAAGGATTTCACATATTTTACATTTGACCACCTCGTTAAGACCCATTTCACCAATTAATGTATCGTAATAAATATTAATACGTCACATATTATAGAACCGTAATTTGTATGCCAGTGTACATAGTCATAGGTTTATTGGCATATATCCGCCATTTTAAACAAGGGACACATTAAAGCATATTATTCCCATATAATAATTATTTTTATATAGCACCTCTTTAAAAATTGTAGTTTGACCCCAGAAAATAGCATTGCGTAGCCCTCTGGCGGATAGAAGAAGGACCGGAAATATCACGCATGCGTATTTTCGACGAATGGCGACATTTTGGCGTAGATCGTTCTCAAAACAAATTTGGCAGAGTATTTTTGTCATAAGGATAGCTTCTGAACAATTAACTTAGTGTTGTCCATTAAGAGTACATCTCACCGACAGTGCTTAGTGCGCTCAAGACGTTTCTAATTAGACAGTTCATTGCTATTAATGTTAGTTCAATGGTCGTTTCGCGGTTTGAGCATCATCAGCCGGCAGTTTTCTTAGAATTGAAATACTCGAATAGAAACAGAGATGGCTATAAACACAAGTTCATGATTTCATGATGCAAGATTGTCACCATGCGATGCAGTACATACAACACAATCCGTAAACAGGATCGAAGTGTAAACATTTAGCTATGTCGTTTGGCTATAATCCGTATGGCCGTGGACGGGGCCGTGGTAGTAGGAGGGGAGGGTCATCGTTTTCAAGCGTTTCGCCGTCTGGGCGGCAGAATCCAGTGAATCCGATGCAAACAAACGACAATATGGTGAACACGTGGCAAGGACAACATGTTGGTGACGTTTGTCAACAATACAGTCAACTAAATTCAGGTTACTCTGCAAATGAGTACTCTAATCATGATAATATTATAAAGCATGGAGAAGTTCATGGAAGCTGGCCTGCTGTTGGTGCTGAGGCTTCTTGGCAAGCTTTGCAGAACCAGGGAGATGTGGCAGGCAACCAGCTGCAGAACACTGCAACAGATATAGCCAAAACTCAGTGGCAGTGCAGCTTATGCAACATTGACTTCACAGATAGAAAGGTTTGGGTCAGATTATTTGCATCAGCTCCTAGTATTGAGTTAATGGAACCATAGATCTACAAATTATATTCGCATAAATTATGGAAAACAACCCATTGCATACGCACAGAGACTCACTAATTTTGCTTCCATGTCAAGGTATTACGTGGCTACCTATATTGGCCATTAAATAAATATTAATACAGACGGGCTTATTTTCATGCACGTGTCGATTATTTATTCAAATGCATCGGCTGATAGCATAGAGCATCCATTGATTTCACTTGTAAGATTATTATTATCATCATTGTCAGTGATGCATGTAAAGTGTTATCTTCAGAGAAATTTTAACGAGAAAAAGTACTGCCACCAGGTGTCCTATTTGGGGACCTGAATTTCATGTGTATTTCCCGAATCCCGACACAACATGGCAGCTCTGGGAGTGTTGTGTATGTAATTTGTAGATAGCCCCAAATCTGACAACTCCCTGTTGAGAAAGGCTTGATCGAGGATATACAGGAATATATGAAGGATCACATTTTTACCATTCCAAAAATGTCCTGGTAGATATGCATGTCCACACATGCACACATACAATCCATTCTAAACATGCATATATATATATAACATATTTTTTAAGTATATGTATACAACAATACATGCAATGAGACACATTTTTAAAGCATAATGGACATATAAAGAACAGTGCGAGTCAATAGCATATAAGGTTTTTGCTCCTCAATATTTCGCCTGTCAAAAACGAACTCGGCCTGTCCAGTAGACTGGATGGAGAGGTCTCTAAATATAGCTATGAAGACATGACTAGTGTGCGGAACAGCAAGTGTTAAAATTTATTTGGTAAAGAATTAGATCGTGACTTTATGTACCCTTCCCAATGAATTTTGCTTGACCACTTCTGCATACGTGTTTGGGAATTGTAAAAAAAAAGTGTAAATAATTCTATAAATTGATTGGTAATCTCTGTTTCAGCGGTATGAATTGCACTGTGCTGGTATAGTGCATAAGCAGAAAGTGCATGAAAAGGAACCACAGTTAACGGAGGTACGTTACTGAAACTTCTTGATTTCAATGAAGATTGACAAATCTAGCTTGAAAGATGAGATTACATGCAAGTCACAAAATCCTTAAATATTAATTAAACAACTTCTTCCCTTTGCGAGGTGGGGTCCATGTCACTCAGTAGCTTCTGCTTTTCTTGTTATTTCCCTTCATCTCTGTCTGTTGTCTGCAATGACCTTCCATTCTTGGCTGTTCTCACCTGCTCTCCAAAGGTCTCTTCATGTTGTCGTTCCATCTCGGCTTTGGTCTTCCTCTTCGTCGTTTGCTACTCTTCTGATTTCCATTAATTAAACAACATTATGTGAAAACAATAATGTTGTTTGTCATGCTGATATTAATGAATTACTTTAATGTCGATTTGACGTAATTGTTGTGCCAGGAAGGTTTGCCTGACCGAATAGCCGAGACAAGAGGCAGTCCATGGCCTTCGAGGGAAACAGGAGGAAGTTCATGGCCTTCGAGGGAAACAGGAGGCAGTTCATGGTCTTCGAGGGAGCCATACATAGCACAGTTGTCATCAGACGGAGACCGCATGGCTTGGAATGAACAACCTCCTTTGAGCAGGACCACACAGACTGCTGAAAGACCCAAGAAACTGGAGCAACAAGGCAGAGCTTCAAGTCAGTCAGAACAGAATGGTGAGTTTCAAGTCAGTCAGAACAGAATGGTGAGTTTCACTTTCAAGTCAGTCAGAACAGAATGGTGAGTTTCACTTTTAAGTCAGTCAGAACAGAATGGTGAGTTTCAAGTCAGTCAGAACAGAATGGTGAGTTTCACTTTTAAGTCAGTCAGAACAGAATGGTGAGTTTCACTTTTAAGTCAGTCAGAACAGAATGGTGAGTTTCAAGTCAGTCAGAACAGAATGGTGAGTTTCACTTTCAAGTCAGTCAGAACAGAATGGTGAGTTTCACTTTTAAGTCAGTCAGAACAGAATGGTGAGCTTCACTTTCAAGCAGGAAATCTGAACAACATAATTAAGTGATCTTTTTTAACAAACGTTTGTTCCACGAACTACATAATATATTTTCTTAATTTATGTACAAATGTGTTGGTATCACTACTATCACACATGTAAAATTGTATTAGTGTGTTACAACCAGTAATGTAATAATCTACCAGCAATTGCAGTGAATCAACCAGTACTGTAATAGATTATTTATAATATTGATGATGATAATCGTTGTTGTTGTCGTCTTCTTCACTGTCATCACCATCCCTGTCTTCACCTTCCTCATTAACTTGAACTTATCCATCATTATCATTATCGTCATAGTCATAATTTTCATCATAACCATTATCTTCATCATCAACATCATCAGGAATAGCTGGGTCCAATTACACACACAAAATTAGTTACAATTACTATTCAGTTGTTATTTCAATTACAATTTCACTTCTAGCATTTCCAAATAAATTACATTTACATCACTACGTTTTCAATTGCGTTAGAACCAACCAAAAGTTTATTAATGATATGGTTGCATGAATCAGAATTGAAGAGCAACTGTTCCTTAATTAAATGAAATTGATAACGATCATAAAACAAATTAAACTGGAATGGAAGTGATGTTAACTCATTTCAGACAACTTCAAGATTAGTTCAGTCTGGTGCCAGCAGTGGTACATTGTAGTGTGCATAAAGAACAAAGGGAATGTTGACCCATGACAGGTACTAATCCACCCTCTGAGCAAACAATAGTGGACACTACCAGTGGTTCATGCACTGCCAAACATATGTAATTTGTTTGTAATCAAGTACAATTATATAATTGGACCCAGTCGTGTTTATTGTTATCATCATGATGATTGCCTTTGTCTTGACGATCTTCATCATCATCAACTTCGTCCTCATCTTTAAAAATTCATCAACACGTTTGTCTTGATGCACTCTTTTTTGTCTTTATGTACCCCGGAGCTTAGTTTCCAAGGGTTTAGGTGCAACAGAAGTTACCCTGTTATTATCATTATCATCTTCATCATCATAGTCATCATTCCATTTAGGAATTAAAGTGAACATTAAATACCAAAACCCTCTGTGCTAAAGTTTCGTCATTTGGATAGTTGTCATGTTTTCTACATACATATCATTAGACAACCCGGCACGCCCATGTAAGTGCTAAGACACACCACAAATACTTCTGATACACATTTTGTATTATTGTGAATCCACAGTTGGGTTTCTGAAGCCGATCCTGAAGAAATCGCCAGCAAAGGCAACGTTGGCTCAAAGTAACACGACATCCCAGTTTCCTGGAGCCAACAGAAGCGCACCAACTTACACTGTAGCTGGTGGAAGGAGACCAGAAGAGATAGCTAAAGGTGATGCAGCTGAACAATATGGCTATAACACCAGAGGCAGTTGGAACTCGCCATTTGATGACACCAGGCAACGTCAGGATACTTCCGGGGACTGCGGCAGCACTGAACAGTTTCAGCAGAGGAACGATGAGGAGCTGTTTTCATCTGGCCGTAATTCTCAATTTTCAGGAGCGCAAGGAAACCACACTGCTTGGAATACTGGCGGGGGCATTTACCCTGATGGTAATGCTCAGCAGAGAACAGACTCTGAAGAATGGCGCAACCAGGATAGCAGCTCATTTGGCAAACAACAATTCCTGGGGTCTGCAGTGCAGTCCAGAGAGAACAAGAGAGACTTGTATGGCAACAAATGCAGTGTAGATGGGATGTATGACCAGGAGGAGTCTATCCCAGGGTTGGAAATGTTGCCAGACCACCAAAGTGATATGGATGGACAATCAGAGTGGTTCTCGCAGGAGTCACTACAGTCTGGGTTCTCTTCTAACCTTTGGGAGAAAGAAGACAACTCTAACCAAAAGGGAGGTGGGCTGCAGAGAGGGATGCCATTCCGTGATTGGGAGCATCATGAAACTGAAAGAGGCCACCAACCGGGGAATTATGAACAACGTGGTATGATTCGTAATCGCTCTGAGAACCAATATAAGCGAGGTCTGCAATCTAGTCAGAAGATGTCAGAATCAACTGATACGTTACTGAGACAAGGTAGGCAGTCTGACAGTTATGAGAGTGTACCTGAACAAAGCCTACAATCTGATAATTACAGACAATATGGGATGGTACCTGAAGCCACAGATCCCCAGCATGGCAGTTATAAGCCACAGTATGAACAGCAGGGTATGAAACCTAAACCTGTAGAGAGACAGCCTGAGAGAAGCCAACAGTCTAGTCTTTACGACAAACTTCAGACAATGTCTAAACCAGTGGATGGCCAGCAAGGAAGGTTTCCTTCTGATAATGTTGGACAACCAGGACGGGTATCTACACCTATGGAAGGCCTCCAAGGAAGAGGAATACCATTAGGTAATTGGCAAGGACAGGAGTTAACACAAAGACACGTGGAGGGGCAACGGGACCCAGGAATGTCATTTGGGGACAGTAAACAACAGGGGCTAATGCAGAGACAAATGGAGGCACAGCATGGCCCGGGAATGCCATTTGGGGACAGGCAACAACATGTTGAAGAAAGTTGGATACCGAAGTCTACTGGATCCTTTACAGACAGTTGGCAACAAGAACACAGGTCTGAGCCATGGCCCAGGCCACAGGACGCTAGGGGAGCGATTGGACAGCGTCAAGAAATATTGCCCTTAATGCAGATTGATAGAGACTTGAGGCGACCAGACATAGGTAGAGACTTTAGCCAGCCAGATGGATGTAGAAACCTGAATCGACCAGATGGAGTTAGAGACTTTAGGCAACCAGATGGAAATAGAGACTTCAGTCAACCAGATAGTATTAGAGTCTTTGGTCAACCAGACAGGGTTAGAGACTTTAGGCAACCAGACGGAGGTAGAGACTTGAGCCGACCAGATGGAAGTAGAGTCTTGAGTCGAGCAGATGGAGGTAAAGACTTTAGGCAACCAGACGGAGGTAGGGACTTCAGGCAACCAGACGGAGGTAGAGACTTTAGTCAACCAGACGGAGGTAGGGACTTCAGACAAACAGACGGAGGTAGAGACTTTAGGCAACCAGACGGAGGTAGAGACTTTAGGCAAGCAGACAGAGGTAGAGACTTTAGGCAACCAGATGGAGGTAGAGACTTTAGGCAACCAGACAGAGGTAGAGACTTTAGGCAACCAGACGGAGGTAGAAACTTGAGTCGACCAGATGGAGGTAGAGACTTGAGCCAACCAAGCAGGTTTCACCAGCAGCAGTCGGCTGTTTTCGCAGCACAGACTCCAGGAACACAGCAGGATCACTTGTGGTCAAAACAAGAGCCAAAAAGCATCAATCGGCCGACATCCACACCTCAAACTCAACCAGGAAATCTTCAGAAGCCTGCCCCAGGACCAGAGGAAAAAGGAAAAATAGTCTGCGCTGTAAGTGATTGTTACAGTCATAGTAGTTCCACTTTCTCTGCAATTGCTTTGTTTGAATTATTTGATTGAAAAACCAGCTGTCAGGCAGCAGTAAAGATCAGTGTGAATTTAGGCTAATAAAAATGTACTTGTATTATCTTATTCAAAGCTTTATGTTATATATATAATACATATATATTATATATACATGTTTTGTGAACATAAAATATTGTCAGTTATTTTGCAAACAGTCCAGTTGTAGTATGATGGACAGGTAATTTGACCAATGCTATGTCAGTTTGTCGCTGTTGTCAAACCAACCAAGATGGCCGTGATATGTTTGTCACCAGTGTCATGCCAATCAAGATGTCCATGATGTCTGTTGCAGCTATGTGACATCCAGCTGAGTGAGTCGAACAAGATGACCCATGAAGCCACCATCAAGCACTGTGCGGTAGGTCCCACACTTCTTTGTCATGTCTCTTGCTTTATCAACCTGTATGCATGGTGCATGCCCAAATGCCTATAACCTGTGGCTATTTTAGAATGTCTTATGAGTTATGACAGAACAGTCTTTATCATTGTTTATACATATCTGCAATTCATGTGGAACTTGTTTGATCTGTCTTACATTTAGTACACTTAAAATATCGTACGTGACCTCACGAAGCAACGTTTTGCCTTGTACATGTAGACGGATTGCATGCAGGGAGGGATTATGTGTTCTCTCTCTCTTGTTCTTTGTGTTCTTGTAGACTTGTGTTCCAGCCTAGCCCCGGCTGTTATACCCGACCATTTTCCCCTCGTCCTGTCCTCTGCGTCCACCTCTCTGACGTCCCCTTATTCTGTATAATGGTGATTCAGCTTTACTGGTAGAGCCTTGGCACTATCCCCCTACCAGCCTACCCAGTGACATGGGTGTCAGGGGCAGATGTAGGATTTGACCAATGGGATGCAGTCATCCATTTAAAGAACCAACTCCACCATTTAAGGTTCACCAGATACAGATAAACTGCACTCCCTTGACAGCAAAACGGGAGCTTGCGCCATCCATGCCCCCTGGATCAGTGCCAGGTGTGATGTGAAAGATGATCAGGATATGATTTCATTTTTGTGCATGGCTACTGATTTGAAAAAAAATACATATTCGTTCCAATAAGCAATTCCGGTTCCATGTATCTTGTGGTGGAATTTCAGATTCGATATCGGAATCAGTATTGAATGCTAATATATCAGTACCAACTGTCGTACCAACTGAGTCTGCAATTAAGCATACATATAAGTATGTAAATCTGCAGTTAAGTATGAGTGTATGTATGTACCTCTTCGATTAAGTATGTATGTCTGCAGATAAGCATGCGTACACGGTGGCGGCAACAAATAGGTTTTGTTTAATTCTTTGTCATGTGATATGTTACAGAAATATCTCTACAAACAGATTGTGCTTGGATGCAAAGACTTTGGCAGTCAATTTTCAAATGCTGTGTTTGGACTGACAGGTGAGTATTAGACAGCTAACAATATCTGGGTGTGAGCAGAGATTGTCACACAGTCAGATTCCCCACTTGGGGCATTATTGATGCGATGAGCACAAGTCTCATTTGATACAACTGAAAATATTGATACAGTTATTTATAGATACATGTACATGGTAAAATTATGACAAATAAAATGACACTTCTTTGAGATTGATAAACGTAGTTTGCTAGGATAATCTGAACAACCATTACAGCTTATTTACGCTGGGGTCCACACAAGTTTGGGACACCTTTGATGAGGAGTCCGTGTGAAGTAAAGAAGTCATGTGTACAGTGAAATCGCCTGCCCATAATGAAACCTTTTGAAAGTCCCAAATGACTAGTTTGCATCATATTCGTCAAACACCACGACATCTTCAAGGGTAACTTTGGAACCTGCTTGAAGAGACAAGTCTACCACTCATGCATACTTCCAACGATGACATACGGTGCGGAAACATGGGGACTCACTATCCAGGCCAAAAACAAGCTAGCAGCCGCATAAACAAAGATAGAAAGAAGTATGTTAAACATCACATATCAGGAGAGAGAAACAAACATCTGGGTAATAGAGAAGACAAATGTTTTTGACATGATAGAACAAATCAGAAGACAGAAGTGGGCTTGGGCACATCAACAGACTACGAGATAACCGATGGATATCGCGTATCACAACCTGGAGACCTTACGAAGGGAGATGATCTAGAGGAAGACTGGCGAGACGGTGGAGAAACGAACTAGACGAGTACCGGAAGGGCACCATCTGGTAGAGGATAGCGCAAGACCGGCAGATTTGGAAATGACATGCTGAGGCCTTCGCCCAACCAACAGTAACGGCTGCACAATGATGATGATGAAACTTGCTTGTGTTCTAATTTTGTTCATGATCTTCCTTTTTTTATTTGGCTGTTCTGAAGATGTCTGTAACCTGACCATAACTGACATATTATGCATCCTGAACGATCTCAACTATGGACAGGTTTTACCATAGTTGCATCCATGAATTAATTGTCGTGTCTATTGTTTCAGATGCCTACAGCGTGGCACCACAGGCACAGGTGAGAGTTGCATCAGGATATTGCATGTTTGTGACGTTAGTAGTTGTGAGAAAATATTTTAATTAGGCCTGTGGACATAAATGGCAATTTAGGGAAATATCTTAACTGATGAGTAAATATGTTTATGTTCCTGTACCATTTGTTATTTATTTTCTGGATTAATTAAGATTCAAAATGACATGACTACTGGGATGGTTGTTAGGGGTAAATAATGACATGACCACTGCAGGCCTTGACATTAAGGTTTTGAATCCACGGGGCCAGTAGATTTGAAAAGTTAGTGGCCCGCTTGTGAAAGTTACTGGCCCGGATTTTGTGTTACCGTCAAAAATACGCTCATTCTGAGGTGCAAAACATTATTATCTTTTTTATAATTTTACCAACAAAGTTGTTAGAAGTTACTATACACATATTGATTGTTCAAAGTAATATGTCCAAAGCTAACAATATTGTTCAAGTGTGTACTCAGATGCATATATACAGTATTTGCCAAGTTTAAATAAAGTGTATCCAGTGTGACGACAATTAGTCAGTCCGAGTCAGTAGTTGTGGGGACGCTGCTTTTTTTTATGTACAGGTCAATCAAGTTATTAGACTATTTCACGGTTCATTCACTAGGTGGCACCACCCAAAATAGGTGGCTTTCACCTTGCCTTTGCTGACGCAGCGTTACATTTGGTTTCTGTCACTTTAGCCACTAGTTAAATTTGGATTTTAGCTGTATTCCTTTCATATATTTAGAGAAGAAAAAGCCTGCGTAATTCTAAAGTCGAGGCAGCTTACAACCACCGTACAAAGTGTGTCCAGGGGACGCGGCGGGACTTAAAAATGGCGTCTCTCGTCATAAAAACCTGCGCTGCCGGTGGTTAGAACATTTTTTCGATGGCTTTGCACGCCGTCGTCCGCATGATAAGTGTTGGAGTTTGGACTCATTATTGATCAGAATTAGTATCTACGTTATGTTTACAATGTCCTATAACTGAGTCGCGCCTAAGAATTCTGGCAAACTGCATCTGATAACCGATGCGGTCGTGCCGTGACTGCCACTTCATCTCAGCGGCGTTCGAGAACCGGAAACCAGTGGCCTGACGGGCCAGTAAAATATAACTGGTGGCCCAAACTGACCCGACAGCTTCAAAACAGGCGCCGGGCCATCGGGCCAGTGTTTATGTCGAGGCCTGCCACTGAGATAGTTGTCACCCCCTTGGTAACATTCAAATTTGCAAGATGATGGTACTAAGAAGTTGTTGAAAAAAATCAAGTTTATACCATATGTGTACTCCATCCATCAGATGTTTATCGCAGGTTTGCCTCTTTGAATCATTTTGGTTTCAATGAAAATTTAGATAATAATTAATGCAATGTTATGTTATTTAAAGTGTTCTTCTCACCTCATTTCAGAAACCTGTTAAGTTGCTGATATACCGTTGTGGACTTGTCATGAAGTACGAATGTGGAGTAAGTTTGTACCGCAGTTTTTAGATTCAGATATAATTTGTTCAGATCTTCTATCTTGTATTCTTTCATGTACATTAATATCTTACATTTTCCACTCTGTAAATAAAATTAAATATTAAAACCGTTCAGCATCATAAATCAAAAACATAGGAAAAGCATAATTCAGCATTATTTGTTTTGCCTTATTTAAGTAAATTGCACCATCAATAAAACAAAAGCTCTGTTTTATGAATTTGAAATATTAGTTAACATTTTACTGGTAATTATAATCAATGAAGACATCGTTAGTTTGTCTTCTACTGAAACTGCTCGATTGAAAACAAACATGTACAAGCCACCCTTGACTCCAGTGAGATTAAGCTTATGGCAGTAGTCGCTACACATGGAGTACACAATATTTTATTGAAACTCCAATTCCAGAATTGTCAGAGGGCTTATCTATGTAAATGTAATTAATAAAAATGTAGTTGGTTTCTTTGTTACTTTGCAATTGGTTAACTTCAGTTTTTAGTTGGTAGCTGCTCAAAAAATATGTTAAATCTGTTTGTTCTGTTCACATACTGTTATTTTGACATGGAATTGTTTCTTGAAAGTTTTATTTTTGAGGTGGAATCAGTACTGGCATGCTGTAGTTGGTGTGTAATTCGAAAATATAATGTAAGTAGAATTGATTGGACAGTGTTATGCAGGTGGTGTAGTCTGATAGTGATGTTGACTTTTATTGTTATTTTACAGGCTTGTTCCCTCAAGTGTTTTGGACAGAATCAGTGGTATACACACATTCGCAGCCCCAAACACTTCAAGGTTGGATTCCTTGACTATTGTATTGTTTCTAACTTTCTGTGATTGTAATATTCACTGAAGTGAAATTTATCACATCAATGTACTTCCATGAACCCTATTTGGTAAACAGTACTTCTGTGTCGCTATGTGCAGTCTTAAACTGATGATGTCTGTGGGTCATTTTTTGATATAATAACTAGAATAGATATTTTGAAGATATAGTGACCACCAATTTATATTTAATAAGCCTGGAACAGTGTTTATTGGAATGAAATGTTGGCATTGTGTTGCTGATTTTACTGTGGCAAATGGCTGCACAGACATCTGTGAAATTGCTTGCCCACAGCAAAGTGTATTTGATCTGCCAGTGAAGATCCAAGCAGTAAACGTAGCTTGTGACAATATTTCAGCTGACTTTTATGTCCAACCGTGTCTGTGTTCTGATATTTCAGCGTTGTCAGAATGTCATCTCCCAAAAAGGCCTTGAGGGATTTCTAGACATGTACGGCGTGTTGCCACTCGTTCAACCTGAGGAGGATGACAGCCCTACTAAGAAGCCAGGTACTACAAACAACAACAACACTAGAAGGCCAGGAACACACAACAGCAACAACAACATTACAAGGCCAGATACTCACAACAATACTACAATGCCAGATACTCACAACAACAACACTACAAGGCCTGGTACTCATAACAACAACAACACCACAAAACCAGATTCTCACAACAACACTACAAAGCTAGGTACTCACAACAACAATACTACAAGGCCAGATACTCACAACAACACTATAAGACCAGGTACTCACAACAACAACAACAACACTACAAGATCAGGTACAACAACAATACTGGAAGATCTGGTATTCACTGTTAGTCCAATATATTCAACTATTTTGAACTTCAGTTAATGCAACATATACAACACAGTCCTTTTACAATGCTTGGTGAATGTTGTTTCTAATTGTGTCTGGTGTTGAGACTTGTGTTAATACCATGATCAGCCACTATCACTGGAGGTACTGTACATATGCGAGTATTACCAAGACCCTTGTACAGATTTTTTGCAAACTTTACCTCAAATTGAGGTAGTTTTCTGTTAATGTAATTTTTGTATTAGTAAGCATGCCCCCAAATAAAAAGGTTAAAATGGTTTGCATTTCAGTTTGATGAAGATACTAAAGTAGAGGTATTAAAGGTTGTGTTTAGCAAGCCCTTAACAGTGTTCGCAATTTGGAAGGAGCACATTCAAATAGTAAACAAAACATCCAGTTTCAAAACAAGCTTTACTGGCAATATAGCCAAGTCGGGCTGAGTTAACTGCAATACCCTTTGATGTTCAACGATGTCCCATTTTCCTATCTTCAACATGGCAGACTTCCTATTACAAATGACTATGCCCGCTAATTCTGGGTAGAGGAACTGACTGGTGACTGGCTACCTTTAAGAAAAGTTGTTTTTTGCTACACAGGCACACAGAGTGAAACTCTGACCCAGGTGCAAGGACAGGAAGCAAGGTCATCTTACAGCAAGGACAAGATCACTACCAAGGTCAGTCTTTTTTAGGATGCCATCACAATTTGTGTGTGAAGACATGAGATTGGATGGTTCAATTCTTTTATGTTTTGCACAGTAAATTTTACGTTTTTCATTCAGTGGCTTTCAGCTGTTTTCGACAGACTGACTCGACTAGATGATGTGCTTGTCATTCTGCACGTTGCTGTCACTGGTATGGTCTTCCCCACGGCTGCAGCCTACGTTGCTCTTCAGGAAGTTATCATAGACATGAGAGTCAGTAACAGGCCATATCTCAATTCTACTTTTCCAGAACACTCCTTACGCCCAATGTTCTTCAGTCCAATCCCCAAAAAGAAAATTCTGCCCCCTCTCGGCCTCTCTTCCCCACCCCGCTCCTAGTTGTCTCTGATTCTTTTGAGTCATTGTGATCTGTGATAGCTGTTTTAAACATTTGATCAGCCATTGATCTCTATATGTTACATGTTGTTATGGTTCAGACATTTAGGTACTATTTGGCGGCTTGGAGTTATGTGCATCATGTAAAATGGCTGTATTTCAGTTTTACATTGATAAAAGTGGCATCCGTACAAGTCAGCGTGTTGCGAAGTTCAATTGACCCACCTAAAAATTTACGTTTGCAATGGTATGGATGATGCAATGGTATGGATGATGCAATGGTATGGATGATGTAAATTACATTATTCAAACCGGTAGTAAATAGTTTGTTGTTTCAAAAAATGCAGAACAAACAAAAACCGATAGTTTCACACCAGCGAATATATTTTTGCTTTTCCTCAGTTCGGTGAAAATACCTCT
Organism: Escarpia spicata; assembly: GCA_963995525.1. Lineage (NCBI taxonomy): Eukaryota > Metazoa > Annelida > Polychaeta > Sabellida > Siboglinidae > Escarpia > Escarpia spicata. The sequence continues at coordinate 31,667,853 of OZ023218.1, forward strand.
TTGTCTGAACCATTACGGCCTGCCACACATTGTTCAGTAGAAGCAGACTCAATCTTTGAAATGAGCAAGTGATGAACTGCTGTTCGATATTGTGTTGCCAGATTTGTTAAAAATGATCATAGATGCTAAACCAACTCAGCAGACCTAGTAACCACCCTTGGATGGCCAACTCTTGAATGACAGAGCATTATCAAACAAGCCATGGCATTTTAAATAACATTATCAACAGCAGCTCCCCACCAGGCCTTCTAACACAATCAAGAAATGTGGCCTGTAGGTGCTGCATCAATGCAGCTGTTTTCTCCTTCTACCCCCGAGCAATTCGTGTATGGAACGTGATCTCATCACATATCATTGAAATAGAAAGCCCCATTGCATTTCAAACAGCCATCATGAACCTTCCGTTCACCACACCCAATCACCTTAACTGCCTTTAAAATCAATTAATAATTTTAACTACCCATACACACAAACTCCTGTGTTCGCCCAAGATTGTGCTGTTTGGAGTAAGAGACCTAAGACTTTACAGGTTGTAAATGACCGGCTGTGTGATGTTTGCAGAAGTACGAGGTGACCTATCCTGTGAGTGGAGCAACAGCATCAGAGAGTATGCCCAAGTTGACAGTGTACGAGTACAGCCACACCTCCAGCACCAACGCTCCACCCCCTCCCAAGGTAGTGCATTCATCATCTCTTACACATACCGTATTCAGAAACTATTGGCAGAATTAGTTTTGTGTACCTTAAGTTTCTGGACACTTCTAGTTTTGTTCCTATGTATTTGGATACTGAATAAGAGGTAATTGTAATAAAGTTACAAAGGCCTGTTAATACTATCGTAACAAAACGGAGATGACATGATGTCAAGACTCGGTCGCGTATGTAAGTATTTGGAAAGTGTATGTGCTGAGAATTGTTTTTGTGCATTGTATATTTTAAACTTCAGGTACAGCAAAGTTTTTGAAATGTTGAGCCCCTGGAGATCCCCATCTCCAAGGATTATGATGGGGATCTTAGGTGATGGTGATCTTGGGTGAAATTTAAAAGTTTAAATCTACAAACCATCGTTACGAGCCTGCTAGCATGCCAACAAAAACCAGCCCCATTATACACAAAACTGACGGAGATGATGTACAAATACATACAGATCCACACTTTGTTTTGTAATATAGATAATATAGTAGAGTGTACATTTGCGATAGCTATTTATTTAGAATGTTTCTTAATTATTTGGTGTTCCAGCAGGATCTGCACGTTGTAAGACGCCCTAGGCCTAGAATACTTGACCCTAGTGGGGTGAAACACCATGTGGATACAGTCATTGACCCTAGTGGGGTGCTCGACCCTAGCAGTGTTAGACACCCTGTGGATCCAAACGTTATGGGACGTCCTGTGAGTGGAGTCCTTGACCCTAGTGGGATGCTCGATGTGAGACACCCTGTGGGTGGCACCCTTGACCCAAGCACTCTGGGTCGCCCAGTGAATACAAGCGTGGACGTTACTGCACCAGAAGACAGCAAGCGTAAGCCGACCGTGTTTGAGTACAGCCACACGTCCAGGGTTGTCACCCCTCAACCGTCAGTCTCCATGGTAATACATTTATACACACTAAAACAAACAGTTGTTAGAAAGTTATTGTGAGCAGAAGAAATATCATAGAATTGTACAGTTTCGTTATAATGTATCAAAGCAAAATATTACTATACGTCTGTGCTTTAAAAAAATTATATTACCCCGGGAAGTAAAAAAAGTGTTGACAAAGAAGTAGCATGACATTATAAGTACCTGGGTACCTGGTAGTTTTACTTCAATATTTCTTCCTTCAAACATTTAATTGTGTCTAAAATGGCGTCCTTCGAGTTGCCTTTTCGCTTAATTTCGGTGGCACTAACGTTGTCATCGTTCAAGAAAATAAATATGTTAAACGTTGAATTGCTCACTTAGCATCCACAAGGACGCTCGCTGTAATTTCTACAACAATTCGCGCATTCGACGCCAACACATACTTTCGATATCAGAGCGGCGTCGCTACAAAAGGGAAATTATATTGTTAACCATGTCGGATAATTTAAATTTTTTTACTTCCTTTTGGGAAGCAGCGCCAAACTTAAATTTCTTGATGCAAAACCACACTGCAGCATCTGGTTCAGTCATGGTTTAGATCAATTAATGACAAGTTGGACTTTTGCGGATTTGTGGGATCGTAGACGGAAGATGCGCAACAACCAATGAAATCATGTTTAACGTGCAATGTTCGGTATGAAGTGTATATGCTCGATGAATCGATACAAAATCATTGGTTCGGCATTTCGATCAGAAATAAAAGTTCAAAATTGCAATTTTATTTCCGTTTTGTTAAAAACAACGTCGGCGGGTCCGTAATCCGAGTAATAAAATTGGTGTCGTCTAATGTGTCGGTGAAAGACGTATTCCAACTCAAAATGTCGATTTCGGCTACTCGACTTGTTTAGTTCGCAGTAATGCACAGATATCTTATACACAACAATTTTGTTTACTTAACAGTAATAGCTCGATTCAGTTCCTTGTAAACGTGACTTAACTCAAACACGTGGATAACTCAGTTGTTTCTGCAGTGCCTCCAACTTCTAGGTAACACTGACATTTGTACTGGACTATTGAAAGCTGACACCCATTGTAAAACATAATTACTGATTGAAAGTCGATAGATAAGGTGTATAATTTTGGGCTTTGTATGATGTAAAATGTTATTGCATATCTTGGCGGGATAATGTGAAGTCTTCCTTTGTGGGAACCACAAGTTTTCACAAGTAAGATGTCATATGGCAGAAGTCAGTGGAGTAAGAAAGCTTGCAGACAATAAGGCGAAGGTGTAGGTTGCCATAGTTCCTGTTGACAGCCGTAACAGTAGTGGATGAATATGGTCGTTTGTAGGGAGTATTGGACGAACAGTCGATCAAGAAGATAGCGGACACTATATCAGACATCAAGAATGCCAGTAAGCAACAGGTAAGATCTCATCTCACCGTACACTTGGTCCTGTATGTTACCCTCTGTCTCATTGACCATCACAGTGGTTATAAACACAAGCATTATTTAATGTTTTACTTGCATTCTGTTAGTGATTCACTCGTGATTGAAAAATGATTACGGAGGCTGACTCGTCACCAATTCATGTTTATTCAAATCACAGCAATTCTTCAACAAATCATTATCAAACTTTCAATATATGTTACTCTTGTGAAATGAAGGTGTAGGTACGTAGTTCAACTTATCTGCATGTCAGTAACCGCGGTAAGCACTATCCTTGCCATGCATAAACTGGAGGGAAATTCAGCTGCCATCTGTGTAATGTCCCACAGAATTATTTTAATAATATGTTGAACATTTTATCGGTTGTTTATGACATAATATTATGAGTTAGAAGAACTAAAATGTATTCATGACGCGTGATAACTTGTTAACAATGTATACAGAGAAATAAAATAAAGTAATTGCAATTTTTTCCACATGTATTCTTCCTGTAATTGCATGCTGGCTTCCATGTTATTAATGGTTACCATGGTTGCCAATATGTAAATGAGTTTAACTTTTTAATATTGCCTTCATTTCATAAAAATAACATCTGTTGAACATTGGTAATGATCTCATGAAGGGTTGCTGAGATATACAGGTATTGTTGGAAGCCTGACTCCTTAAATGCCATTTTGTTGTCTGAGCTGGCAGATTTTTATGTATTGACTGCCTAACTGTTTATGTTGGTACCGCTTTCATCTTATACTAGCAATACATGTCTAACTTGATTATAATGACATCCCATTTAAGTGGAAGATATCACGTGTGACCAGGATGATTAAAACCATTGTTAACATACAGATGTACTATGATCATCACGAAAAAGTTTAAAACTTGTAGTGTTATCCAGTTGTCTTCATAATCTATAATTGCAGATTTTATTATGTAGATTTGTGTTAATAAATCTTGGAATTATTGTGATTTGTTTCTACTGTCTTTATTGCATTAGGTCACGTTTTAGTCTTACAAGTATTTTTAAATAGACAATTTAAATAATGTTTGGGTCACCAGGGAAAGATTCTGAGAAGTCTGGTGACCAGAACAGATTACCAAGTGTAAATATTGTGTACTCAGGAATTCTCCAAATAACAAAATAAACAATTTAACATGGATTGTGACATTAAGAAACTGCCACCACATTACTGAATAAAAATGTATTTCTACATACTATTATTAAACAGTAGACGTAAATATAATATAGTTAACCCCACTCTTGTTGTAAAGAAAAGGTCACCACTCACTTGATGTAATTTATCAAACCTTTTCATTCATCTTGATAATGTTACAAGAAAAGTAGCTCTAAGAAACTGGACTGCAGCATTACAACGACGCGCTCACTACATCAACGTGTGTTTCCTGCAGTAACTGAATTGTCAATTTAGAAGCTCAATAACTAATTATTGGCAATTCATACATGGCAACACTTTCCACGGTGCTGGTGCTATGGGGGCATAGACAGACCTCATTGAAGAGCCAAGTCCTGGCTGTGACTGATAGCAGTAATTAACAATGCGAATTACTGCTATCTGGGTGTTGAATTTTGCAACAAAATATATACTGTGATGATTGATGACATGAGCAACATTGTAGATAAACCATTGGCTGGCGATGTGGAATGGGCCAATTTTTGGAGGATAACATTACGGAAATGTTGTTGGGGCAAAATAATGTCCAGTAAACTGGTAATCCAAATAGATTCCTCTACTGAGGACTCAGGTAACCCTTTGCAAACTGTAGAGTGCTCGGAGTAACAGATTACCATTAAAATCGAACCCTGTGATCATCGGATGTTCATATGCAGCAGTTACACGTAGCATTTACATTTTTTCAATGGCAACTACAGGGACTGTGTCTTTGGCAGATATTTTCTGGTAGGACTTTGGTATTTTTTCAACTGAGTTGCATCCATTATTACCAAGAAGACATTAGAAACATTTTAGGCAGCACATGATAAACGTTAGTCATATTTATCTCAAGTTATGGCCACCATAAAGATTTTATTGCTATTCGTATTAGCATGTATAATTTGCAGTTGGTGCAGCAGATCCCATCACGACTCTGAACAAATTGACCCTGCAAAACAAGTGACTTTGGGTGCAAGAGATTGTTACATCTGGCCTGTTACACATGTCTGCCATCAGAGACCATTTGCTCATGGTCCCTTGGCCTTGAGGTGTCTTTACAGTTGGACTGCCTTTTGCTCATGGTCCCTTGGCCTTGAGGTGTCTTTACAGTTGGACTGCCTTTGCTCATGGTCCCTTGGCCTTGAGGTGTCTTTACAGTTGGACTGCCTTTTGCTCATGGTCCCTTGGCCTTGAGGTGTCTTTACAGTTGGACTGCCATTTGCTCATGGTCCCTTGGCCTTGAGGTGTCTTTACAGTTGGACTGCATTTTGCTCATGGTCCCTTGGCCTTGAGGTGTCTTTACAGTTAGACTGCCTTTTGCTCATGGTCCCTTGGCCTTGAGGTGTCTTTACAGTTGGACTGCCTTTTGCTCATGGTCCCTTGGCCTTGAGGTGTCTTTACAGTTGGACTGCCTTTTGCTCATGGTCCCTTGGCCTTGAGGTGTCTTTACAGTTAGACTGCCTTTTGCTCATGGTCCCTTGACCTTGACGTGTCTACAGTTTGAACTGCTTTTTGCTCGTGATGCTGATCATGATGGTGATCAAATGGTTAAAGACTCATGCAAGAAAGCAAACCTCTCCAGTACACAGTTTAGTACGCGGGTATTTTGGAATTTTTACTGCCATTTTTAAACCATGGTGGTTTCATCGCCTCCATTTTAAACAGAATGAAGCATGCGTTTGTGGCCTTGTTTTCAGTCTGCTTGCAATTTTTATGACGAAAGTGAAATTACAGCACAATTCGTCACTACAGGTCAAGGTTTCTGAGAAGCAACAAGGGCTCATGGCTGGGAAGTAGTGGCACTGAAAATGGCTGTTTTATTGCACTTTTGAGGCAAAAAATGATATAGTCAAGAAATGTATGCTTGTGCCATAAGCAAATGTGACAAGTTCCAACTCCAAGAAATTTTGCCAGGTGTATGACGACAATGCTTAATGCATTCTAACAAAGTATAAGTTTACTATGACAACTTCGATGATGTACTTCAAATTCCACTTGGATGAAGAGAAGAACGCCAGCATACTAGAAACCTGGGGCCGGTTTCATGAAGTGGCTAAGAACGTTCTTAACACTAAGATGGTTTTCTTAGTAAATGATGTGATTGTTTAATATAAACGAACATAGGAGTTTACGCAAACACGTGATGCTAAGTAATTGCGTAACTTTAAGTACGCTTCATGAAACCAGCCCCTGGATCTTGTGGGTGTTGATGCTACCAAATGATGCATTGGCATGACAGTGAGGCAACTTCCTTTGACCGTTTTTCGTGATGTGGTCAGCTTTCACTGATGTACATGAACTCTGCTAACTTGTTACCTGTTCCCGTCTAGTCGCATTGATTTAGAATTATATTCTAATGCTTTGTTTGCGTTTCTCATATGGAAATAAAGAATTGAAAAGAGCAACATGCATAGATATTGCCACTACAAGAAGTGGGCGTATATTTTAGTAAAAAAAAAATTATTTTGAACATTCGTTTTTTGCCGTCATTGTTATTATTTTTCATGGCAGTTGTCAAACACCTGTGTGTGTTTTTGTGAACAAATTGCGATTTCATGTATGGGTCTTGTCTCTTGTATGGTAATAAATATTGAATCTGTATACAACACATCGGAACCAAGGAACAAGAAGAAGACAAACAACCCCTCCCAACTGATCCTTTCTCAGCACTATCCTCCTGTCTTGGCATGTTTATGTATCACGGTATATATACATACGGCCTGTCTCAACTTTTGTTTTACAAAATGACTGGTCATACTCCATATTTAGATGTCCATGTAGTACACGCGGACGTATTGTTACATTTGGTGAATTGCGCACCATTTCACATGATACTATGAATGACTTACGTAAGAATTCGTTGATACTTTACTCCTTGTGATTGCAGGATAATACACCCACGCATCCTGAACACACAGTCAAAGGAATTTTTCCAATAGTTGACTACTATCCTGCAACAGTGCATCGCTCCAGTGTTCCTAATTATGGCACTGACGCCAGTAGACAGACATATCCACTGGAGAGAAAAGACGACGGTCAAAGAATCGAGACCCTAGACACGGACAGGTCTCGGGAAAGGCGACAGAAAGAAGAGCGCGGTTTTTCTGAACGTACCAGAGCACCAGTTGGCGGGAGGATGAATTTTGGTTTAGCCGAACAGAGAAGCAGGTACGGTCGATCATCCGAGATTGGCGCAGACTCGAAACGCCAGCCGCGAGACGTGGACAGACGTGGTCAAGAGCACCATGGTGACGCAAGGTCACACGAGCAGAGGTCACAGGAGCAACGAAGATCTCGGGGAGACGAAACATCCAAACATCGAGATGCACACCGTTCTACTTCCAGAGCATCTGGAACTAGTGAAGGGTCAAGAACGTCACAGTCAGATAACAGAACCAAGTCACAATCAGATAACAGAACCAAATCAGGCACACCACAGAAACAAGCAGCCAAACCGGCATCAAGCCATGAGTTAAGACCAAAAGCCACGAAGCCCTTGGTTCAGACAATGACCAGAACTGCGGCAACAAAGAAGGCTGAGGAACAAGTTCAAGGGAAGTCATCAGCCTCCAAACTGTCGGTTACAAAGCAATTGCAAGTTGGAAAAGATCAGGGTAAGTTGACCACAGAAAAGCCGTCAGTTAAAAAGGATACATCGGAAAAGACGAAACATGGGGAGCAAGCTAGTGGTAAACCAGTGGTAGCAAAGACGGCAGTCAAACAGGAGACGAAACGTGGGGAGCAACCTGGCAGTAAACCATTGGTAGCAAAGACGGAAGTCAAACAGGTGGCAAAGACCCAACGCACAGGTGAAAAGGTTCCATCACAACCTGCTACTAAAACTAAAACTGACAGGAAACCAGACATAAAGAAACCAGAAAAAGATGCTGTGGCCACTGAGAAACAGACAGATAATGGAGTGAAGAAAGAACCAGCCACACAGATCAAGACGAAGCAGAAAGGAACGTCTGTGAAAGATAAATTCAGTAAGGTTGCTGACGACAAGAAGGCGTCACAATCACTCAAGAAGCCGGAGATTGTGATTGACCTGACAGGACCTGATAATAGGGAAAAGTTGTCGGCAAGAAGAGGTGAAAAGTCGGAAGTTTCTAGCCGATCAAATAAGTCTGATTCTGAAAGGTCTTTCAGTCAGAGCAGAGAACGGATGTCTGAAAGTCACAACAGAGAACGAAAGTCTGGTAGAGAGCATGCAAGACCTCAGTGGTTAAACGATGGCAGAAGAAGGCCAGTCTATGACCAAGAACTACGCAGTTCTAGTCGTGACAGAGGATCACAGCATGAAGGCTACAGAGGCTCTAGGCATGATCCTCAATCTGACCGTTCTAGGCATGATCCTCACACCGAACATGCTACGCATGATCCTCACACCGAACATGCTACGCATGATCCTCAAACTGAACATGCTAGACATAATCAGGAACATGCTAGGCATGATCCTCACGCTGAACATGCTAGGCATGATGCTCACGCTGAACGTGCTAGGCACGATCCTTATGCTGAACGCAACAGGCATGACCCTCACGCTGAACGTGCTAGGCACGATCCTCTTGCTGGACGTGATAGGCATGATCCTCGTCCTGAACGCGCTAGGCATGATCCTCACGCCGAAATGCATGACTGGCTAGCGAGGGATGAAGACAGAGACTGGGAGAGACAGAGAGGCTACGCCGACAGACACAGTGAAGACGAATACAATGAGGATGAAGGCTTGCAGAACTGGCTGGATGAGGAACATTGGCTGGACAGGTTCGGTGAGGAGGAAGAGGAGGAGAATTACGAAGAGCACACATTCATGGAGGTTGCAGAACCGGTGCAAGAACCCCCAGCATTCCGAGGGCGGGGACGGGGGTGGGGGCGGGGCAAGACGTGGAACAGAGGAGGGCGTCGTCAGTACAATGCGACTTCCCATGAACCCAATAGGACTCGGAGGAGGCACTCTGACGTGTCTAGAGGAGCTGACGAGCACGTCGGTCACAGCAGACAGGACATCCGGCCGGAGCATCAGATGACACGCAGGGACAATCCACCAGAAGAGTTGGTAAGTGGAGATACTCACTTGTTTGTGCGTGTTGAAATCTGTTAAGAATACCAGTGTTGGTACACAAATGACTTAACTTACTTTAACAAAAACTGAATAATAGCTATTTTAACAGTTAAGTATCGATTGTATACATTCTACTGACCTAAGATGCTGACCAAATCCAAATTTAAGACTAATGGAGCTTCTTGGACATTCACAACTCTTTCTTCAGCGTCAGAATGAGCTAGCTTCTGTTGGAAGGTGATGACAAACATCGTGACATGACAACATAAGGCACATCAATCTGACGTTGAACTGAAAAGAAGACAATGAAAGTCTCGAATGGTCCACCGAGCCTGAAATTTGAATTCTGTGAAGTGTCTATACCTTGTTTTTATGATGAATTCTTTAACATGCTGCAACGTAATCTAGTTTATGATTGACAATTTATTCAGATATTGTATTTACGACAAAGTGCAGTGGCAAATGTGTAAGTTTCTGCATGGTGCATTTAAGTTGGTTTATTCACCCATTATTGACCTGTGACCCAGAATGTGTGAGAATGTACCTATGGTGGTTCCAGATGGACATGGACACGGCAGTTGCTGTGTTCACACAGACTCTCCAGCAGTTTGTCAATAGTCTGCAAGGACAGGTAAGTGTTTGTGCGAGTACAATCTTAATAAAGCAGCGTAGCTCCTACGGGGGCAGCTTAGTCTCGTACCACCCTGCTGCAGTTAACATGGAATTCCTCCGGATCAGCAGCAAGGCAATCGGATGGCCGAAGTTCACATTGAGGCAGCCAGGAGGTTGTCAACTTTGCATGAAAGTCCCCGCTTGTTCTGAAGATGTGGCCAAGCCACATTTATCTGTGCGTCTTCACAACATCATATGATGCTGATGATGCTTCTTTGTGGGTAGAACAGCCAGTGATGATGGTGGACATTCAGCCATTTGCGCCGTTCAAACCATCTAATACTTTTGCAGCTACAAAATGGCGACCCACTCATTGCGGCATGTTTTTTACCGGTTGCATTATACTGGATTGGGAGGATTCTAAAGAAAGTTGAGCAGGTATTACTTAAAGAACAACAGTGATCCAGAAAGGGCAGTGGGATAACACGTGTGATGTTTGCTTTAAGATAGCTGGTAGGGAAGAGGTTGAAGATGCAAGGGAGCATGACAGTGGGATTTGTGGACCTTTAGAAGACTCATGACACAGTCTGCAGAGAGATGGATGAGAGTGCCAGAAGCAGAAGCCAGTATGGTGGGAGCAGTGTTTTGTATTATGTCATATGAGAACAAAAGGAAGAATAGTGGTTGAATCTGGGAAGTCTCAAGACTTCAGTTAACATCGGTTTTAGGCAAGGAAGAGCCCTTGACTGTATCATGCGTTGTGATGAAAATAATCAGCACGTGGGATGTTCTCTGACGAACATGATGTATGCAGACGGGATCTGGCCATGCTAACATAGAGCAGACAAGAATTCCAAGAAGAAATTTCTGAGAGAACATGTAACACTGGCATGCCCAAATGGTCTGGACACACTATTGTTTACAGAAGTTTGCATTTTAATCCAGATAGTAAAGAGGATGGATAGTAGGAGAATGAAAGACACGAGGGAAGAGATTGACAATCTGTGCAGCTTAATGGAAAGAATGGTGAGAAGCCATATGTGGGTATGCCATGTCTTAAGAATGTACGTGGCCAGACTGCCAAAGAGGGCAGAGGCAGAGAAACACCAAGGCTGTCAGAAAGGGGGAATACCACATCTGAGATCAGAGGACTGTGTAAAGAAGAGTTTTAGAAAGACAGAGGAAGATGAGATGTGTAGAGTGGGCTGCAGATAAAGACAGAGGAAGATTAGAGGTGGAGAGAGGGCTGCTGATAAAGACAGAGGAAGATGAGATGTGGAGAGTGGGCTGCTGATAAAGACAGAGGAAGATTAGAGGTGGAGAGAGGGCTGCTAATAAAGACAGAGGAAGATGAGATGTGGAGAGTGGGCTGCAGATAAAGACAGAGGAAGATTAGAGGTGGAGAGAGGGCTGCTGATAAAGACAGAGGAAGATGAGATGTGGAAAGTGGGCTGCTGATAAAGACAGAGGAAGATTAGAGGTGGAGAGAGGGCTGCTGATAAAGACAGAGGAAGATGAGATGTGGAGAGTGGGCTGCAGATAAAGGCAGAGGAAGATGAGATGTGTAGAGTGGGCTGCTGATAAAGACAGAGGAAGATGAGATGTGGAGAGTGGGCTGCAGATAAAGACAGAGGAAGATTAGAGGTGGAGAGTGGGCTGCTGATAAAGACAGAGGAAGATTAGAGGTGGAGAGTGGGCTGCTGATAAAGACAGATGAAGATGAGAGGTGGAGAGAGGGCTGCTGATAAAGACAGATGAAGATGAGAGGTGGAGAGTGGGCTGCTGATAAAGACAGAGGAAGATTAGAGGTGGAGAGTGGGCTGCTGATAAAGACAGAGGAAGATTAGAGGTGGAGAGTGGGCTGCTGATAAAGACAGATGAAGATGAGAGGTGGAGAGTGGGCTGCTGATAAAGACAGAGGAAGTCAACAAGAAACAGCAATAAAAGACCTGTAGAAGGGAAACGAGGAGAAGAATAAAACATTATTGTGTTGCATCATATATAAATTGCACATCATATTGGATTAACAGTTAATTACTGGAAATAAAGACACCCTAGTCAAAGATGTAGTAAGCATTGCATTTAATGCTGTTTCCCAACTTTTCACATAAATACTGACTTTCTTCAGTATCACTCATGCTTTTGATAGAAGCCCATGAAGTGACTATCTTTGTAACTGTTACCACTCAGGAGTTGTAAGAAAACTGTATTAAGCAAGATGTAGCGGTCTTATAGAATGATGTATTTTTGTTCTGCATTCTAGGTCAGAATACTGTGCGATGACTAGGCTGATCCAAGGTTCTGTCTTTATGATGTGTCTTGGTGTTTAGATATTAGCAGTAATTATACATTCCGGTAAAGTTGCCAACTTTATAAGTTGAGCAACAAATCGAGATTCTGAAACGTATCTTTAAACATCTTTCAAAATTGTATATTAAAAAAAATTAAGTGGATCAAATATATTCTTGACTGTCTCACCAAGACACTTTTCTGTCACGTGTGATGTTGTTCTCGGAATATTTTTCAGTCCTACTGGCAATCTAATGTTAGATCTTTGACAATGTTCTGTTGAATATACCAGTGTGATCCTGTTCATTTTTCTACAGGATGTTGCCATGAGTTGTCACTCGCACCTGTTTGCTCTGTTCGTTCTGTAGACAACCAGTGACTGCCACATGGGGGGTCGTGTTGCAAGACTCACGCCCGAGGAACATCAGTTCGTGGAGCAGATCGAGGCGATGACAGGGATCCATGACGCTGGCACAATCCTCAGTGCCATCGACATCCTCCAGAACATGGACTCGAAGGTGATCCAGACACTTGGCAGTCTGGATCCATCCGTAATCCAGGAGCTGTTTACCGGGAACCTGTCACTGCAAGGCTGTGGGGGGATGGACATGCAGCAGATGGTGCAGAGCATGCTGTGGAGTGGAGCACAGGGTCAAGCAGAGGAACGGCAGACGGTTGAGATAGCACAGAGGAGGGAAGTTGGCCAGCGGGGGCGAGGCAGATGGATTGGAAGAGGGCGGTTCCAACGGAGGAGGGGAATGGTGCAGAAGAGGTCCGTCCATGACGGTCGCGGTCGAGGGGGCCCACCAGCGAAGAGGGGAAGAGCATTCCCTTAGTGGATTCTACAAACACAGGGAAGATTCTTAATTTAGTGGATCCCAAAGAGGGGAAAATTTGTCCTTTATTGGATCCCATCATCAAACAGGGGAACATTGTTCCCTTAGTGTATCCCTCCAGCAAAGAGGGGAAGATCGTTCCCATAGTCGATCCCATCATCAAAGAGGGGAAGATCGTTCCTTTAGTGGATCCCTCAAGCAAAGAGGGGAAGATCGTTCCCTTAGTGGATCCATCAAGCAAAGAGGGGAAGATCGTTCCCTTAGTGTATCCCTCAAGCAAAGAGGGGAAGATCGTTCCCATAGTGGATGCCATCATCAAAGAGGGGAAGATTGTTCCCTTAGTGGATCCTTCAAGCAAAGAGGGGAAGATCGTTCCCTTAGTGGATCCCTCAAGCAAAGAGGGGAAGATCGTTCCCATAGTGGATCCCATCATCAAAGAGGGGAAGATCGTTCCCATAGTGGATCCCTCAAGCAAAGAGGGGAAGATCGTTCCCTTAGTGGATCCGTCCAGCAAAGAGGGGAAGATCGTTCCCTTAGTGGATCCCTCCAGCAAAGAGTGGAAGATTGTTCCCTTAGTAGATGCTACTGGCAAAGAGGGGAAGATTGTTCCCGTAGGGCATCCCTCCAGCAAAGAGGGGAAGATCGTTTCCTTAGTGGATCCCTCCAGCAAAGTGGGGAAGATCGTTCCCGAAGTGGATCCCTCAAGCAAAGAGGGAAAGATTGTTCCCTCAGTGGATCCCACCAGCAAAGAGGGGAAGGTTGTTCCTTTAGTATAAGCTACTGGCAAAGAGTGGACGATTGTTCCCGTAGTGGATCCTCGAGCAAAGGGTGAAAAATATCGCTTCCTTAGTGGCTCCCTCCAGCAAACACAAGAAGATCATTCCCGTAGTGGATCCCTCAAGCAAAGAGGGAAAGATTGTTTCCTTAGTAGATGCTGCTGGAAAAGAGGGGAAGATTGTTCCCTTAGTGGATCCCTCCAGCAAAGAGGGGAACATTTTTCCCTTAGTAGATGCTACTTGCAAAGAGGGGAATATTGTTCCCTTAGTAGATGACACTGGCAAAGAGGGGAAGATTGTTCCCTTAGTGGATCCCTCCAGCAAAGAATGGAAGACCGTTTCCTTACTGGATCCCTCCAGCAAAGAGGAGGAGGAATTATTCCCTTAGTAAATGCTACTGGCAAAGACGGGATGATCGTTCCTTTAGTCGATCCCACCGGCAAAGAGGGGAAATCATTCCCTTAGTGGATGCTACGTGGGAGAGAACCAGAAGCACACGATATATTGTCAAACAGGTTGGATTAATTAACTACGATGACAGATGAAGAGGAGCAGTGTTCTATTCCTAAGCCGAACAGCTGGTGATCAGCAGGTCTTTCACCTTTGTAAAGTTGGTGGACGCATACATTTTTGTTGCCCACATATTAAAATAACATGTAAACAACATTTCCGTTGGAACTATGAACTGTTTATTAAAAAAAAAGAGATGGCGGTCATGCTGGCTATAAGTTTTTGAAAAGTTGCCGGTCCGACAGAAAGGTGACGTTCTAGGGCCTCCGAACTGGAATTAATTTTAAACACTGCAGAGGAGTCGAGTTTGGTGTTGAGAAATACGCAAGAAAACTGTTGGAAGTGTATGTTTTTTTAAGGCACCAATAGAATTGCCACTTTGTACCTGAGGTACAAAGTTCTAATGCACCAGAGAGTTGGTTTTGCAACGAGTAGTTTGTGGCTAACTGTTTGAAGCTTCACACGGAGTTAAGATGTTCAACATGATTGCGTTGAATATATAACCCGATATCGGACATGGGGGAGCGCAGGCCATAAGACGAAGGCAGAATACGTGCAAGAGGGCAAACGAGGCTGAAGAATAAGAACGATTGTGGGTTTATTATTGTGTGGACGTCGCAGTGTAGTAGCAAAATGCTGAAAGCGCCCACGTTAAGCTGCGTTGATGTAACATAGCACGTGTTCTTTTATAAAAAAAATAGTTACTGGTTCTTTATTGTGACAGATGTTTAACAGAACGCTTACAGTAACAGCAGAGCTGTACGATTTGGGCGAGTTAATGAACAAGTTGTCCTGCAGATCAGCCGTGACGTGCAACACTACAAGCTGGTGTACCGAACAGTAAACACGCTGGTTAAACAATGGTAGCGAATGCTTAATGCTCTTAGTGTAGCAGACATGTTTTGTTTTAATTGGCTTTTCGTAAATGTCGTTATATGTTGAAGATTGGAATGTTACAGTTGTCTTAGATCGTGCTCGATGTCTTAGAATGTCATAGGTGTTATAACTAGTAAATATGTTATTGAAAGAATTACATAATGTTATTATTATATTCGCTGTTTACCGAGGTGTCCATAGTCTTCGTTGTGATATAGGCGAGGCACCTCACCTATCTCGTAGTCGTTGTTGGTGGTTGCAGCACCTCTTGTAATGACCTTACAATCTATCAACAACTTCGTCAGTCTTTTGCTGCAATTTGTGTTCCGTAGACATTTAGTCCTGTCAAAATATGTGCTATTATCCGCCAAATTATTCCTGTATCTGCATTTCTTTCTCCTGCCTCACACAATACCTTAGAGGATGTTTTTTGCCAGTGGATCTTTTTACACGGCCATACCATCTCGGCTTGCGTCTTTTTATCGTTGCGAAAATGTCTTCATGTTGTCCAATGTTTTGCTCGATTCTGTTGCGGACTTCTTCGTTTGCTACATAGTCAATAATATGCAAAGTGTTGGCGTTAGCATCTCATCTCCATTGCTTTTATTCTTCTGAGCTCTGCCATATCTACGTAAGGCGAGCATCCAGCAAGACATACGTTACATGTCTGAGTCACCTTGGAACTCCCTTGACTGGCACAATGCACCGTCGTTGCAGTGATTTAAGTGCATCTCGCAACAATATCGCCCGAATATCCCGGCACCACCCCTTTTGTACAGATATCGTTTACATTATTAAAGAAAACCGATGCGGGATCACAGCTGATATGATTGGATTACGCGAATAGGGTTTTGCAAAACATGAGAGGAAGAAGAAAGGATGAGTGCAGGGGCTGCTAATTTGAGGCAATATATAGCATCAACAGTAGTGCGACCGTCCGTACAAGAACTAGACCTCACCTCTGTACAAGGGAACACCAGTGGAAAGAACAAATACTAATTATGTATGTATCATCCCATAAATATTTCCAGATTTATTTCTTTGTAGCTTTACTCTCATCATGAGTTCGCATTGTATTCAGTATTCACAATCACAATACTTTATTGTCCCTTGTGAGGGAAATTCATGTAGAGTGTAGCAGCATATTAAGACATTATTCCTGTGCGACCCGTGACCATTTTAAAACGCCAAGCGTATGGGTTAATAGACAATGCTACTAAGCCAGAATGTGTGGAGCGCAGTAGCGCAGTAGCGCAGCGGTAAGAGCTTCGGACTCTCGACTGAGAGAATTCTGGTTTGAATCCTGTGTGGCGGTGTCGAACCCTGGGCAGGTTTATTTACTTTACATTGCGTCAGTTCACTCAGCTGTATGAATGAGCACCTGGCTATAGACAGTGGTGATATTTGTGTTCGAATAGTCCTCGCGCATTAATTGCAGCGTGGCTGAATTCTTCCCAGAGAATTCGAGATGGTGTTCGATTGAACAGGTCTGCCAGGGAGTAAAGTGTAAAGTGCTTTGAGCAGTCCCGAGGATTGAATACTGCGTTATATAAGAACTTACCTTTACTTTACAGAATCTATATTGAAGTTTTTTTACAGCCTTTTCGACTTGTACTGACTCTTGTTCAACAGGTGGCACCACTTGTACGTGTGTTGCCGTTATGTGGAATCGGTATGCTGCATCACCATGGCCGGTGTTGTATAGCGCCGATAAAAGTGATTGGAAGAGGGGCTCTGGTTGTTTTGCAGTGTCTTCTAAATATGTATTTTGTATGACGTCGTTTCCTACAACAACAAGCTGTGAATTATTGTTGTGATGCTAACTAATGATAGTTTGCTTGAAGTCACTGTGAATGACGTGATCCGAACTGAGGCTCCGTGTATTTACAGATAATCACCCAAGAAGGGTCATATCCAGTACTCTGTGTTTGCGCGTAAGATCTTGGAGGCGCTGTGTCCAAATCCAAAACTGCTAGGCGTACTAGTGTTACCACAGTCGCACTCATCAAGCAATAAAACACAGCCATTAATCTTCTCAACACGTCCTACCAAACAACACTCGTTGAACATGTAAAGGGTTCATCCATTATCCATATAGTGCGTCTCGCTTAATTTTGACTTTTTGAACCCCTATGCCATTGCGAATGACCCGTCTATCTATTTTTAGCATTATCTTTTGTCACGTGTCGCGTATGTGTGTTGATTCGTAATTCACTCGTAGAATAAAGGCACATGTATAACTAATAATAAACAATTACACCAACTGTTTGTTTTTATGCATATCTACTTTTAATAGGTAGTTGTGTAAGTAGTCAGACTGGGAGTTCGAGTCCACCTAGGCCTACTGCGGTTTCAAAATTTGCATAACTATTATAGTGAAGTCATTGGGAGCTCTTTTGTATTGATACGCTCAAAACACTAAAAGCCACACTTCTGATTGCAAATGACATAGAATCATCCTTCCACTCCTAAGCGTACTGTATGGATGACCCCTAACACCATGATTCGCTCGACATTTAAACCAGTTACAGTACAACCTTCGATTTGAGCTGACGTTTTCCCAGTTTTGTATTACAGCTTGTGCGACAGGTGGTACCATTTCTGTGCGTACCAGTCGACAATATCTAGACTTGACCGGTGTACCATAATGAAACCGAAAGCACCAATTAGTTTTTTTATGGACAGCTTTTCGTTTTCGTTTTTAAAGGTCTTCATGAAAGGAGTGCGTTGCATGCAGTATATTCTGTGCATACATGATTTCGTCACGTCGATATTATATTATTATAGTGGAAGAAAATATGTAGCCATGGGGCGTAAGATTGCACGGTTTGGTTTTTCGGTGTTTGCGTCTACATTTATCTTGAGCATGGCGTTTAATTTGATTGCCAACAATCCGGGGAATGTCGCAGTCGAGTCATGCAAGAATACTTAAGCGAAATTGAAGTCGGGTGTAAAGATGACGTATGTCGTCGCTATAGGCGGGGCTGATTGAATTCCGTTTGAAACGGCAGTGCATGACGTTATCCGCATGGAAGCTCCGTGAATCCAAAGCTAATCACTCAAGAACTGTCACATCCCGCACTCTGTGACTGCGACGTTGATGCGTAACATTTCGAAGGTGAGTGGTTACGTAATTTATCGGATGAAACCTTCGTAGATCTGTCTGTAGAGAAAGGTGCGTTAAAAGGCCAAGTGGGGTACAGAAAAAGAGCGGTTGCAATAAAAAAACATTGGTGATGGCATTTACGATAGCGCATCAATTTTCCCACTGCCAGACGGATGAAAGGACGAGGTTGTTTAGCGTATAGCTACACGAACTGGACGCCCACGCGCTGTTTGCACGTAGTAATTGGTAGCTGCAAGACGCTAAGTGCGGCCGTTATGACTGGAGAAGCAGACATGGAAATAATAACTTATTTCATCACTATCATATCGGAGGCTGATACTTTATATTAGTGTATAAAATTGATTAGTGTGTAAAAATTGACTACAAAATACTTGTTAAAATTACATTAATTTAAAGAACAATACTGAAGGGATGACAGCAGTCAATAAGTAAATAAAACACCAAATATAATAGTAAAGTGGATAGAAATGCTGAATATACAGTATAAAAAAGTCAGTAGAGTTGACAATGCTGCTATAGACGTATGTTAGGAAGAAGTTTCTTTGAAAATGAAATGTCTAAGTGTCGACGACATTGCTCTCTCTATCTTATTATCTGGAAATACAACAGAAAAAAGGAACAATCTGAATTTCATGAAACTGTTTCACGTATGTTTGGTAGCAGAGTAGTTTAATACAAATAACCAAATTAATTAAGTCGGTAGAACGAAGTCGATAAACGAGCTGGAAGAGGAGGCAGCTGTAATAACTTACACTGAATACAAAAGCTGAGAAGGGATAGATCGACCAGGAGTTGATCGGACCAAATAGGTTTTTTTCCGTATCTTTTGTTACTTGTGATTGGCTGTTGTCAGCCATCACATGCATGTATAATTCGAACCGAACCGTTCATGCACTGTGATTTCCCATGTGCGTGTTCTTGGAACTGCTGTAAGACGGGAACGAAATTCATATTGGGGGGGGGGGCTACCGGAGCTTCAACAACACTGACAAATGTTCGCCGCCTCGCCGTTCCTTCACCTTGTGGCTGTCTCGGTTTGCTCAACTGTGACATCGGAAGACAGATGGGGGGTGCTATAGGATTTTTTTTGCCGCTGTAACTTGAGCTTCTCGGCTGTGAACTCATGACATCCGAACACGGGGGCACAGTGCTTTTGATAATGAAATTTTTTACGTCGCGCCGCTGCTATCAATTTACCTTCTCCAGCTTCTCTCCGCTATCTCGGCTGAAATGATGACATCCGAAGGCGAGGGGGGGGGGGAGCTTTGGAAACAAATTTCGCCGCCGTGCCGCCTATTACTGGGGTGGGGGCATAAAACCATGTCTGCCCTCCAATTGCACAAACTTTCACAGTTGACAAAAATACACATTAATCGTCTCATAAAATTTACATTTCCACCCGCCATTGAAGTTCGCCACAAAAAACAAACATTCACGCTCACATTTAATGGGGTGGGGGCAGAACCATATGTCTGCCCCCTGGAGAAATTCTAGGGGGACAGCTGCCCCCCACCTGTTCCCGCGCCTATGCTGTAAGATACTTGCAACAGACATTCTTCAACAGTTAAGTTCTGTGTAGCACCACAGACGTTATGATTGATTCTCGAAAACATTAGGGTATACTAGAACAACAACACAATTATATCGTGCACACATTCCAGTGTTCTAAAACTGCTAAGATCAGGGTTTTTAACAAATCTACGCTCCTTTGCTTGACTAAATCCATCTACAGTGTAAAGGGGCCCTGTATAGATTGCGCTATTATACGGCAGAAACATTTTGTCGGCCGACGCTTGGGCGTCTGCGGCTATTTATAGAACAATCTTGTGCAGGCGATATGTTTGCCGTTGTTAGTTCTCGGGAACACAAGACAAGCGTGCGCTGAATTTAGTGATTGTGTTGTTGATGAGGATTTATTTATGACATACTGTTGCAAACTAACAACACTAAATAAATAAATCCTTATCAACACCACAATCACTAGACGCGGTTGTCTTGTGTTCCCGAGAACTAACGACGGCAAACATACCAGCATGTTGTATAAATAGTCGCAGATACCAAGCGTCGGCCGACAAAAATACTTCTGCCGGGGAATAGCGCAATCTATACAGTGCCCGTTTAACTAGTGCGCACAATCGGTTTGATAAAAAATGCGTACTTGTATTTTTTATTATAAAAAAAAGTTTTGTTGTTACACCGGGTATAGCTGACGAAAGCCAATTGCGCTGTCGACCTCCTGAGCCATTTCGGTCACGTGCTTTATGTAAACAACAATACACGTGCTTTGGCGTATCAAGGTGACGATTCCTAAGTGGTTGTATTCCACTATCGCAGTTAGCAACCAGAACGCGTAGCCGTGTATTAATTCAACGAGAATTAGCCAATACTTGTGACAGTGAATTGTACGAGTACGACGTCACTGCCACTGCAACTGGCGAACGTGTACACTCGACTCGAGGCTGAATCTAAGTCTAAGACAGTCACCGGACCAACCAGAGATTCAGTCGGAGAATGACAACGAGCATAATATTTTGATGTTGCTACGTAAGAAGTCTAGGGTCTTGTTGGCTTTAGTGCTGGTCAATGTGCTGGTCCCGACTCGGGTGATGGTAGCGTTGATATACTTGGCAGAGGTGACAGTTGCCAAGATACGGCCATGGAGAAGGTATTGGCAATCTGTCGTGGTCCTCTTGCGGGTGACTGGGACAATCGTACATTTCCCTGGGTGGAAAGCCATGTCCCATCGTTGTTCCCAGCTTTCCAATCGTTGGAGGTAAAGTTGTAGCTGGTGTTGGTCGTGGTCTGTGGTGGAGAGGCGATAGACAGCGGTGTCATCAGCTGTGACGATGACATGTTCCAGGATCTTGCATGGAACCCTTGTGATGGATACGGGGTGGTAGTTTGCTGGATCATAGTGTTCGCCTTTCTTAAAAACAGGCGTTATGTTGGCTTCTCTCTAGTCCAATGGGACTTCGCCTGTGTTCATTAAGGACTGGAAGATTCAAGATAGTTGTCAAGATCGGGATCGCTTCAGTTGCCAGTTCTCTGAATACCCGTGGACTGATGTAATCCAGACCGCAGGCCTTGTAGGGATTTAGTTTGGTGATAATCTTGCGAATGCCCTACTCTGAGATGACAAGGTCAGTCAGCGTGGATGAATGTTCAGCATAACTCATCTGGCACCTGGCTTGGAATTCTTCATCAGTGTACTGCTCCCCCCTCATTGAAGACGGCCTGGAACTGGTTGTTCAGAGCTTGTGCTTGGGCCGTAGGGTCTGTTATGAGCGTCCACTGACCTTCAAAGGGGAGATGCTAGCCTTGGAAGATCTCTGGTGTCTGATGAAGGTCCAGAACGCTTCAGAGAGTGGGAGCCTTCTACTGACTCGGGGTCAACTGTGATTGCATCATTGATGTAGAACCTGTAGGAGCGATGTATAGTGCGCTGGATCAGGCTGCGTAGGCACCTAGACTCCTTCCTTAGTTCTTCACAGCCCTGCTTCTTCATCATCTTGTAGATCCTGTCGCGTCTCTTCACCAGTTTATGGATGTCTGGAGTGATCCGTGGCTTGCTGATCTTTTGGCGTGCTTCCTTGGCTTCCAAGGATTTCTCATGGAATTTTATTTGGTTCACATTGTGATAGGCAGATGGTTTGTGAGCATCATTTACTGTTATCTTGTGCATCAGAGCAATGAGCACGAGTGTATTCAATTTGAACATGAGATCCTGTTGAATGAATTTAGCTACATGATCAAGATTCAAAGTGTTGCAAAGGGGGAGTGGAAACCAGTCGCCTTTGCCTACCTGACAGAGGGAGCAGGTTCCTGATCCTACAAACCAATGTGGTGATCATAATGAAGTGAAGAATGTACTCACATCAGTGCTGGCGTGTAAGAGACCTGTGTTATTTAGCGAGCTGGCCGGAGTGGAGAGTCTAATGTGTGAAAAATATGTCAGAATCAAA
Organism: Escarpia spicata; assembly: GCA_963995525.1. Lineage (NCBI taxonomy): Eukaryota > Metazoa > Annelida > Polychaeta > Sabellida > Siboglinidae > Escarpia > Escarpia spicata. The sequence continues at coordinate 31,690,084 of OZ023218.1, forward strand.
TAAAACTATACGGTACCGTATATGACTATGAGGCTGCCATGATCATGATAGTAAACTCTGTTTTTCTGGAGCCGAAACAACTAGACATGTCTCAAGACCACATAAGCAGAATCCTGGAACCTTAAGATACAAGATATTTCAAAAAATAAACTGCTCCAAATATAAACTTGTGCAAATGCAAAAATGAGAACGAAATTCCACAGTGGAGAAAAGTTTGCGTGCGACCGAAAGTTGTAATCCTACCTCCTAACTTTGTTTCGTTCCATAGTTTTTTTCCCAAATAGAAATACACCTTTATCAAGCTTATGCGCGGATACTGTCTTTGTATGTCTAATTTAGTGCATTTTGCCGAGTTGGTGGCATATGTCATAAAATCGGTATTCCATAAAATCAACAGCGCCATATTGTGGGGTTAAAGGCCAGTGTAGCCCACAATTCGCGATCACGAGAATGCAGTCGCAATCCACGTGAATGTCGTGTTCCAAGCTGACGCGCGTATGCCGATATTCGGTTAGGTTAACCGAATTTTATTTTATAGTTTGTTAATTTCACTAAAACATAGTAAAACATATGCACTAATGAACCAATATATCATAGTGAATACTTGGTACGTTTACGTTTAGTGAGATTAGTCTGAAACATGAGGAGCAAAACAATCGAAATGATTGGGTATTTTTTTTAAGAGTTATGTTGGACCAACCAACAAGTCGATAATATCGGGCCGTATAGCGTAGAGAGATCACGTGCGTGAGGTTAAAACGTGTGCAATTGGCGGGCGTATGAAGGCATGGAGTTGTTTGTCACGTAGTTATGACAACGAACTGGTGTTATTTCAGCGTTTCTTTTGCACACTATGTTTTTGCACGCTTATGCTCTATTAATGGGTGGCCAGGAAGTGCACGGGGCATCGTCTGAGACGCCGAAGGACAATCTATGGCGCCCTTTCGCGCTGCGTCGTAATACAGTAATTGAACGGAAACGGCCACAAAGATAATAAAATACACGTAAATGCAGTGGCTTGGTCTTTTCTTGGAATTTTTTTAAACATATAAACTGTAGTTGCGTTCTTTGTAACAATAATAAATTGCAGTGGCGTTCTTTTATCGCACGGCAATCGCATAACCGAGCTGTTCCTGTTCTGTCCGCCAGTGGGTGCGTCTAACCTACAGATCTGCAAGGTTGTAGGGGAGATCGGGACAAAGCGGCCACTGGTTTAAAATGAACAATGACATTTTAAGCTCAGACCACTTCGTCATTTAACGTTGATGTAATAAAACCACCAGTTGATAGCACTATCGCTTGGGTGCATAACCTTCGCATGCCAAATCAGTCGCCATTTTCACGTTCTGGCGGTAAGTCGCTTTTAGTGTATTTTCTTGAAATGTTTTAGTTTTTTTAACGCTTTTCCCATTCGTATGTCTGAAATATTTGAAACGCTTGTAAACGTGTAGTAGTAGTAGTAGTAGTAGTAGTAGTAGTAGTATGTACATCTGCTACATGTATGTGTAGGTAAAACTAAGTTATGAAAAATGTTCGCGGAATAGCGTATGAGAATGGCTCGCAGCGAATGTGGGGCAAAGTGGATGGGGCATAGTGGACAGGCGGGGCAAAGTGGGCATATTTGTGTTCATTTAGCCTCATGCTTTTTACGTTACATGGAATAGTGAGTACTTAACAAATACAAAAAAAATGGACATCAGAAGTGGATACGGGGTGGGGACGGGAAATCCTCCCTCCCCAATACATCACCTTTATGATCCTAGTCCACCAGTTTGACGGAATTGGCAGTATTTGTTAAATTTAGTTTCTTATAGCTAATTGATTGTTCATTGGTTGTTATTGTTTAATGTGTTGTCTAATCATATACAATCATAATTACAGCGTTACATGAAAGTGGACATTTGGTAAATTTAAAGATTTATGGTCGAAATAAGATTGCGGGAACCGTACGTATGTCTGTTATTGCCGTTTAAAATGGTGAGAACTTATAAACAAACAAGTACGCTGCAAGCATGGAGCGATGTATCTATGGCAAAAGCCATCGGTGCGGTTAGATCAGGTAGCAACGTGAAAACAGCAGCGGCTGCATTCAACGTATCGAGAACAACCCTCAGACGAAGGGTGAAATTGGCGACTTCGAGAACGGTAAAAGATGCACCAAGAAAGGGCATTGGACGCCACACAACCGTGTTTTCTGTGGAAGGGTAACAACAACTGTGTGACCATATTCTTGAACTTGAATCCAGGATGTTTAGATTGTCGATAATTGGCCTGAGACGATTAGCGTTTCAGTTTGCAGAGAAGAATTATATACCACACCCATTTAATATGGAAAGTGAACTGGATGGTGAGGGATGGGTAGCAGCATTCAGGAAAAGGCACCTCCAGGTAACCCTTCTGGCTCCGCTGGCTACCAGTGGCGCACAGGCAACAGGTTTCAATCGTGTAAATGTCACCGCCTTTTTTACAATTTAGAGGCCGTTATTAACACATATAAAGTTGGTCCGTGTAGGATTTATAATGTCGATGAAACGGCGTTTTGTACCGTTGCAACGGAACAAGGAAAAGTGCATGTTAAGAAGGGCAAACATCGGGTGGGTCAGCTGACCTCTGCAGAACGAGGGGCACTTGTGGCAGGAGTGATGTGCCTCGGTGCTGCGGGATATTACGTACCACCAGCTGTTATTTTCCCAAAGCAACCAGCAACAAGAGAACGGCCTGCCTCCCGGATGTAAATAGCTGTACCAACCACCCGGATGGATGCAAACACACCTGTTTGTTGAGTGGCTGAAGCATTTCATCGCATGTGTGAAGCCATCAAAAGAGGATGCTGTTCTGCTAATCTTACATGTAGATGGGCACAAGACGCACACATGCAGCATTGAAACAATACAGATAGGCAGTGAGACTGCGCACGTCACATAAACGACAGCCTCTTGACAGAACCTTCAAGCTGCCACTAAGCACATATTTTGGACAATTCCAAAACATGTGGTTTAGAAATCATCCTGGAAAGTCATCACACTCTACCAGATGGGATAACGTGTTGGAGCGGCATACGAGAAGTCAGCGGCAATGCGAACAGCCATCAAAGGATTCGCCATTACTGGAATCTACCCAACGGAATGTGACATCACAAGCGAGGTTGGCCAACCTACACCTGACCCAAACGACCATAATGTGGCAGCTGGGAATGTTCTCAAAATTCCAGGCATCGCGATTGAAGCAGCTCCTTCCACATTCTACGGAACATATCGTGTCGGTACAATGGACACCGAACATCCAACAAGCATCTAAATCGTGCATTTATCTCCCAAATCAACCAACGCTATGTGAGAAAGAAAGGTCCTAAAAGAGGAAAACCCTGTATGATAACCCGATCGCCTTATAAGGAGGAATTAAAAAAGGAAGTTCGCATCAGAAAAGAAAAGGATCAATTGCATAAGCTAAAGAAAGCTGAGAAGTAGCAGAAAGCATTAGCAAAGACCAAGAAAGTTAAGGGTGATGACGCAAAAGCGAAACCCAAAGCTGAACCTAGCCACAAGAAACAAACGCGGTCAGGAAGGCTGTTTCAGCATGATGACAATGGTGAGGAGGAGGATGTGTTGTGCTTGTATTGTATCTCGCCGCACTCTCAATCCAAACGGAACGAGAGCTGGTCACGCTCTGTATCTCGCTATCGGTGGGCCCACGGTACTTGCAGTGGTGTTGATGACGGTGACGAGCATGCGTTTGTTTGTGATCTGTACAAAACATGTAACATCGACGCGAACCAGTTACACGTTCATGTTTGTTGAGTTATGTAAGAACATCTAAATACATCTCATTTGCTATTAGTTATATTAAGAATGTTTACCATATTAGTTAACGCAGTTACCATTACAGTTATTAATAATAAAACTCGAATGCAACACGTTTTATGTATGTATCCGTTGAATAATAATACTTGTATTGATAATAAAACTCGAAAGCAACACGTTTTATGTATGCATCCGTTGAACAGTACTAATTGATTCACGTGATGTTTAAGAAGTGCTGTTTTATGACTAGATTACGATTTCATCTTCGTTCCGTTTTCGTTCGTTTTCAAGCTTGGTTGGGTTGGCTTTTGATGTCACACAAAGAGTGTCCATTTTGCCCCAGGGGTGGGGCAAAGTGGACATATTGCAGAGTGTGCACTTTCAGCGTTGCAGGACCTAAACATATCAATTTGATGGAACGAAACTGGTTTCATCTTTTATACCAGTTTCAGAAATGAGTCTCACTGTGATGTATTTCAATAAAATATGGACACAATAACAATTGTTTGCTTATGGGGGGCCGCATTGCCCCGATCTCCCATACAACCCTTTGTAAGATGTCCCTTATCTCCCAGGCCCTCTCGCTAGACGGGGTTTACCATTATTTTGTACCGATATGTTGCCAATAGCACCGTGTTTGTTGTTGAAATAGGTATGCCATATGTCTACTGTCAGTTCTGCTTCATTCGCATCTCTTGTTGAGACTAACACACGCACGCTCGCACAGGCACGCACGCATATGTCACCTACTTCCCGCATCCCGTGTGACAGACAGTCCCGCATTTTGATTAGATGTCCGGCAATTGAGAGCAAATACCTCGCATATTGGGAGGAATTGACATCACGCTTTGTAACACTGCCGTTTCTGTTCGATTATATACGTTCCACATAAATCGCATTGTGTCATTGCTTTTCGATTTAAACTAACATATGGTATAAAAGAAAGTAAAAACCATTTTACGTAGACATAACTGTACCTTGTCTATAGCACAAGCTATTGTCACGCCAACCCCTTCTCAAAGACCGATTCCACTAGCGATGTCCTCATTGACACAGGCAAGGGTTGTCAGCCGTCTGCAGCGTCCTATACTGTAATGTACACAATACCTGTGATCTCGTCGGCGTAATGAGTGCGTGCGTTAACACGTTGAATGGCGCGATGTTATGGGCTACCCACATGCTTCGGACAGTTGCACACATCTCGAAAGAAAGCAGTACAATATTTATATTAGATATATGAGATGTGTTGTAGGACCTACTGCTTTCCTTCAGGGGCCGGTTTCACGAATAATTCATATGTAATCACTTTTGTACGAAGGAACTTTACTTGGTTACGTAGAATTGTTCGCAACGCTCTGCGCAACTTCTAAGTTGCTCCAAGTTACGTATCGTATGCCTAATCTATGTCAAACGTTCCCTGTACAGGGGCTTCGTGAAACCGGACAAGACACTCTGATAGCTGGCACCGTGGACCAGGAAGTAGGCCCACCCCCTACCATATTCGCCAACCAGGCCGGTGGGCGACACAGTTGTTCAACAAAACTGCTCCTTGCCGGCTCGTGTAGCACCTACCATTGGGGTCTATCGGAGTTGGGAATTTGTGTATGCTTGTACACAAAATCCATGGTGCCTTCTTTCTACCGTGCAATTGAGGAATAATTTACAAATTATGTACACTTGAAATCATGGCCGTGTATACACACCGTACGTCTTCTCGTTTGGGTCTCGACTCCCTCGTCTGTACACAGTGTGCCTTGCTTGCGTAAGCAATTTGTAGATGACCACTGTGACAGGGAAATGGCTGACATTGCACAGGGCGTGTGCATATAAGCCGTCTTCGACCCACATACTGTAAGCTCACCAAGAAAACTGGTTTATCATTGTTTTGAACAGCTATACGCCGTAACCCTGGTTTATGTAAACACACACACATATACATATATATACTAATGCACTAAATAGTATAGTACTTACAGCATTGATCGACCAAAAATTGAAGTGTTCAATGTACCGAGTTAACATAGGTCAGTTATATCCTAATTGATCAGCCATAAATATGCAGTGATCAGGTGCGTGAGGTGAGAGCTCGTTGACGAGATAGGGTCCACTAACCTGGCCGACCGACTGACCGACCCACATTACAGCTGCTGCCGATATAATATTGGTCATCTTGATATCGGCCACAACGAACGTAATTATGTTTTGATAGCAACGAGAAGCCCGTTTGCTCATGTGATTCGGCGATAGAGGTATGCTACATCTAGGCGTATGTTCGTATGTATGTGAATAATTGAACAACAGCTGCAGGATTAATACGTCGTGGATAATATAAAAATAAAGTGTTATGAATACTCAATCACATATATATGTAGAATGTTTGTTACGAAGACAATAAAACATGAAAATAGTCCAACCTGTCTTATACGATGTGTTTTATATATGGTCACTCGATGCAATGGAACCTCGTTATCCGATATGTTATACTTTCACGCGAACGAAATTTTCAAACGCATTATGTGCATGATTCGTTAATTCGGACACATGAGGACTGCATTGGGGGACAAACTGTTCGGATTGACGAGGCTCCACTGTTCACCGTCTCACGGTGTAAAGAACAACCTCTTTAAAAGGAACATCGTTGAAATCCCCAGCCTGCGTTGTAGTTAGGGCTACTGTGGATAACACAGAGATTCAGAACCCGAAACAAGTAGTCTAGGACTCTGGGTTGTTCAGAAAATCGATTAGGCAAACAAGTATACCTCGAGTTGACAATCCTAACTTCCGCCTGGTATCTGAGGTGAACAGCCAGCCCCTTGAAATTCTACCAATATGAGCCGCATAGATTATGAAAGCGCGACTCCGATTTGTGCTAGATAAGAATACATATGGACGTTATCATATATGCGTTTATTGGTCTGTATGTGACATTTTAATAACGTTTCAAGTTTGGCGCGTATGAGTAGAATACCAAAGGTCAGGCAGTTTGCATCATTGTCAGATATTAAGCGGAAGTTAGTCTACTCGATGTTATGGCTTTCTTGCTTGCCTAGAACACGATACAACCTATTGTCTGTGGGAAATGAACGTGTTGTGAAATGCAGTTCACTTTTTAACGAGTTTGCATAAAGGCTGTCATAAATAAATACACCATTGTGACTAATAAATAAGTGCAGGTATATTCGTTCAGATTTAGTAGGTCATATGGTGTTGATGTCTTGTTGGCGTTAGAAGACATCTGTTCGTTGGAATGTGGTGAACTTTTATCCGTTGTGAACGGGCCAAGTAAAAACCGGCGCACGCTTTTCTAAATGAAACCCCGCCCATATTGGTGACGTACACACATTCGCGTGCCGAACCTCTCTATTTTAACGTCCATTGGTGCGCCTTGTCAGCCATGTTGGGACGGGAGTATTAATGTATAACATGAGTATTTTAAAGGCTTGTCTTTAGGCTCAGTTATACCTAACAAACAACATTTGGCGACAAATGCCCGCAGTCCACGCATTTCAGCAGCGCGTGCGTAGGGCCAATCACCCACTTACTGTCACGTAGGTCACTCGCTAGTCTTATCGTAAATATACCTATAGATGCATCTTTACGGAACGGCACACTAGTGCTAGAAGCTGTATTAGAACATTATTAGCACTATGTATATAGGTATCAATGCGCTAACATTGGAGCATTGCAAGTATATCTCCTCTGAGGCGCCAGTGTCCACTCGCTTCTTTCTATAAGTATCCATTCGGTTCATTGGTCTGATTTATCAATTAGGGATGTGTAGGCACTTACTTGAGAAAACAACACATGGAGGTAGTTATTTGTTTATGATAATTTTGTTCAGTTATATGTACGCCAGTCATTCGCCGGATGACGCAACTGAAGTTACGTTCAAATTAGGACATGCAGCAGTATATATGCTTCATATATGCTGCATGTCGTAATTTGAAATTAGTATGACTCGATCATGTCTTCGGTGATCACACGTTTTTTTAAATTATACATGAATACCACATCGACAAATTCACTGCACACCACAATAACATGGCTCCAAACGTTACATTCCCTACCGAGCCAGAAAGAGAACGAACACGGCCATTTCTCGACAAGTCCGTGCGTGTGAATGATGACAACAGCATACATAGGTACTATGACCTATGGAATTCTACCGATTTGAGCCCGACGCGTGCCGTACAGGGATAGTAGGGCCTTGTCAGAATGTTGAGCAACAGAGTTTGTAACTAATGATGAGGATCAAGCCAATTAAAGTCACACATGTAGGTCTATGTTAAAGTAGCACGGTTCAACACCGCTGCAACAAAGACAATCACTGCAGATAAACATATCAGGAATATGTCAAACGTGCATAGGGTGTAACCTATCGCAGAAACTGACCACAATCTCCACAGAATACGGGGTAGGCGTAACACGTTGGCCCACTCACGGTTGACATCCACCTGTGATTTTCGCGTAACTGCTGTCTTATGACGACCACTAATACGGCCACGTGATACCGGAGAACGATCGTGTGTGCGTGCGTGCGTGTGTGTGAGTAACGTGTGTGTACATGCGCGCGTGTGCGATTTTCAGTGAGACGACCAAGGAAGAGTCGCTAAAATAAAACATGTTATTATAATCGAGCGAGCATATGAATGTATGAGGTTATATTAACGTTTTCCTTTTAAGACGGCTTGCACCTCAGACGCCAAACTTTCCGAAATTAATCTACGACCCCATGTGTGTAATGTAACACGACAAGGACCTATCGATGGACATGAAATTCACTTTCTCTCCGACCTTCGTTATTTTGAACATACAACTAATGTTGCAGCACATGTTTGACGCGGTTGTCTACGTCTTACGTGCGCGGAATCCATCGCATGAACTACCAAGTTATCCCTTTAGGGAACGAGCATTTTTGCTAGTTTATAACATGGTGGCGAAGTGACGGATTGTGGCAATCGCAAATTGTGGACTGTCACATTACGGCCTACGTAATGAGATTGCACTAACCAATAGGACATATGTGACGTAGACGTTAATTCTCAATGCGGCAATGCCGATAGCAGTAGTGTATGTTCTCAATCAATGCCGATAGCAGTAGTGTATGTTCTCAATCAATGCAGACAGCCGTAGTGCACGATCTTGATTTATAACCATCAGACCGATTACGTTGATCAGCTCCTTAGTAACTCAGTTTTGAGACAGCTTACTTGATCGATGCGGACAAAATGGATTTCTTCTTGTTCCGCAGCTTGACTCTACGGAATGGGCGTGACAACAGGTGCAGTCGCCGGTGGATACTATTTTTGGATGCACATATATGTGTCTTATGTTTAGGTCAGGTTCGACTGTTGGACATTTACATACTCTTATCTTTGCTTTGACTATCACGCGATGCAGTTGGTAATTACTCATGGCATTGAAGTCTGCCGATTGTATCACATTGTCAACTGGCGTTCACTAGCAATCACCTAATGAGATACCTTTCTGCCTTTATTACTTGAACGTCTTCCGTCCTAATCCACGAAAACAGTCCACTTGCCCTTTCGATTAATCGAACGACGCTTTAGCATGTGATCATTCAGAACGATTACTATCTAGCTTTACCAATACGGACATGTAAACCGCAATCTAAGTTGTACAAGTCTAACCTTCAGGTGTTTCGCATTTATTCTGAGTTTACAAATAAGCGATCCCTACATGTCAGTGGGTGTTTGGGCAATATATGGAAATACCCATTGTAGTTAAATTACAATTATGGTATACGTTATTTAAAAGTGTAACGGGAATGCGGACTTAAACGATTTTTGATTGGTTTACTTAGCTATGTATTTGTTTCAATTAAAATGCCTCAATCCTCTGCATTTTAGATCTCAACGGTCATCGGAATTAGCAATGTCATTCTTCATGTTTCAGTCTGTATTGCCGCAGTCTCTTTATCGTCAGAAACTATATAGAACGGGAAACTCGACAGACCAATCAATAATCATATGAAAAACGTTATATTTTGGAATTAGCGGGCTTAGTAATTTATAACAGGACATCTACTGTGCTGAACGTGGTGAAGAAAGTTGAACATCAAAGGGTATAGCAGTTAACTCTGCCCGACTCGGCCGTATTACCAATAACGCTTGTTTTGAAACTGGATATTTTGTTTACTATTTGAGCATGTACTCGTGTTCGTACCTTCAAATTGCGACCGTTGTTACGGGCTTACTAAGCACAATTTGGCGGGCAGTATACCTTCAATATAGTTAGTATACTAAGAACATTACATTAATTAATAAATGAAAAACTAGGAACAGACTACCTCCTTTTAAAACATTATTACGTTTTAACATTATATATACAGTGTATATATAATGTCTTATTTATAGGTCTACATCCATGGTTTAGGAAACTGTTCTGCTGTAACTTTTAAATGAGTATTCGGGATGCGACGTACCTTCTGTAAATCTGCAACTTCAGACAGGAGCAAGGGAAGCAACCATAGGCGCGGGAACAGGGGGGCAGGGGGACAGCTGCCCCCGGTCTTCCGACGTATCGTGGGATCACCCGGGCAGCTACGTCTCGCAGAGATATGCTGAACTGAAGAAGAAAGATGAAGTTTGACTTGACTGTAGTCACGACAGAAGACGAGATGTTTTGGTGCTGGTATACCCTCTGTTATAGTTCTCATTTAAGCCAGTTGCATGGTAATTTAATTCCGAATGAATTGTGGGAACACTGAAAACATCTACCGCATGTTACTGAGTTAGGAGCCAAAATATATAATATTCTAATTTATAAGATCGTCTATAGAATTAAACAAGGGACGGGCGGACGGAGAGAGAGAGATGGATCCATATAGTAGGTCAATAACTGCAAGTTAGCATACTAATAATTATTTATAAATACGCCCTAGGTACGTGTGCCAACAAAACTATATTTCCACTTAATTTAATACACGCACACACGTGCTTTCGTGTGCCTGTTAAATTCTATGGTAACATAGTTGTGGGGGCATTGGTTGTACCGACTCGTGCGTTCGTTGTCGGAACCGCGTTGACGACGTACAGACCCAACTTCCTTCGCCTTCGCTAGGCACGTTAAGTCGACGTGAGCGTCATCGCCGCTCACGTCGTCGCGTCGTCGCGTCGTCGCGTCGCGACTAGACGCCTAATTGTCGGTCACATTAGCACCCCGAGTCATCCGGCCACGACGACCAATATATTAGGGCGACCCGTCCGGACCCACTGGTCACGTATGTATGTTTGTATGCACGTGTGTGCGTGCGTGCACACCACTTGAGTGCAAGCCAGCGTCACAAACTCAGAGTACCCATGCCACGCTACACGGACCGCGCAAGGAGTTGGCGTTTGATATTAAGATGATTTGCGCTACTAATACGCATAATTGTAACATTCCAATACTGATTTGTTAACATATTTGAGCTATATAGTGTAAACATAACTTGTATAATTTATGTAATTAGTTGCAGGAAACCAATATAAGAATAAGAAAAACTAAAACTCGGCTGGGCCACTTTTGGGATGCAATCACAAATAGTAGGGTCATCATAAATGGTCACACAGTACAGTACGCATACACCTCCTGATAGGGGAGCGTGTTATCCCGCGACACCGGTATGTTGGCGGGTACCGTCCATTCTATGTTGTCGCTGCAATTCCGAGAACATTCCAATCTCGACTGCTTATGCTCGTGGTGAGCGTATAACACGATAACGAATGCTATACTCAACGCTCTGAGTCCGGACCGGGCAGACATGGTATATCTGGTGTAAAATCAGGCTCTCAACATTGACTCGGACGTCATGCGTTAGTGTCGGTACCATCTCAATTTGGGACGTAAACGAACTACTGAGGACGACAAGCACCCTGGCAGTGACCACCCTCAGTGCCAGCATATACGTTTATGTATTCTTACCTTGAGCTTAGATGTTAATTATTGTTCACCTTCCTCTAGAAGGTACATATCTAGATCTAAATGGCAAGAAGCGTCAGACTGTAACTTAAGTCAGTACAGCAAGGTTTTAGTTAGAAAGAATGATTGACGAAATATCTGTACCATGGCATTCTCTAGAATGCCGCGATAAACATTGTCCTAGCAGGTTTACGCATTGTCATGATATTCAGATATCTCATGATTCAATAATGGATTGTTGTATAAGAGCTTGTCAAAACTCCATTCCACATACTTCAAAACAGATAAATTCGAAGGTAATAGCGGGTTGGAATGAGCACGTTAAACCATACATAGAAGCGTCAATGATTTGGCATAATGTATGGAAAGATTGTGGCTCTCCTCGCAATGCTGTTATTGTTGATGTCATGCGTAGATCTCACTCTCTCAATATCACAGAGCATTTCGTTTTGCTAAACGTTATCAGAATAATGTTTAAAAAGAAAGTATGGCGACAGCTTTACTTGGAAATAAAAATAGGGACTACTGGAAAGAACTAGGTAAAGTTACAAAGAACAATAATATGCTACCCAACATGGTTGATGAAGTGACAGGAGACGAAAATATGTCTAAACACTTTGCTACTAAGTATGATGACTTATATAATTCAGTAGCCTATAATGAAGAGGATTTTTAAAAAGAAAGTATGGCGACAGCTTTACTTGGAAATAAAAATAGGGACTACTGGAAAGAACTAGGTAAAGTTACAAAGAACAATAATATGCTACCCAACATGGTTGATGGAGTGACAGGAGACGAAAATATGTCTAAGCACTTTGCTACTAAGTATGATGACTTATATAATTCAGTAGCCTATAATGAAGAGGATATGACATCATTGTTACAAAACATACATAGTAAAGTAGATGCACATTGTAACGACGGTGAACATACTATTACGGTGGATGATGTTTCGAATGGCATTAATTAAAGGAAATAAAAAAATGGAATTAGGTAAAATCCGTTTTCCATGTGTACACAAAGTTTAACATTGTATGTAACATTTGACAACATTAAACAAATACAGAAAAGTACATTTGTAGCATAAATTCGATTTTAAGCCCGTCTGTGAAGCAATTCCCGCGGAATTTTTTTTTTTAATGAGCTAGGCGATCACGTGGTATCGTGACGTCACTTATGACACACACTCGCATCAGGCCGACCCTTTCCATGCATTCAGAGCATGTTTACAAGGATAGCTTTTGGGTCGAAACGAGCGTCAGAATGAGTTATTGTGCAATATTCCGACGTAATGCAAACACTAGTCATCATAGAGGAACAAGCAGTTATCTTAAGGTCCACATGAATCCAATTTTATTCAAAACAATGAATGCAAATGGGCCTACAAGTCGACTAGGTTTCGCCGAGCTTGGGCTCGTTTTCAGAATAATTATATCGAATGCAACCAACGGGAGATAATCTACACCAATAAGCAGACATAGCAAACATAGATTGTATCCAGCTACATAAAGTAACGTATATAATATAATATCAGTAGAATATCGATATATGAACGAGTCGTACAATTTAGCATAACAACTTAAATCAGTAGAAGAGTTCCCGCTGGTTCCGCTAGTTCAGTAGGTAAGCGCGTAGGATACTTGTCGTTTATTTTACAATCGGGCGACGCCGGTTCAATCCTGACAGCATGCAAACTTTTGATTTTCTTTACACTTTTTTGTTTATATTTTCACGAAGTAATATAAACAAAATCATTTTATACTATAATGCACTGTTTGTAAATATTTTTTTAGTAATTACTTATTCGTCACAAAAATGAAAATATGGTCATTATACATAACGATGTTTCTAAATTGTATTTATCCAGACATATCTCAATCTGTTTTCACATATATAATTACAATATATTACCGTACAATATATTTACAATTAATAAATTATATATCCATTACATTATATTTGTTTGGATAAATAAAATTTACAAACATCGTTATGTATAATGACTATATTTTCATTTTTGTGGCGAATAAATAATTACTAAAAAAATATTTACAAACAGTGCATTATAGTATAAAATGATTTTATTTATATTACTTCGTGAAAACATAAACAAAAAAGTGTAAAGAAAATCAAAAGTTTGCATGCTGTCAGGATTGAACCGGCATCGCCCGATTGTAAAATGAACGACAAGTATTCAACGCGCTTACCCACTGAGCTAACGGGACCAGCGAAAACTGTCTGACTGATTTAAGTTATTATGATAAATTGTACGACCCCTTCGTATATTGATATTCTACTGATATTATAATATTATACACGTTACTTTGTGTAGCTGGATAAATCTATGTTTGCTATGTATGTTTATTGGTGTAGATTATCTCCCGTTGGTTGCATTCGATATAATTATTCTGAAAACGAGCCTAGCTCGCCGAAACCTAGTCGACTTGTAGGCCCATTCGCATTCGTTGTTTTGAATAAAATTCGATTCATGTGGAACCGTAAGATAACTGCTTGTTCCTCTATGATGACTAGTGTTTGTATTACGTCGGAATATTGCACAATAACTCGTTCTGACGCTCGTTTCGACCCAAAAGCTATACTTGTAAACATGCTCTGAATGCATGGAAAGGGGCGGCCTGGTGCGAGTGTGTGTCATAAGTGACGTCACATCTCGGCATCCCGAAAAGCGCGCCAAAAATATGAATATTCGAAAATGTCCGGATGCACACCATAAAATGTGGAATTTCTAATTCATTGAATTTTTTTGGTTTGGTGGACGTGGAAATAGATAGCAGGATGTAATATAACATGAATTCGAGCAATATATGTTTTTATTCCCTTTAATCATGTTAAGAATAACAAACGTGATGGATATGGAGTTATATATACCGATCACTTTATTCATGCTCCTAACCAATTATATTTGTCTACTAACAAGTTTCTTTCTTTGCTTTTCACATCAATGGTATAGGACGGGTATACCCCGGATGGTTTTAATATATCCACAATTCAATATCTGGTAAAAAAAAGGGGAAATCAGCAAATGACTCTGATAACTATCGAGCCATTGCTCTTAGTAGCCCTCTGTTGAAAATATTTGATAAGGTTATGATGATAAACAGTTCTGATGCTCTTAAAACAAGTGATTTACAGTTTGGTTTCAAAGCTCTACAGCTAAATGTACATTTGCGATAATGGAGACTGAACTATTTCCAGCAGAACAAATCGGATGTTTACGTGTTATTACTAGATGCTACTAAAGCATTTGATAAAGTAAATTATGTTAAACTTTTTAGCTTATTGATGGAAAGAGGAATGAATCCCCTTTTAATTAGACGTTTACTTTACATGTACAATAATCAACATTTGAATATATCATGGAACAATTCCATGTCATTGCATTTCTCCACTACCAATGGTGTGAAGCAGGGTGGGGTGTTGTCCCCCGTTTTTTTCTATCTACATTGATGAAATGTTAACAAAACTCTGCATGTCTGGTTTTGGCTGTATGATTGGTCATAAGTACTATAGTGCTGTTGGCTATGCTGCATATCTTTGGTAGCTCCATCAATACACCCTGTATATGCATTGAAGAAAACGTGTGATTTACAATTTAACCCGGCAAAATGTCAACTTATTAAATATGGCAGTGGTACCGACTGCCCATTTTACTTCGATGGTTTAAAAGTGAAACAGAGTCAAAAAGGGCTGCATTTAGGCCACATTATCGGTCCTGACACTCACCAGGCTGTGGTAAAAGATGTGTGTCATTGTTTTATATGGCGTGTAAATGCATTATCTGCTAATTTTGGGTTTTGTAATATTATAAGCATAAAACGTCAATTATTTATGTTGTACAGTACATCTTTCCATGGTGTATGTCTGTGGAACTTACAAGACGAACATCTTGATATGCTTTATACTACGTGGCGCAAAGGTATCAGAAAACTGTCTAATTTACCTTTTTCACGCATTGTAACATAGTGCCACTTTTAGTAGACTGTTTGCCGATTTAAATTCAAATTATGAATCGAATGGTACGATTTATGCAGAGTTGCTTGAAATGCAGTAACTCCAGTTTGAAAATGCTCTCTCATCTAGCCCTTCAAGTTAGTGGGTCATACATGTCTAAAAGGTTTAACTATATCATGTCCAAATTCAAACTTGATGCAATGACATTCTTTAGAATGAAGTCTAATCAGTTTTATGGTATGATTCAAGACCACTACCGGGAGGGGCTGGATGATGAACTAGTATGTATAGTCTCATTTGCAAAAGATGTGTAACATAATATAGATATTGCGGGTAGCACTTCTTTTTTAGCCATTGATGAGCTACACGCAATGCTTACTGTTTTATGTACACAGTAACATATACATTGATTTAATATAATTGTACAATTTTTAGTACGAATAAATGTATTACTATGTAGTATTATTATAAAGGTCGGTTTGGCGATAACATTCTGAACAAGGCTGACTAGTTGAATGAGACCTCATAAGGCTAATTGTGACTACAATACATACAGACTAGTCAGTTAATAGAACGTTGCCAAACGCTGGAAACAACTAGAACGTAGTTGTGCTAACAGCTGCCCTTTGGTGTGCGGCTCCATGAGTGGGAGTAGAATACAACTGATACGACTAATGATCCATCAGTCATGTTCACCGAGTCCAGGAACATGTGCTGGACGCAGATGGTATCTCGACCTTTACGCTTACGTGTAACTAATACTGCGTTTTAACACCTAGGGAAATCAGCGTTTAGCAACGCTTATTGCTTTCATGTTATTAGTCGAGTTGCATCGTGAAATTACTGTTAACGTACGGATAAATACAACACATTTACCAATACATTTTCGTAGAGTCTAACCAATTTAGTCTAGCAGCCAAAATTGTTTTATCCACGTCGGCAATAAATGTCACCAACTCAAGTTCTGTATCATGTCACAGAAAGGTCACATTGTTTCCAGATTTGAGGTCCTGTCATATCCCACTGGAGATTGGGCCAACGACATGTGTCCGTCAGTTATAGATCTACTCGTTGGTTATGTTCAGGTCGTGAATCTGGCATGGATATAATTTTGTCAATGGATCGAACCTTTCGACAGAACAGTTAGTTTCAGCTCTCATAGGACAACATAGCCGAGGATTGAAGAATGGATTATGACAGCGGTCAACGAGAAATATTGTGGTTTGTCACTTTACTGCCAATATACTGAGATCGTTACAAACAATGAAGGTGAATTCTTATATAGCGCTTTATCCACCCCTTTAAGCGTTTTACACCTCATTCCCTATTAGACCTATTTGTTAGACCATATCGACTCTTCTGGGAAATGTTTAACCATACGGTAATTAATGCGCGAAGACTATTCGAACACACACATCCACCACTATTTATAGCTGAGTACTTATTCGTACAGGTGAGTGAACGAACTTGACCAAGGTTCGTAACGGCAGCACAGGATTCGAAACCGGGTTGTCACAATTGAGAATCCGATGTTGTAGCCACAGCGCCATTGCGCTCCGCAAGGGAAGAGCCCAAGGGGTCATTCAGTAACAACTGGACAAAGTCGTCCAGTACGTTCCTTGATTCAGCCTCCAGCTGCACGTGGTCGCAGCCCAGGTACTTGAGCACGAACGAGCAGTCCATACAACAGGCATATGCCTTATATAATCTCACAAGAACGCCAGTGATTGCCTTGATCAACGCTCGACTGGCTGCCATGAAACTGGCAACGTTATGACGGATAACCGTAATACGCTACTTGACGCCCATGACAGAATCAGTTTATTATTGTCAGTTGCACATTAATGGCACAATACACAATTCCACGGTAGCATAACTCTAATTTTGTTGAAATAATTACTGGAAATGTTGTACATAATAACAGTAATTTAATTACACTAAAATAAAATTATACTGACGTCATTATACGCAGATAAATTAACAATATATGCATCACAAAAGTAAGTATAAATAAATATAAATAAATAAGGTCACAAAGTGACGAGATTACTATTGCACTAGTCGTGCTTCAAACAAAACAAAAAACGACTTCGTTTCTCTCTCTCTCTCTCTCTCTCTCTCTCTCTCTCTCTCTCTCTCTCTCTCTCTCTCTCTCTCTCTCTCTCTGAGAAACTAAACGCCTGATCTGATCACCTGCGTCGCAAAAAATATCAGTTACTCTATGCCAACCGAAAGACTCGACTGCCAGAGTGTGCCAGGCGTTGTACCATTGGAAATTTCCTGACAACTCTCGTACCCGACAAGCCTCCCGCATCAGTCTTCTCATGCTCACAGCATTGCCACAATCAGAATCAAAGTTCAACGCTTCTGGTAAAGTAGACGAAATACGTAATCGCGTGTTGGAAAAAAAAACAGGTTTGTTAGGTGAAGAGCTGCTAATTCCCTGAAAGTTACAGACACGCGATTTGTGGTGCCTAACATTGTCAAATCGGATGCGAGTGTCATATGTACGATATGTAATAATATTTCATTTGGGAATAGTGGCGGATTGCTCATTACATCATCATCATTCGTTCGGTGCTGGGTCCTTTGTTATTCTCGTTGTACGTACAACCCATTGGCGACATAATTAGAGCGCATGGACTTTGTTTTCATCATTATGCGGATGATCTGCAATTGTACGCCATTTTGACCTCACTGCGACTGCGTTGGCTGCTACTCTGGAGGAGTGTCTAGATATTATAAATCAGTGGATGACTTCAAATTACATGTGCATGAACAACAATAAAACGGAATCTCTTCCCGTAGTGCCAAAGACTGCCGCTGCGCTTATGTAGTGTGATACGCGTAAGACATATTACCATTACTGCCTCAAGATGTGTTCGTAACCTTAGTGTCGTTATGGATCGCCACCTCGATTTTAAGAAGCAAGTTTCAAGCATCGTCAGTGTGTGCTCATTTCACCTGCGCCATATTAACCAGATGAGTCGTTATCTCCCAACGACGACAAAGGAACGTGTCGTCAACGCCATTATTACATCACGGCTTGATTACTGCAATTCACTTCTATACGGCACTTCTGTCAACAACATCGCTCGACTGCAGAGAATGCACAACTCTGCTGCTAGGTTGATCCTACGCCGCCCACGGAGTGACAGCGCCATGCCTTTGTTGTGCATTCTTCACTGGTTGCCTGTAGCACACAGAATCGACTTTAAGCTATTAGTGTTTACATATAAAGCTGTGCGTGGCGATGCCCCGAAATATTTATGCGACCTTGTATGCCCATATAAACCAACAAGAGCCCTGCGCTCTACCAACAATAACATGTTAACGGTCCTGCGGACTCATGTCAAAGCTGGGGACAGTTCGTTTGCGGTCGCCGCAGCGACTTTGTGGAACACTGCCTAATGACATTAAAACGTCTGATTGTCTCTACTTTCAAGGCACGCTTAGACTCATTTTTTTAGACTCGTTCTTGTCCGATGTGGCATAGTTTACTCTCAGCATTGATTTGTTTTATATCTCTTATGTATTAATTAACCTATTTATATATTTATTTTATACCTACATGTACATTAGTTCAGTTAAATGAATTGACAATGTCTTATTACTACATAGAACTGTAGCTATGATCATTATTTTAGTATATTTATATAATTACTGTATTTATTTGTATTTTACTAATATTAATTTTTTAAGAATTTCTTTTAGAAAATGCCTGTTTATTTAGCCATCATTATTACCTCTATCTGGGTTCTACATGTTGTAAAGCGCCACGAACAATTTATAATTGGATCTGGCGCTATATTAAATACAATATATTATTATTATTATCATCTCTGTGTACTGTTTCGCTGCGAGTAATTTAAACAATTTTGTGAGTTGTTCTAGTCCCGTCATCATCACCATCATCTATGTCCGATAAATCGTCCATCTTTGATTTATCGTCAACTGATCTATCTTCAATATGATCTTTCCCACTGTCTACTAACCCGTCTACTAATCCTCCTCTGTCCTCGTCCTCACTGCCAGCTAACCCCCCTCCTCTGCCCTCGTCTTCACTGTCAGCTAACCCCGTCCTCTGCCCTCGTCCTCACTGTCAGCTAACCATCCTCCTCTGCCCTCATCCTCACTGTCAGCTAACCCCCCTCCTCTGCCCTCGTCCTCAGTGTCAGCTAACCATCCTCCTTTGTCCTCGTCCTCACTGCCAGCTAACCCCCCTCCTTTGCCCCCGTCCTGACTGTCAGCTAACCCCCCCCCCCCCCCTCCTCTGCCTTCGTCCTCAGTGTCAGCTAACCCTTCCTCTGCCCTCGTCCTCACTGTCAGCTAACCATCCTCCTCTGTCCTCGTCCTCACTCACTAACTCTATTGCATCTTCTTCACGTCCGTCCCCACACTCAATCAACACTCTTCCATTGCCATGAAGCTCATTATCTGGTTCATCGTTACGGTCCTCACTACCCGCTCTGTCAAATATGGAGTTAACTCTCGCCCCGACCTCGTCTGAGCCCTCAATGCTGAGATAATGTTCACCCCGTCCTTCTCCAAGGTGGGCGAGATACAATGTATGAATGTGCTCGTCATATCTGCCAGTCGTGGAAATAACAGAAGTAGCAGCAGGTTCCAAAAACAACAAAACTATAAACTGCACATTGAAAATCATAGTGCCTCTCTGAAGGGTAATATGGTCTCCATAAGTACCGTCTTGGGCCATCGTTTGGAAATATGACATTAAATCCTGATTATCCAAGAAGTTAGTTAGCGATGAACCATCCCTGATGCGTGGGTACTACTGAATGTCCCTGTCGATCTCGGCACGTAAAATGCGTCCAGATCTCAAGATTTCGCCCGAGCCCGGTGTAGTAAGTTGAAAACACTACAACTCGAAAGCACTACGGTCGTGTTTCGAGCGTACTTTCAAAACATTACTGCAGTGCTGTTAAGTACAAAACACGTGGGTCTCCGGGCAAGCGATACGAAGCTTTACATGGGGTAGGATATCTTGGTAATAAGGGTTACGTAAAGATTAAAAACAAAGCTATTGAAAATATTGTGTGGGGTGGGCGAAGTTAATAGCTGTGGAGATGTACTTGGGGCTCATGTATGGCTTTATTCCCAAGAGATCTTAAATACACCGCTGTAGGATTAATCATAAAATCATGTTAATGTAATTACTGGCTGGATAGATCTAGGTTAGTAAAATTAAACATATATTTTGATGTATTAGTTCATAAATATAGGCATACAGTGAGGTCGTCGGTGTAATCGTTGAGAGCTTAACCATAACCATAAACAAACCGAGCTATTACCAACCTCAACCA
The DNA here is from genome assembly GCA_963995525.1 of Escarpia spicata. Classification (NCBI taxonomy): domain Eukaryota; kingdom Metazoa; phylum Annelida; class Polychaeta; order Sabellida; family Siboglinidae; genus Escarpia; species Escarpia spicata. Next base: position 31,711,103 of record OZ023218.1, read on the forward strand.
TAGCTGATTCCAACCACAACTAATTATTATAATAATCTTAACACTAATTAATAATGACATTTCACACTAACTATTTATTCCCGTCATCTGATTCGTTTCAGCTATTACCCTAACCCCAATCATAACTGACTCCAATCATAACTACTAATAATAATATTAACCCTAATGAATAATGGCATTTCACATTAAGTATTTATTCTCGTCGTCTAATTGGTTCCAACAATTATCCTTAACTCCAACAAAGCAATTTCACACTAACTATTTATTCCTATCATATGATTGATTATAACGATTTTGCGATATATATATAATCCTAATCCCCACTCTAGCCATAACTAATTACAATAATAGTCTTAACCCATATGAATAATGACATTTCACATTAACCATTTATTTCCATAATGTGATTGGTTCCAATGATTTTCCTAATCATAACTGGCTCCAACCATACGTAATAATACTAATAAACTTAGCCCTAAAGCCCTAATGAATAATGACATTTCACATTAACCATTTATTTCCATAATGTGATTGGTTCCAATGATTTTCCTAATCATAACTGGCTCCAACCATACGTAATAATACTAATAAACTTAGCCCTAAAGCCCTAATGAATAATGCCATTTCACATAAAATATTTATTCCCGTCGTCTGATTGGTTCCAACGATTACTCTAACCCCAAACCTAGCTAATGATTATAACTTTAATATAATAAATTTTTCACATTAACTATTTATTCCTGTCGTCTAATTGTTTATAATGACTATGCTATATATATAATCCTAACCCACCGCGATTGACACCAACCATAACTAATAATAATAATCTTAACAATAATGAATAATTATTTATTCCAGGCGTCTGAATATCACACTAACTATTTATTCCCGTCGTCTGACTAGTTCCAACAATTAAGCTATAATTAACCTCAATCTTAACGATAACTAACTTAAACCATAAGTCAATATAATAATGGCATTAAACATAATTAATATTTATGTCATTTACATAAATTACTTATTTCCGTTGTCTAATTGGCTCCAACGATTACGAACTCGACCATAGGCTAGTGTATAGAATGATTCTCAAAAACGTGTCTAATGTTAAATGGGAACCCTTATTTAGACTTACGACATGTGAAGTGCAGTATGTATATCCTCAAACGGTAATTAGCAACCTCATGGAAATGTGTTTTCCTACTAAAGTCGTGACGCGTCATATGGCTGATGTTACGGACTGGTTTAGAGCACTAGTACGCAAAAGATTGCGCGCTCACGTGAGTGGTGATTTTAACCCAGCCAAAATGTTGCGTAATAAGGTTAACCGCGCCGCTTCGAGACATAAGTACGACTTTTACCAAACACAGATTGTAGCAATGAATGAAACGGGATCTCACGATTGATGGAAACATATGAACAACATAATGGATGAATCGCTAACAAAACAACGGACGGTGGTTGTGGTTCATCAGCCAACAGAATGAACGAGTTTTTAAATAAGGACAATGAATTATTCACAGTAAATGATGAATTGCCAAACCAGTAGACCCTCTATGACATCAGTGTTATGACAACTCTCAAAGTATTACAGAATGTTAAGGTGAACAAACCTACAGGGCCTGATTGCATTCCTGCTTGGGTGATAAAACATCACGCTGACGTCCTCCCTCCCCCATTAACTGCTATTTTTAATAAATCACTGCGAGAAGGAGTACTTCCTATGGAATGGAAAATGGCGAGCGTAATACCGTTGCCAAAAATAAACCCACCTATGTCGATTGAAAAGGACATTATACCTATACCACTAACTCCAATAGCTGTTAAGGTGTTTGAGTCAATCGTTATGAAATGGGTGGATGAAAAAAATGAAGGCAAAAAAGATTCTAGGCAATTTGGTGGAACATCTACAACAGACGGTCTCGTCGAAATGGTACACATGTGGTATGAGGCGACTGATAAACTCGATTCTTATGTCCAAGTTGTCATGCTAGATTTTAGCAAAGCGTTTGACCTCATTAATCATCATTTGTTACTTGAAAAGTTACAATTGTATGATTTGCCCCCACACATTATAAGATGGATGGCAACATTTTTACTAGACAGATCTCAACAAGTAAAAATAGGAAATGTATATTCGCATTCTGATCACCCAAATGGGGGAGTACCACAGGGAACCATATCGGGACCCAAACGTTTCCTAGTCTACATAAACGATTTAGAAACGCCTGTTCCGTTATATAGGTATGTAGACGACAAAATATTATTCGAAGTATGCGATAGAAAATGTGCATCTGCTATGCAAGAATCGGTTGACATTGCCATCAGTTAGACAGAACAGAATGACATGAAAATTAATTCAGGAAAATCAAAAGAGATGATCATCCGTTTTGGACAAGATGGTAATTTTCGAAATACCATACCAAAAATAAAGATCAATGGAATGATCAAGTAGACCATGCCGACCTCCTACAGGTTACAATTTCACATAATCTTACATGGAAAAAACATGTGGACAATATTGTGAAAAAGACTGGGAAACGATTATACTGTACATGTTGTATCAATTAAAACGAGCTGGAATTAGCCAGAATGACCTGGAGACTGTATACGTCAGCGTTGAGAGACCGGTACTTGAATATGCACGCCCCGTGTGGCATACTAATTTACATCAATATTTGTCAGACAATATTGAAATGATACAGAAAAGAGCACTAGAATGCATTTTCCCTGGTACAAATTATACTGAAATACTTATTTCAATAAGATGAAAATTAGCACACCTAAATTAAATAATTTGCTACCTGAAAAGGACACACTACATTATTATTATATAAGATATATATATAATATGTAGCCATTGCCAAGAACCCGGAGGAACAGATATATCTTTAATACACTATTTAACTCTTTAATACCATGGGGGTTTATACAACTGGCAATAAACATTAAATGACAAAAAAAGAAGATTATATTACTAATGCGTAATGTTTCACTGCATTTGTTGTATTCTTTTATCGACTGTACAATGTGAATCCAACTCACGTGAGTTGCTAATAAAACGTGTATTATCTTATCTTATCTTATCTTATCTTATCACACACACGTGAATAGTTTAAGATGTAACCGCAGTTGCTTTAATAAAACAAACACTTGTGTTTAAATAGTAGAAATAATTATCATCACTTAACTTGCCAAAACCCGTTGCTGGACTGACATTTACTAATTCAACTCGGTCAGGTTTTTTTTTTTTAGAAAACAAGGAAAGCTGACAACATCAACACTAAAACACGTGCATAATTACTGTTTTGCGTTTTCACGATTTTGAGAATCACTTGTATTAATGTTGAGTCCAACATTAAATAAATTAATGTGTGTCTGATGATCAAGTAAAATTACATTAAAAGATTGCATAAGAACTTACACTATGAAACGACACAATACATTTTGGGGAGTAAATGGGAAGTGGAATACAAACAAGGAACCTAAGCTGGAGCCAGACTGCAAGACAAGCTGCAGACAGAAATAACTGGAGATGTCTCGTTTCTGCCGTATGCGCCAATAATCACGAAGGGGGATTGTAAGTAAACAATCTCGCATGTCGCCAAGGATACTAAGTAGGTTTTATTTTTGGCGAAATGAATTATAAATGAGATGAGCGATAACTTGAAATGAGAAGGCAACTTGAAAGTGTTGTTATTGCTTTGACAAACACTGTTTAATTTTTCAATGGCTTGTGTTGCCTCTCGTCGCATCATATCTTGCCGGGTGGTCGGGAGCTCAGCTCGCCAAGATTGACACATACGTGTATTACGTTGGTGTTGTTCAATGTATAATTCTTTCACATGTCAATGATCATCTTGCAGAGGTTTACCACTGTGTGGGAATGTGTCATAACGAACGTTTTATCCGTTTAGACATTTCGATTCAGCATGGACATTGATATCGTGCGATGCTATGTCCCTCGGTTGAGGTTTCCCGACGAGGACCAGGGAATTCTTCGAGGTGAGCCCGTTGACAGAATTGGGGCGATCGTGTCTTTCTTGTTATCGATGCCTCCAGCCTGTATTCCCAAGCAGGTGATTATCTTCCGTGTTGTTAGCTCTGGGGAATTACCCTAGGTGGGATTATGACTTGTCTGGGTCTTTGGTGAGAGGCGTTGGGTCGTGGTTTTGACATTTTATCGTCGCGAAACTATCATTCAGAGTGCTTCAGCAATGCAACAAAATATGGACGTTAGAGCTAATGCAGCACTCGAAAAAAAACATTTGACGGAAATCCAACTTCCTAATTCACATTAGATTTTATTATAAAATAATAATGCATGTTACAAATTATATATAAATTAACAGATGAGTGTTTCATAGTATTATAATCGATACTATCTGCGAATATGTATTTCTAAAGCCCGGCATACACGTAAGGACGCGACTGAGTTTTAGTGTTTTTTATTTGCGACGTTTTTTTGTGAAAATCCGTGTACATGTAATAACCCCCTCCAGGGGCGCATACACGTAACGATGTATGCAATCTTGTTGGTAGCGGCTGGAACTGCAGGCACTGCCTGGCGGAATCCTGTGGAACTATTCGAAAATGGCGGAGTTGTCTGCTCATCAATGGCGAGCTATGGCATTAAGCATATCATAAGATCATCCGACGTCGTCTGCAGAGAAGAGAACGTCATCGTTCATGCTGGACGATACAGTGGTTGTTAAGGCAAGACGAAGAAGGTGCTTTTAACAATCTTGTGCAAGAGTTCAAGCATGACCGACAACGTTTAATTTCGTGAGTTCCTCAGAATGGACTTTAGAGATGTTCAACCCCTAGGTGGATTTGGTTTATCCTGCCATCATAAAACAAAATACAACGATGCGAGCGTGCATAACACCAGCCGAACGTGTTGCAATCACGTTACGTTTCCTTGCCACAGGTAAGCATAATATATATATTTTTAGTTAAACTAAAACAATTATTTTGTAGTCATATGTTCGCCTTGTAAGTTGTATAGTGTGCCGATCAACGAGCCTCATTCTTAATATAAATATGTTGTTTTCAAAATAATCTTAATAACCTTTTGTAAAATAGATCCATATTGTAACTTCCTACGACTTAGTTATTTCACGCTGTGCAACCAAAATTATTTCTCGCTGTGCAACTAAAATTGTTGGAAAAGTTTATTTTAGTGAAATACTTCACAAGAAAACACCGTACAGCGGAAACACTGTTATATCGACATTGAACATCCGGGCGATTATTATCCAATGGAAGATTATTATAACGGCGCTTGGAAATCATGAGTTTAGGAAATATGTTAAGGTGTGTGCTACTTTCGTAGGGAAAAAGCAACAATCGATATATTTTAACGCTGAAAACACTGTTCTGTTATGACTTCAAGCATATCATCTTGTGACAGTCGCCAAAAAGCAAGATTTTGTTATACCACTACCTGAAGCAGGATACCGATAAACAATGTCTGGGTGCATGTACTAAAAACGGAGAAACGTATATATCAAGTTGTGTTGCAGGATAATCGTTCAAAAGTCTTTCATACCTGTACCGTGTGCACGCAAGTACCATAGGTGGGATTGTGATAGAGACATGCCAAGCGATTTTGGATGCTCTACGAGACCAGGAAAAAACTAAACCTGTTCAAAGTATGCAATTACATAGGAAAATAATATCCTCCTATGAATCCTCGCAAGCATAATTACTCACATAAACACAGTAAGTATACCCACATAACAACAAACCTGTTATTTTATTTTATAAAAACACACATTTATGGGCTTTGTCTACCTCTGCATAGGTACAAGTTTAGATCAGAGCAACGAAATGCCAAAGGTGACTTTGCCAATGTTTCACTGTTAACAGTTTTCAGTAGTTGTCAGCCACCCAAGCATCCTTCGTCTTCCCTGCATCCATGCTGATGAACAGCACAGAAGACGACTGAGTCTGGGAATGTGAAGGCATCTGGGTTGTTGCGAGGGCTTGCTGCTGCCGAGGAGGCCTGGAAGTCGGTGTCACGGGTAGAAAAAGCCGCATTTCTGTCTGTTTGGATATAGCTCAAAGGAGGTTGTGTTTCTAACATCGCGTCCTTTGAATGCTTTGGCACAGTCTTTTTGTTGATGGGTGCTCACGACTGTCCTGATTTGTCTCATCTTCGGATCCGGACTTCTCTTTTGCTACTTCTGGAACGATGCTTTCCACTACTTCTTCTTCCGCTTCGTCCACGGCCGACTCCTGTTGCGATTGAGATGACACGGGTGACATGGGCATCTGTAGAAAATAAAATAATTTCATTAAGCCAAAACTAAACGTGATTTCTGTGTAGGGATTTAATCAAGAAAAAATCCTAATTACACATCTGTATAAGACAATAATGGTATATATATTAATGAGAAAACCATGACGTGTGTGAATACCTGACGTAAACGAAATTACTATTTTTCATTCCATTGTCCTCGAACCCAGGAACTGTGGTTGGCTATAGCGGATGGATTCTACCAGAAATGGAATTTCCCCAACTGCCTGGGTGCAATCGATGGAAAACACATCACCATGCGCCCTCCCAAACTTAGCGGTTAGCAGTTTTTCAACTGTAAACATTCCTTTAGTATAGTTCTGATGGCTGTCGTTGACAGTGAATACAACTGTATGTATGCCTATATAGGATCAAATGGCCGCGTCTCAGACGGGGATGTCTTCGGACAGCGCTCCATGAAGGAGGCACTGGAGGAGGACAGTTTGGATATTCCACCACCAGCTTGCTTACCCGGCACAAACGAAAAGTGTCCTTTTATATTTGTTGGCGACGAAGCTTTCCCTTTGAAAGAAAACCTGATGAAACCCTATTCGCGACGGAATCTTGTACGTGAGCAAAGGTGTTCAACTACAGGTTATCCCGATCCAAGAGGATGGTCGAAAACACATTTAGAATACTGGTCAACAGATTCTGCATATTTTTTACCACAATTGCCCTGGAGCCAGAGAAGGTTTAATGTAGGGTGCTCACGTCATATGCACTGCACAACATGCTGAGGAATAGGAGCGAAGAGTACATGTCGACAGTCTGCATCGACGAGGAGCATCCCACAGAAGGCCGAGTGGTGCCTGGAGCGTGGGGAGCAGAGGGAGGACTGCAATCCAGCATGTCGATGTCTCGGTCAGGAAATGTTGCAGTAGCTGCGAAGAAACACACGGACATGCTCTGCCAGTATTTTAGCTCCGACGCTAGTTCCGTGTCGTAGGATGACAACATGATATCGTCGAAAGATATGTCGTAGAATGATAACATGATATCGTAGAAAGATGGACACCAGTGACTCACGGTATGCTCTTATGAAGAAAGCAGTAACTGAAATGCACATCTTGTATATATGCACATATAGTCTCACATAGTCATTGAAGGCCGTCACGTCTGCTTTGGTGCTGTATATGAAATGTGTTAATTAATGCACAATGATCACGATTATGCATTTTGTTATTTTCCAAGTTCACGGGTAGACTGGTAATATAGCATTATTAAGTAATTTTAACAACCAAACTTCAAATTGTTATCTTCCCATGAACGGATTACTTTCTTTCAACTTTGAAGGATGTGGTGTGTAATATGAACATAATTAGCAATACACAAAAATATATGGGAATTCTTAAAACATTCCTGGACTAGGCCGTGAAAAGACTAGCACCTGGCAGGGCATGTAATTTGAGAGTACAAAATCATGTGACTACGTGTTGCAGTCTTGCGAAGAAGAACAATTACATCTTTTGCTTGTTTTTTTTAAACTGTTTTCGGAGGAACTGCATATTCTTCGTCAGCCGCTCTTGCCTTGTTGTCTTGCTTTTTGGGCCGCTGCCGCTTTTTGTTAAGCGGAGAACCCTTGTTAACTGTGTGCGCAGGGAGGTGGCGTGCCGTATGACATCTGACACTGCGAGAGAAACTAAAACAAATGGCCGATCTCACATAAAAGGTGCACGTTTTATGGTATTTTTGTAATACTCCTCATATGAACGAATAGCTCTGACTCCACGAATTATGACCTCACGAATTATTAAAAAGATTTATCCTTGCTCCAAAAGTTGTTCATATGCTGTAATATCCGTTAATTTCGCCGTACTCAACATTCACCGCATTAAGATCTCGTGCAAGCCGCTGAGGTCGGTAAAATATAATATATAATATAAATAATAAGGTTGGTAAAATATATGTCATTAATAATACAGCATGGAACATTTTTTCATGATAAGTTACATAAATAAAAACCAAAGTTACGTTCTTTTCCAGATATGATTATTATGAAATTGTTAAATCGATTTGTCCTATTGCGTACGGCGAAATATATTATACCATATCTACAAACACATAAAATATTATATAATGCTAAAAAAAATATGGGCCACCGAGAGGTACAGCTAGAACCAGAGAGATTATGTTCAAATTCCTACAGGGCAATCGATACACGGACGCTAGCGAAGAACACCCAACATATCAAACGCGGACACTCGGTGACACAGAAACGCTAGAATTAGGCGCCTATTTAACATTACAATATGAAACGTGGACATTTGTCAAATCCGATTTAGCAGGAAACCTTCAAAACGCAGTTTTTCCTAGTGATTATTATTCGTAGAAAATATCGAGTTGATTAATTGAAGAAGTATTAAATTGGAGCTCGTAGGTCTGCGAAAGCTTGTCTACGCGTTTAGAAATAACGACTGTTACGACGACGGCCAACGCATAGGTCGAACGTCGACCCACCCGCGCAAGACGGCCCTATAAAGAAGCCGAGCGACAAATCCGGTCACGAGTTTCATTAAGTTGCCGCGATTATGGACTGGACGTCAGCAATGTGGCTTCGGCGACGGGGTCCGTTTGACAGACCGTTTGACAACGCGAGGTCAGCGGCGTCGCGCGTAGACACGCGAGGCAGCGCGTTAGCCCACCAGGTCGTCACGCCGTGCGCACGTGATGTGGCGGTCTTCTCACTGCGTCTCTAGACGCTGGCCACATAAAACACGTAACTGGATCTTTAAAACTTGGTACTGCCTCTACATATGCATTAATTTCTTGCCAGGTGAAAATATAATAACTAATATTGAATAACTACAATTATATACGGCCATTGTGTTTATAAATATATAAACACCTAATCATAACCATGTTGTTGTGCACACGGCCACGCATGCGCAGCTACGATAGTCCTGCGTTCTTTCCGGTGGAACCGGTTTTTCAAGATGAAACACTGCAGAACATAACAAGTTTGTCATTCGCAGTATTATGGTTGACGGTTTTCCGAAATAAATTCGTTCGGGTGGGACCATTCCAGTCCATCGGATACGAATATGCGTGGAAATCATACAGATGGTGTTCCTTTTTCGTGACTGTCTGACTGTCAAACAACGCTTAATCTGTCGTATTCGTTAACTGCTCTTTCGCATCCTTGCCCCACTTCTAATGAACCCATGGCCTGTCAGTGCGCGTCAAGGAAGAACGTGAACATACGATCTTTTCGCTAATTACGTGACCCGTCGGCGGTCAAACATCTTACTGGACATCACGCAAATCAATTGCTCGCATGTCCAGTTTGACCGAGCCAGAGTGCACGCCAAGTGAAGTGTTGCCAGCGCTGTCGCGTGGCATCGCCATATGCCGCCTCGACTTATATATAGAATATCAGCTCTGTCAATTCACTTTCACGTGTTGTGTAAACATTAACTACTATACCAGAACAGGTCCTAGGAAAGGGGCATAGGTAGAGATAGAATGGCGGGAGATGGTGTATGCTTTTAGGAGGGATTCACTAAGAAACCCAACAAACCAAGAGATGATGTTGACCTATATTTTCTATTGCACAATCGATATAATTCGTATTTAGTTATAACGTGTCAGAGGCATACCGGAAGTCAGCAGCAACCCCGGTGTGTAGAATGTGCACCTGAATGGTCTCCTCGAATTTACCAGCGGTGTGGCTGTTATTTCAGTGTGAATCTATTGTTCCCTAAAACTCTTCATGTTGAATGTATTTTGCTTAGACGGAACGTTTGTAGTACATGTTTACCAGTGGACGTAAACGGAAAGAACTAAGACATGTTCCAAACCGGACCATCACGACTAGGTCCTATCGATGGATGTGAACCTCACATTCTCTCCGACCTTCGTCATTTTGAACATACAACGAGCATCTGCGAGTGCTATATTTGTGGGTATAATGTAACGATGCTGTGTGTTATCTAACATTTGGTAAATATTGCTATCACGACTGTCAACAACCAAGGCATCCTGTCAGAGGACGTGCATTTTTGCTAGTAATAATATTTAAAATATTAAATTATATTTAAAATAAAAAAAATCAATACTGTAAAATATAAGGTAATGTCATGTATACGTGAGAAGAAGTGCCTGCATCAAAGCAGGTAGTGGCGGCGAAATAAGTTAGTTTTCGGTGTTTTCCGGAATGCCGTTAATGTTTGTGCAGGTCGGGCACATTTCGGCAAGTCGTTCTAAAATCGAGGACCAGCTTCTAATGCTGGCTTACATGTATCCCACTACAACTACGAAAGTTTTGAGAAAACTCAATCTCATCTCAAGATACGTGTAGTCCCTAAATATGTTGTTGTTGTTCGTTTTATATTATTATATTTGTATTGATTCATAGTTCGCCATCTAGCATCGACAGTAGGCCTACACAGGTTACGTGATCAGTTGTGTAAATTAAAATATTAAATATCGCCTCTCTTTTAGTTAGTGTACATTAGCTGAGTATTACGTCAGTCGAGTGAATATTATATAATTCGTAGTACTCGTGATTGTTAGAAACTTAATTCATAAGACGATGACGCAATACCAAGAGGTGACAATGACAACACGACTCTAAGAGAGTCGTGTCGCTCTGATAATAGACTATATTTAATTAAATTATGTGGCGATTCATTAATAAATAGGTCAATGTAGTCACCGGTATCAGAATGTCATACGGCGCTATTTATATACATCTTGCTCGTAAAACGTTACATGTGCATGCCATAATGTTGTGTTTTGATATCTTTTTAGAGCTAATTGATTGATTGGATGGTCGACGGATGAACTTAAAGACAATTTTCTGTTTTAAAGTGTATTGTTTTAGGACAGATAATAAAGTATTTTTGATTTGATTTGATAGTTAAACGGTATACCCATGCTGTTAATTGCATTGGCTCGATCAGCTAAAGTCCGTGCCAAGATGTATTTTAATCTTCACGTTCGTTGAGGTCACAGTGTGTGCGTGTATGCGTGTGTGCGTGTGTGCGTGTGTGCGTGTGCGCGCCTGTGAAGCTGATCAAATTATTGCGTACACAGCACTTAGATCTATATAATGATTGGTTGAAGGTTAAAAAAGAAAAGAAATTACTTCTTTAAGTGCGCAGTTGAGACTATTGGGAAATACCGTCTGAATAACACGGTGCTGAGACGAAGTATTGAAGTTCAACTACACGAGGAGGACGGAACATAATTATTATCACTGTTATTCTAGCATATAATGCAGGCTTGGGAATTTTATTGATTAAGAAAAGGGAATTTGAGATCGTTACGTTTCCTTTTTGCTTTCGTTTGCGCAAGTAGCCGTTAATTACCTTGCGAATGACGCAGTTCTGCGTGGCCATTCTCTGGTTATTGTCGCCGGAAAGACCGTCATGTCAAAAAAAGTTGTCGCCGGTGTCGGAATGTCATACGGCGTTAATTAAAGGGTGTATCGTGTAGATTACGTTGGCGATCAATTAAAGGTTGGAAGGCGAGAATACAATAAATAATTCATTCACGTTTAGCCACGAAAAAAACACATTTTCATAAACAAAATAGTGTACGGTGTGGTTAGTTCTGTTGTACTTTGACACATGAGGATTATTTGTTTATTACAGTGAATTGACAATTTCACTTTGCCATGGTTTTGCTGATCGTGTTTAAGTGCACTTGGAACTGAGTAAGCCAAAGTTGTCCGCGATGAAGACTTGCTCCAAATTTACGTTTGATGAGTTAGTAAGATATTCACTACATTAAAAACACCCGGACGGTAAGCGGGAAGAACGGCACTGGCCTATGGGCTGTTTCATATCAAGTTATAACCTTTGTGCCCGTCCACACTCGTAACGTTTCACTTTGCATGGACTACAGGATGTCCTATTTGGGATTTTACGGGGGATGTGGCAATATCACAGAAGGGTAGTTTCATTTGTAAAAACGGCAGTTTTCAAGAGAACAAATACATACATGCACATACGCACGCACGCACGCACACACACACACACACACACACACACACACACTTGCCATACCAATTGTCGTAAAATGGACCTTGGTCCTCTTAAGTTAAACCGAGATCAAATATATAAGTTTTAGGCATTGAATGGCTACGAAAATATTGATACAATTTTGATTATGAATTTGCTCCCAAAATGTACTCCCTGTTATAAGACTGAAAGCAGTTTGCTCTATTATGGAGAACGCTGCCCTGTCTACAACGGAAAGTATGTTCTTGTGTATTTGTTCCCAGAACTGTTTTCTTTTTTAACAACATTTATCTTTGCCATTTTACGAATTTCCTCTAACATTTATTTTAATGAAAAATACCCATTTTGATACCTGACAGTCACTAGAGCATTGCCCTGTTCTAGTGCAGTTGGCCCACTTCCACACGGATTTTGACCACAACTAGTTGCATTCTATGAGGAAAAAATCTGGAATTTCCTCTCAATAAATTGCAATTTTTTTATGTTTACCTTTTTACCATGGAACTGCCCTCTTAGGGATTTTTCTATTATGGCCAATATTGCACACTGTGTTGTGAGTCTTTTCAAATACACTCACAGAAAGTGCAGGATTTGGGGAGTTAGTTGGCCTGTCTGGGGGGAGGTGAAGAGGGCAATGCTCCCCATTTTGTATCTTAAAAACGGCCTGGTTGAACTTTCTTGTTTGGAAAGAAATGCAAATAAAAGTTGCGTTGTTCGAACGTGTGTTGTTTTCGTAGATATAATATTTATAATTACACAACATATCATGAACGCTATATTTGGGTAATGTATGCATAGTACTTCTTGGTGTCAATTTTGATATTATATCTACAGACTAATATTTCTTCATGGAATTTATAGGCTTTTTTATTTCAGTCGTAGCTGTATTAACTACCCCTGTAGTGTTTGTAGTTTTCGATATTTCCAGTTCGCCTATATATATATATATATATATATATATATATATATATACATATATGCATATATTTGTATATATATATATCCGTCATGGGTTTTTTCTGGACGGTTTTCCTTGTTTGTCATGGGAACACATCGATCGATAATGCTCTCAATGTGGTATTTTAATAGGTTCAAACATTTGTTTTATACTGATCTATTTTTCGCTAACGTGGTCGTAATAAGCGACACAAGGTGGTTGCCATGAGAATCAACGATAACTTGATCGTATTAAAAGGCTTGTTTGTCACAACCGTAAACACAACCGTGATCGTAATAAGCGACACGATAATCTGCCATAAGAGTCAACGCAATGTGTTTATGTCTGCTGTAATAGACTTAATCACTGTACTAACTAATCGGTGTAGACAACGTCTGACGCGTGGCTGTATTCAATAATTCACATCACGCTACGAGCAGACCTCTGTCAACTTGCGACTTTCACATCGATTGTCGTTCAGTTTAATTTGCAAATCTGCAAGACATCTAAGCTTATTAACACAATCGTGAAAGTCGATGGTGTTTAATCAATAACCAAGCGAACACTCTGCAGAAGAAACAGTACACACATGGTATAGGCGCTGTTCTTGTATAACGCGTTTGTTTTTCTTTAGGAGAAATTTCAACACCAACACAACTTCTATGGGAAGCATTAAGCAAGGTTGCAATGAATACGCAAATGTCGTTTATATGATTACTCGCACCACTATCTGTAAACACGTGCGCATTTGCATAACTCAGTGAAGTGTTTCTCTCCTGCCGAACCCTTTTGTATAGCAACGCATAACCGCCTCCCATAGAAATTGCGTTTTTGTTAGAATGAAATGGTATGTGTATGGGGAAGGGTAAACAGCACACCTCTGGGTGATATCCGAACTGTGCTGCGTAAACCAGTATACAAGACCTACCCAATTACCCTACCTCGACGTAGACGCCACTTACATCCTCTACGGTAATTGAGTCCGTGGCAGGGGCCTACTCGATGGGTGGCTCCCGACTGTTGCTATATAAGCAGGTTCATTCATCATCGTGTGCAACAGGATGAACGCAATTAATTAGTTCTCCGACATTTCCATTCCCGGAAGTGGCGAACCTACTGGTAATACCATTGTTACAATGTGTATCTGTTTACCTTGGTAATTACAATTGTGTACCTTTCCTTGGGGGATGATCAAGGACATTGATATTCACAAATGGGTCGCTGTAGTAACATAACGATTTCCATGGTAAATTGACCGTGATGTGAATTTACTATGAAGTATTCTGAACCCATAATAATGGAGTGTCGTAACCTCCCTGTGGTCCTTTGATTTCAATTTTTCGAACACCTAGTTTGACCGATACCTGTTGTAGTATTAATATAATACTCATGCTCTAAACATTTTGCAAGGCACTGGGTACCAACTTATTCCTTGTTGCTCAACGGTGTCAACTTAAGTTGTATGCCCATTCTTTCATTATGTTACACTCCTGCGACATGGAAACCAAGTTTCCTTTGTCATAACAATGTAACCGTCATCTTTCGTGTTACTGCTAAGTGCCCATCGGGTCTATCCATAGTTACTTCGCTCCAACCGTTTTCTTTGTACAAATCATAACGCAATTTTACTACGATAGCCATAGCATGCACTGCTGGGAACAGATTATGGGTGGTATTCAACTTCCTAAAGCAAGAGGGAGTGCGTTGTGGGTCGTGCTAAAAGGACAGCTCACCAAACCAGCCATTGAGTAGAGCGTCATTCCAGTATTTTCGAAAGCCAAGAATGACTGAACAGTGATCGACGGAAGCTGTAACATGCAGACACTGATAAACATGGTGTGACGTTCGAACCACTACCAAATGCGAAACATTGGAAAGATACGTAGGTATTTAGTCGCGATTACTGCCCAGGTCTCGTCTACGCTTTTGTGATCGCCGGAAGCTGTAACATGCAGACACTGGCAAACATGGTGTGTCGTTCGAACCACTACCAAATGCGGAACATTGGCAAGATACGCAGGTATTTAGTCGTGATTACTGCCCAGGTCTCGTCTACGCTTTTATCACCTCAAAGCTGGATTTAAGGTGACGATGAATTACTGAGTGACCTTTCTGCATGCCAGCTGGCCAAGCTAAAACGCGTGAAACACTATTGCCCCCGCGTGCGCGCGTGTGTGTGTGCGTGCGTGCGTGTGTGTGTACATAGTACATAGTACCTGTCAATTTTCATAGTTCACAACAACAAAAGAAATGTAAAACAATCATAACTATTGTTTCACATTAGGTAGCGTTGGCGGATTCACATGGCGTTCCGGTACACTGGGAGAGTTGTCGTGTGAACGCGTTTACACTCAGTAAGCATTTTCGCCGAAGTAGATTTAGTCTGACGCGAGTGCTGTTGAACAGAGTTAGACAGCACTTCGGCCGCAAATCGACCTCTTCATAATTTGGTCTAAATAGGCAAAACGACAATGAAAGAGCCGTGTTATGTGTTTACAAGGCACTTACGGTGTAAAACGACTACTGCGTGAGGCAGGTAGTGCACCACAGCACGCAATGTCCTGTTTTTAATATTATATAAATTAATGCCCATAACGATTTGGTAGTTATAGTGATTGGATATGCATATGAAAACAACATCACCATGCGAAAATGTATGAACCCCAATAATGCTTTCTGCTAGAAGACTAACAATTTATTGTTTTATTGAAAATGTAGCCTAACATATTGCCTGACAGATATGCTCAGTATTATCGTAAAAGATATGTTCTGCGTATTATGACCACTTAACACAACCATTTAAGGCAAGTGGCGTACTAACGCCATTCAATAAAAAAAAATCATCGTTTCCGTTGACCCATTTTAAATTAGAAGAGTTTCTTCGACATATTGAGATTATAATATAATTGCAGAACAAATTCAGTACATCCTTTCTTGGAAAATATTCACCAGATCGACGGACTTAGATGGCACCCACAATTTGCACACGACGTCATCCGAGAAAAACACAAATGGCACCACCTAGAAACGTGTAGAATAACTTACGCGTTTGGGGTTTGCTGCAGTGTAACTATGGTTATGGAGAAACACTTGAATTCTACTGCTATATGGGTAGATCTATACTTGGCACCTCAGCATATTATGATTGAGTTAGCGGACAAGTTTTTGCAAAACGTTCTTTGAATGAAATATCAAAGAACGCAAAGGTTAGAAGTAAGCAAAGAAAAATGCATAGAAAGTGTAGATCAACACATGGTTTGAACACTAAATAATAATAACAAGGCAGCGGAACTCCTACGGGAAGAGCTTAATTTCGCACCAGTCGGCACTGAAATGCGAAGTCCGAAAGGCGTTCATCGATCGGACGTCCAAGCCACCTCCATTTGTATGTTTTCAAGGCTTCTGCGACGTCGTATGAAGGTTGTGTGAACCGTGTTGAAAGTTGTACACCTTTTGTAAGCAACTCTCCAACTTTTTTGCCCATTTTCGGAAAAACACGCCCACCACGTCTATGTTTCTGCATTCGTGGGCAGAACGGACGGTGTTTGCAGACGTCCTGGCGGTAGAGGTTAGACCCATTCAACACTCTCTGTTTTCCCATGTACGCCGCCTATTCCAGGTAATGCCTTCCAGTTAACGACGGCTATAACGACACAATTTTGTGGAAGGCCTAGATCGTCAATAAATCACGATATACACGGCATCAAACAAAATTATTTTCCAAATAGCAACGTAAAACACCGGCGAAGTTGTCTCCATGTGTATTGGAACAGGTGCAACGATGAATTCAAAATACGAACTGTTTTGGCCAACATTTTTATCCAGTACATGAAAAACATTTATAACTGTTTCTTCAGCCGGTTTACCTCATCCCAAATCACGTTCTTTTATTTCCAAATAAGTATTATATGAATAGTTTAAATAATATCCGCAGTCGGTTTAATTAAAAAGTGCGTAGATATGTTTAAATAGTCGAACGGTTTTAGTAGGCGAAAGCATGGACTTTGGCTACATCTGGCAACTTGCCAAAAGCAATTGCCGACACAACATTTAGCTTTATACTCACCCACGAGTGTTTAGAAATTAAAGATAGTCGATAGTATCAACACAGAAACACGTGCATAATCCTATCGCGCATTCACAAGAAACATTCCAAATTAAATACTTACTTGATTTGATCAATATACGTCAGTTGTTTTTGATTTGATTTTTTGTCAACTATTAAATAAATTAATATTTTTTGTGATGATTTTGCCAAAGCTACATACACAACGTTGCACTAATGAGCTAGCATGTAATAGTGGATAATAGGTAGGCTTGCTTTTCCGCTAGCGAAACATGTCGGTTTGAGAAGGCAGGTTTAACTGGCAAACATTTATTACTTGATGCGAGAAAACGTCTTATGCAATGCTTTATTTAGCCAATATATCTCAACTATACTGGTGTGAACAATTGCTAATGACGAAAGGAACGTTGATACAACAGAAATGTGATTTATGAGAAGAATGCTCAGAGTATAATGGACAGTTAGGAAATATATGAGCGAAAATCGCAGAACAGCAAGCACCAAGAGGAAGATCGTGTGCACGATCAGGAAATAACAAGCAGGATGTACAGGCCATGTGGAGAGAACGAGAAATACAGATCTTGTGACAACGGGAAAGACTGAGAGGGAAAGAGCCAGATATGGGCTGACCGGTAGCTACTTGTGTTTGTTTTCCCAATTGTGTACACCATTAAATATAAAACAGCAATGCAGCTTAAGTGTACATAATATATAACGTAACTATGTAACGCAAATGTTACTGTAATATATATTATATATATGTATATGTATATATATATATATATATATAAAGCACTCGCAGAACAACTTCGTTGGTATGTCTTATAGATTGTTGTGTGTTTTCGTTTATATTTATTTTCAATGTGATTATGTTTATGCTAGTTTGAAAAAATTAGGTTGTAAAATATATGGTGTAGGATACTCATATTAATTTTAGCAAATAGTCATTATAATTGGGGTCACATTGGAGGTTTAATAATTGTCATAGAATTAAAACCCTCGACAGTTTAATAGCCTGGTTAGGAAGGAGCACAACATATAATTGTTGCAAGATATCTGGGTAGTGAAGTGTCATTATCGCTGGGCGCCAGCAGCAGAATCAGCAACAGATGACGATCATGATGATGATGATGATGAAAAGAAACCTACTCTCTGAGGATTTTTACTGCAACCGTTTAACCAACAAAAACACATTTACATGATGTTATTATTAAATGTTTCGAAACGCAATTAGTTGTACACCTTTTGTAAGTAACTCTCTATCTCCTTCGCCCACATTCAAAAACAACATGCCCAATCTGTCTCAGTTTTGTCAGTCTGTCTTTGTGTCTGTCTGTCTGTTTGTCTGTCTGTCTGTCTATCTCTCTCTCTCTCTCTCTCTCTCTCTCTCTCTCTCTCTCTCTCTCTCTCTCTCTCCTCTCTCTCTCATCTCCTCTCTCTCTCTCTCTCTCTCTCTCTCTCTCTCTCTCTCTCTCTCTCTCTCTCTCTCTTCTCTCTCTCTCTCTCTCTCTCTCTCTCTCTCTCTCTCTCTCTCTCTCTCCGCCCCCTCTCTCTCTCTCACTTCTCTGTCTCTCTCTGTTTGTTTCTCTGACTGTCTCTTTGTTTTGTCTGTCTGTGTGTCTGTCTGTATGTCTGTCGGTCTGTCTATCTGTCTGTCTCGCTGAGGGTTAGCCTGATACTGGTCCTCGATTTTGTGCTTTCCTTCTGCTCCTGGTTTTTTTCCACACTGTCGTCTTCACTCTCGTCTATCTCTCGCTCTCCACGTCTCTCCCATTGCCGCCAAATCTCTCTTCACACATCTTCCTATGTCATTCGTGGTCTTCCTCATCTCTCTCTGCTGTCCAGTCTGAATGCACCAGGTCTCTTTGTTAGCTATCCCCCTTCCACTAGCCAACTTAACACGACTCTTCACCAGCGATATCCTGAAACCCTCTTTCGCACCAACCTCATCCCACAACTCCTCCATAAGTATTACTGCTTCAAGCGATGTCTACCGTATACAACAAAGACGGCCTGTAGTGTGCGCAGCTGGCCGGTGACAGCACGCGTTACGGGAGGCAGGAGCGACTGCAAGTGGCCGTCATCAGATGACCGTTGGTTTTGCGCGGTGGCGACAGGCGTGTCAACGCTCGAGCCGACCAATTGTCGCAGAGGGGGTGGCGTCTTGTGTCGTCACACCGATCGCGATGTCATATAAAATAGCGAGCAACACGGGTTGCGGTCGCATTGTGCTTGCGTGTCGCCAAGGATATAATGCTCGAGTCGTCCGAGCTGCTGCAGCCGGACCAGCCGGATAAAGAGCCAGAGACGGCAGCCGATTACGTCATCATCTCCGCCTCGTCGTGAGACCCACTGCCACTGCGTGCGGCTTCATGCGGAACCCAGACTGTGCGATCCTTCACTGAGCCCCTCGACCGCTGTAGCTACGCGCCAACGATAATTCGGTACGTGCTTCGTGTAGATGTTCCCTCTACCCCTGGGTGAAGCTGGTTTCCCTTCTGTTTTGTTCCCGTCTCTGCTCCTGCACTGCCGTCTCCACCGCCAGTCTCCACCCCTTCTCTCTCGCTCTCGTTCTCCGCTGCACTCACAATCCCGCTAAATCTATCTTTATACAATCCTCTAATCTATGTCGTGGTCATCCTCTTCTCCTGTATACATCCACAGTGAGGGCATCCACTTTCGTTGGCAGCTCTTCCCATTCGTCCCACGTGTCAAGTCCACTGTAACCAAACACTTTGGTTGTGTTAACACATACCGAAGTACTTATCTTTTTAATATTGCTTTTGCTCCTTTGCGTATCTCTAATGACAACTAAGGCGCTGTGCACCGGTTTTGTTTTTGATGCGTCTCTGTGGTCGGGATTCCGAAGACGTTGTTGCATTGAAAGTTTTTATATTGTTTTGCACCACATTAATTATTTTGATTAAAGTGTATGCGTGGCAATTCACTTGTCCTTGTAAGAATCGTTAGCAAAGCACTAGGGCAGAAGGTAGAACACTTCTAAACTTGTAATAAAAAAATGTGTCGACAATTTGCGGGAGGTTGTGACCACCCATTTCTCTTCCGAGCTCATTCTCGCTGTTGTCTCCTAACCACTGTTTGTCTTTGGCGTTTTTCTTCCCCGTTGTGGAAATCCATTGTGGAATTCTCGAACGTACTGATTTGGATTTGTCTACTCTCCATTGTGGCTCGCCTGTTCTGCTCAGGTCAGATCCCCCGTCTGGTTCTGCGATGTCGACTCTCAATTGCCGTTGGATCCTATGTAGATGTCACTTGTTTTATTCATCCTCTTCATTCGTTGTCCAACTGTCTGATCTGCACAACTCCAGCGGAACAACTGTCGCATTGGACATGTGTGTATGGTGTGGTCGTTTAGCCGATCGAAGGAAAGGGTTCGAATCTACATACCGATCGCCGTTTCGGAAGTTGGGAAATTTCGTTTACCCCACGTTGCCTGTGTTTATTCAGTAGAATCCGATGATCCTTCTACCCGGTGTCTACGTCAGGGGAACTAAAAATGGTTTCCATGTGAAATCTGTTTAAAACATACTCTAATTTTTATGAACCTGCTGATTCTCAGAAATAGTTATTTTTAAAAAGGTCTCTCTCTCTCTCTCTCTCTCTCTCCCTCTCTCTCTCTCTCTCTCCCTCTCTCCCTCTCTCTCTCTCACTCTCTGTCTGTCTGCCTGTCCGTCTGTCTGTCTCCCCCCCCTCTCTCTCTCTCTTCTCTCTCTCTCCTCTCTCTCTCTCTCTCTCTCTCTCCTCTCTCTCTCTCTCTCTCTCTCTCTCTCTCTCTCTCTCTCTCTCTCTCTCTCTCTCTCTCTCTCTCTCTCTCTCTCTCTCTCTCTCTCTCTCTCTCTCTCTCTATATAATATATATATATATATCCCTCTCTCTCTCTGTCTGTCTGCATCCCCCCCTCTCTCTCTCTCTCTCTCTCTCTCTCTCTTTATATATATATATATATATATGTGTGTGTGTGTGTGTGTGTGTGTGTGTGTGTGTGTGTGTGTGTGTGTGTGTGTGTGTGTGTGTGTGTGTGTGTGTGTGTGTGTGTGTGTGTGTGTGTGTGTGTGTGTGTGTGTGTGTGTGTGTGTGTGTGTGTGTCTGTTTGTCTGTCTGTCTGTCTGTCTGTCTAAATATTCATATGTATGTCTGTCAGCCTCTGTCCGTCTGGCTGGCTGGCTTTCTGTTTGTTTCTCGGTCTCTAACACGGGCTTAGCTAGTCTTTTCGTAATATCAGTTGAAAGAGTGCACTGCGTTTAACGCATGTGATCAAACAACGCAGACACAAATAAACGAATACCGTTCGTGGACGTGCGGACGTGCGGGGCGGGCGGACGGGCGGACGGGCGGACGGGCGGACGGGCGGGCGGACACACACACACACGCACACACGCACTTACGCACACACGCACACACACACACTCTCTCTCTCTCTGTCCGTGAAAATGGCACTAATTCGTCCGTTTCCAGTCAACGGCCGCCGCCTCAGTCGAAACCGAAATAATACACCATGACATCGCGTGTAAGACTATCATTAGCAATCTATAAGACTATAATTGTCTATCCATTTAGAACCATCTGTAGGTCGGATGGCGCTCTAACCCTGGGATGAACGTGCTAGATTTCATATTTTATGTTCGCTGAAATGTTAATTGGTCGTCACGACTTGTAGTACATAGATCATCTACCCGTTGTTTAAGGCTCCACGTCTGTACTCCAGACTGTCATAATTTAAGTTAAACGTATTATTGATTACGTTAGGTTCTACTAAAGATGGCGGAGTTCCCTCTGTTGACGATAGCTCAAATGTTAAAGGTTGACCGAATCGACGAATTGTATGGTCGTATGTTAATTATAAAGAGTTGTACAAGTCGTGTGCAGATAAAACAAGAACACTGCTGTATATAGCGTTAGGTAACTTGTAACAGAACTATAATTTAGTTTGTGTGTGGGTGTTTGTGCGTGCGCGTGCGTGTGCGTGCGCGTGCGTGTGGGTGTGTGCGCGCGACATAGCGAGAATGCGTATGTATGTACGTAAGTTAAACTTTTCCTGCTAGACGTTTTGTTTCTCATGCGCCAAACTGTCAGTGTTAGATCTACGACCCATGGGAAGAATAGTAACGTTTTTATTTTGTCGAAATAGTGGGTTTTTACTAGTCAAGTGCTCGTACCAGACTTTAAATGGTTACGTTATGCGTGTTTTCTATCATTGCTCAAAATTACGCAGTTTCGACCGTTCAGTTTTGGGACGTATTAAGTAACTCGACACAATTGTAAAAAATGTGCGTCATCTTTGACAAATGTCTGGTACGAATTCTTCCGGAAATCGTCTTCTGCGTCTGTATGTATGTAGAGCAACCGGAGGATGGACATTTTTGTTAGTGGTTCCAGTTGTCCAGATATTTACTGATGCTGCTGTGTTTACTATTGTAAAGAAGATTTGTCATAGCATTGATACATTCAGTATAAATTCAGTCCAACGTATATTTGAGTTCCTGTATGACAATGACAACGAAGTCGTAAATATCCACGAATCGGAATTGAGTCATATATTTGTACACCTGTGCCACACATCCACCGTCTGTGTTCTCTAACGCACCATTATTGTCATTATGATGATAATATTTATGTTATGCATCTGTGTCAAACTGGCGTAAAAAGATCGCACCCCGGTAATTATATCACGACACAGTCAAACAGTGTCGTATATCAACATTGGGTCTGGTCAGGCAAGACTTTTCGATTGTCTAATTTTAATTTAACGGTCCAAATTGTTTTAAATATAGGCCTACTGTTCTTAACATTGGAGTGACTTATATTATGTTGAAAGTTGCCTGCGAAATTGCGTTAAATAAGTGTAAGTCAGAAACTTCGTTCGCAGTTTGAATGTTGCGCCAGCAAACTGTTAAAATTGTAAACAAGACATTCGACTAATACACAACCACGAATGCACTTATTGTTGAGGCAGGCGTTACTAACCGCAAGGGTCTATGAAGTAAGGTCGTTTCAATACTCCTATTGGAAAAGTGGAACGAACGAACGAGTGAAAAGGTTTTATGCTAATAATAACCAGCCCTGGCAGATTCCAGAAAATCTCGCGTTAAGGTGGAGCATATATTAATAAATATAATAATACATTTATTCGTAGTAAAATTGTACAATTCGATTAAATCAATGTACATAAGTTACTGTGTATATAAAACAGTAAGCAATGAGCGCAGCTCATCAATGACTAAAAAGAAGTGCTACCCGCATTATCTATATTATGTAACACACCATGAGACTCTACATACTAGTTCATCATCTAGGCCCCTCCTTAAAACTTATTAGACTTCATTCAAAAGAATGTCATTGCATTAAGAATTTGGACATGATATAGCTAAAACTTTTAGACATATATGACTCACGAACTTGAAGGGCTAGATGAAAGAACATTTTCAAACTGAAGTTACTGCATTTCAAACAACTCTGCATAAATTGTACCATTCGATTCATAATTTGAATTTGAATCGGTAAACAGTCTGCTAAAAGTGGCACCATATTACAATGCGTGCAAACTGGTAGATAAGGTAACAGTTTTCTGATACCTTTGCGCCACGTAGAATAAAACATATCAAGATGTTTGTTTTGTAAGTTCCACAGACTTACACCATAGAAAGATGTACAGTACGACCTAAATAACTGACGTTTTATGCTTATATTACAAAACCAAAAATTAGCAGATAATGCATTTACATAGCATATAAAATCATGACACATCTTGTACCACAGCCTGGTGAGGGTCAGGACCGATAATGTGGCCTAAATGCGACCCTTTTGATTCTGTTTCACTTGTAAACCATCAAAGTAAAATGGCCAGTTGGTGTCACTGCCATATTTAATCAGTTGACATTTTGCCGGGTTAAATTGTAATCATATCCATATGCAAATTTTATACATACATCACACATTTTGTTAAATGCTTAAATGCATATATTGGTGGCGCTACCAAAGATATATCATCAGCATAGCCAACAGCACCACAGTACTTATGACCAATCATACAGCCGAACCAGACATGCAGAGTCTTTGTTAACATATCATCAATGTAGATAGAAAATAAAATGGTGGACAACACCCCACCCTGCTTCACACCGTTGGTAATGGAAAAATGCAATGACATGGAATTGTTCCATGATACATTTAAATGTTGATTAGTGTACATATGAAGTAAACATCTGATTAAAAGGGGGATTCATTCCTCTTTCCATCAGAAGGTTAAGACGTTTTTACATAATTTACTTTATCAAATGCTTTAGTAGCATCTAGTAACAACACGTAAACATCCGATGTGTTCTGCTGAAAATAGTTCACAGTCTCCATTATCGCAAATGTAAATAACATTTTAGCTGTACGTATGATGTTCTTTCTGGCGAGACTGTACATGCGAGTTTTATAGCTGAAATATTATCTCTTGTCTGATCTGTGCGATCTGAGCTTACTCGCTCCCAGCCATGCAGTCAACTTAGTTTAATAGAGGATGCAAGAGTGTTAGTCAGCCCGCGTGAACGGATGTCATCGTCGTCATTCACAATGGAATCAATCGAATAAAATGCATTCTTCATCAGTCGCTAGAGTTGTCTTGGCGGCAGACATTTGCGCGTCCTGCTGAAAGTATTCTGGTTACAAGTCACCCCCTACCAGTGGCCGTGCGTGCATGTGTGAGTGAGTGAGTGAGTGAGTGAGTGAGTGAGTGAGTGAGTGAGTGAGTGAGTGAGTGAGTGAGTGAGTGAGTGAGTGAGTGAGTGAGTGAGTGAGTGAGTGAGTGAGTGAGTGAGTGAGTGAGTGAGTGAGTGAGTGAGTGAGTGAGTGAGTGAGTGAGTGAGTGAGTGAGTGAGTGAGTGAGTGAGTGAGTGAGTGAGAGTGTGTGTGCGTGCGTGTGCGTGTGAGAAGAGAGCGAGAGCGAGAGCGAGAGCGAGAGAGAGAGAGAGAGAGAGAGAGAGAGAGAGAGAGAGAGAGAGAGAGAGAGAGAGAGAGAGAGAGAGAGGAGAGAGAGAGAGAGAGAGGAGAGAGAGAGAGAGAGAAGAGAGAGAGAGAGAGAGAGAGAGAGAGAGAGAGAGAGAGAGAGAGAGAGAGAGAGAGAGAGAGAGAGAGAGAGAGAGAGAGAGAGAGAGAGAGAGAGAGAGTTGACGATTAGGTTACGGCAGCATTTCTGGTCTACCAGCTTAACAAGTAAAATGAAAATACCACATTTCATCTAGCCTACAATGATGAAAAAGGCCACAGAAAGAGTGCAGGAAGACGCCCGGTGCTCATGATATTACGCCGGAAATATCTCAGTTTTGGAGTTACAGTTACTACGCGTCTTCTCGCATGTGTGACCCACGGCGTAAAAGCAAAGCTGGCGTCCTGCGAACAGCTATCTCGGTACGTGTCGTGGCGTCTGTCTGCATGTCCCCATTGGGCGAGGCGTTGTCACCGACGATGCGTTGTAGAAATGCCAATGGCGACTCGCCGATATAGCCAACGCTACAGGTGGAATAAGTAATCAACGCCTAGCTGTGTTATTTTACATAACTAAATTTGACTTAATTAAGTATTCCCAGTTTAGTGGTACATACGTGTGTGGGAAAAGGCCTTCTTGCTCGCTGTGTGTCCGTGTAAAGCATATGTCTTTTGTGAACCGTGTTGAAGGGCAATCAGTTGTACACCTTTTGTAAGTAACTCCCCGTCTCCTTCGCCCACTTTTCGGAAACACCACGTCTACTTCGTCTCCGTCTCCGCGTCTTTATGTCTCTCTGTCTGTCTGTCTGTCTGTCTGTCTGTCTGTCTGTCTGTCCATCTGTCTGTCCATCTGTCTGTCACACACGCACGCGTACACACACACAAACAAACACACGCACGCACGCATGCACGCTCGCACGCTCGCACGTACACACACACACACACACACACACACACACACACACACACACACTCATTTACTCTCTCACTTAGTCATTCGATCACTTTTCGGTGGGACACGTGCGACTCCAGATGCGTCTTACAATTGACAACACGCGGGAGACGTAAAACGGTGGATTCGTTTTATAGATTGTACATTCATTGTACGACGGGTGGCCATCGACCGAATGGTAGCAACTCAAAGATTTCAACAAATATTGTTAGCAAATGAACTAACATTTGTATGTGTTCTTATTGTTACTGAAAAGTCGTACCTCGTTTTACGGCCACCTTGGTAATGCAGCCATATCGCAATTGTAGTCGCACAAGGACAGTCCGAAATCGTTTCCACAAGAACGTACAGGAAAACTATAGGAAATTAGTCCGACTAATATATGATCACCTCGCTAATTAGGTCACTTTGGCCCTCTCCCGAGGGGACCTCAGTAAGGATGTTCCAGTTCGCACTAGTGTTTCACGCGAATATAAACATTATTGTAGATTGCTGTTGCATACGTTCCGCTAATGGTCGAAACAAGGCCAACAGGCGTGCGACGAACGGTGTGACATGTCGTACGATTAGGCTAATTGACCCGTAGATGGCTAAGGGGGCGGTAAGCGCGCAAACATGCGCGGATGAGCTGTACATAGCAGGCGCACACACAGGCGTTGCTCAACGTATACGTTAATGTACCGCGACGAAAATCAACTTTTGTTCTTTCCAAAAACCGCGCACACCCGATTCGTGCGTTGGATGTCGTTACGGGATCTGCACGGGAGCACAGTTCCTCCAGGATGTAACACGCTTTAGAATTCCTGGATTAGTTGTGGACTTCCATTTGCGTCTCTGTTCGCGACTCTCTCAATCCCGTTCGCAATCGTTGATATATCGGTGTCACGGGCCGAGATTAGTCCCGTGTCAAAAGTAACACTATGTCAGTAGTAGACGTTGCGCTAGCAATACGTCTATATTTACAGTTTTAATTGTTAGGATACTTAATATAAACACAAATGTAATAACTTGTGCAATTATTTGCAAAAACAAATAATAAGAACAACATCAACATGGAAGCTAATACTTGACCATTTCTGGCATAGTCAGTACACATTTGCCTACTCGTGGTACTGGAAACGTTCGTAGGGAGCAGCTCGGATAACATACTTTGTTACATGCTCATTTTTTGCGTGTAGTTAGAATATGAGTGTTACGGTGAATGTTACGGTGAGAGTTGCGGTGAGTGTACGGTGAGTGTTATCAGAATCACTGTAAATGGAGAAGTTACACCATGCCTACGTATTAGGACGGGTCTGGTTTTACGAAGGACATAACGCAATAAGCGCCGGGTCAGAACACGAACTAGCGAAATAACACGATGTATCTTGGAATAAATATCTTAATAAGACGCTCACACTGACACGTTAAAAGCTGTTTAATAAATAATTTACAGGTGAAAAACTTTGATATATTACTGATAGTACATGTCAATGTTCTTCTTCTTCCAATGGGTCTGTTGAGTTGTGACTCAGCACTAGCCACACGTACGAGCTGGCGCGTGGCTGGCTGATTCGTTTGTTCAAACATTGGCAACACGGTACAAGAAAATACACCCCGTGTACATATACACATATACAACCATATACGCATCTATATATTTGATGCGATATAATTATACATAATCTACAAAATACCATATACACATAGGGGTGTTTACAATGTTTGAAGGGGGTAAACATGAAGTCAGTGACTTTTATGTAAGTTTCCCCCTGACAATGATATTGACTTAAAAGTGTTAGGTTTTCTCACATGTGTACTTTTTTCCGTTTTCCACACACTATAATCAATACATATTGTGCATGATTCAATACGTTAACAGTTACATTTCCAGAGTAAAATATTTGTAAAAATAAGGACGGTTTTTGTATTTAGTTTATTTGTTAATGTTAATGTCATTGTGAAATGACCGCGGAGCCGTTCTAAATCATGATTAGCTCTCAACGAGATATACATCCTTTTGATATAAAACCTGTTTAGAGGTGTTTGTAAAAAGTGTCAGCCAGTGTTGGTTTTTGAAGCCTCGATTATCCAGTCCCCACGAGTTGGTATCTGTGTTTCGTCCCTCACAGCCTAGCGAGAATCGGTTAAGCGAGACAACGGTTTTGGTGAGGTTTAATAGATTAGCAGGCTTTGTAATTAATGCTCCTTCAGCTGTATAGGCATAAATATATATATATATATATGAATTATTTCTGTGCGGGAATCGAGAGAAAGCACTGTCTAAATGTATCGAATGACTGTTTGATAATAAATTATTGTGTGCATTTGTTCTACACTGTGTAACATTTAACTATTACATATCGTCACTAACATGTTCATGTTTTATTGCCTTTTTAATACTTGATTGATTATAAAACAATGATCCGTTTGTAATGCCCTCTTTTGTCAGTATTTAGCAGATACTTTATTTTATATAAGCTACGTCTGTATAAATGCATATTACAATTACATATTATTATTATATTATATATTATTTCATTTTATTTTTAAGTTATTGTACTTTTTTTTACAAACGCCTCTAAACAGGTTTTATATCCGCATGTACGGCGCTAGACAGTTGTTTTAATTGAAGTCCGCATGTTCACAGCGATGTGTCGTTTTGTCGCAGATATGCACGGAGAACAAGGTCGCACGCTGCTGCTGACGTCGTGCCTGGTACTGGCCGCCCTCGTTGGGCTGTCGGAGGGCGGTTGGGAGCGGGTGTGCTCCTTCGACTCTGCTAGCAGTAGTCAGGGGGTGTGCGGCAAACAACTGGCGCAGATGTTGTCCCTTGTGTGTGGACATCGTGGATATCAGGGCGTCGAGAAGAGGACGGAACTATGTAAGTAGCAGTGATATAACTATGACAATTATTCTTCTTCAGTTCAGCATATCTCTGCGAGACGTAGCTGCCCGGATGATCCTACGATACGCTGCTCTGTCTGAGGTTCGTCTCCATGCTCTCACGATGTCGTCTTCCAACCAGTCGCTGATATCCTGCTCCCATCTTCTCACTGGTCTTCCCGTTCCTCTCTTTCCCTCCACATTGCCTTCTTGGATTGTTTTCTCTAAGGAATTGTGTCTTTTGATGTGGCCAACTTAACTCAGCTTTAGTCCTTTTATTCTATTCACTAGTTGGCAGTTCTTAATGTATAAAATTTTAAGGATCTTTGCATTGGTTGTTTTTGTTATTCATGGCACTCTTAGGACTTTTCTGTAACATTTAATCTCAAACGCTTGTATTCTTTGTATCCAGTGTCCACCTTTCGCTCCCAACTGTTGGGAAATGACAATGATAATAATATTATTATTATTAATAACGAAATAATAATAATACATAAATAAACTTCCTTTATCCCTAAATCCTTGCAAACCAAGCTTCGAGGCACATCAAAACGAAAGAGTCAAAATCGATAAGTAGTATTATAGTTGTCCACATGTGCATGGAGCTAAAGAGGGTAGACCTGGTTAAATAGGAATTCTTTAAATTACAGCAGAATTATGCTGTATGTTTCCACTGATGTAACATTAATATGGAGCGAATTCCAAAAATCGGAGGAGCAACCAGGAAAACCATATTTCCAATGTTGTTATATTAATTTTACTCTAAAAAATACGGTAAACAAGAACTAGAGGATCGAAGCTGTATAGGCTTTTATACTTTTCAATGCGGTTACAGGGACAAAGTTCCCTTGTCAGAATAACTTCGCACATCATAAACCAATTCAAAAGATACACCCTACGCACAATTTATTCAAAACATGATCGTCCCTTTAACCTAGCAGCACCATTGGCGACATAAACTCGATGAGAAGAAGACTGTCTCCACCGTTTCCCAGCTGAAAAACAAATACGTGTGTTGACGGTACACGGCCTTGTCGGCCAATCAGCCTATACCCACAATAGCATCAAATTGGGCAGGTCATTGTCGTACAACCAACACATGGGAATCTAAGCGCAAAAGGTAACACCGGCGTGGTGCAGGTGTAGGAATGCACGCTTCAACAGTGGGTGTTAGCATCAACAACTCTCTGCGAGTCATTATTGGATGCCCACGACCAGCAATGAGTGAAAGCGTCTAGCGCTTGCAGGTATTGCGCCATACACACTCAGAGACGCAGGGGAATTGCTGGTTCTGCAATGCCCAATGACACCCGTCACTTAGTGCAATGGGTTAGACTCCAGTGTTTTGCTCTCGGAATGCATTTACCGGACAGGCACATGAAACCATTACTTATCTGTGTCCAAACGAAACCACGACTCACTGGGTGGCGATAAGATGGAGACAGGGCGGGCATCCAAACAAACAGCTATGCAGGGTTCAATTACACCTGCCGAAACTTGGGCAATTTCGTTCACCTTATGTTGCCTGTGAGAAAAACTAAAAGCTGTTAGTCCGTTCTATCTGGTGTCTATGCCAGTTAAGCATGGCCTATGATATTTCACACGGGGATAAACGTGTAATATGTCGTGGACTCACAGAGTAGTGGTGTATATCCCACTGGATCTTGCTCCCAGTGCGAGCGTGCGAGAGGCGCCGAGTAGGCAGTGTATACGACAGCAATGTTATTGTTGAATACCTAAAGGGGTCTACTGTTAGATTATAGTAGTATATAGAGCCGCTTTAAAGCATGCATGTAAAAGGTCTCATGTGAATCAAAACATTGCCACTAGCGCCTGCCAAATCTGCGACC